>CM055738.1:19633643-19791143 GCA_029465975.1 Dallia pectoralis | reverse complement strand
AGTGTCTGAAGTATAAAGTCACCAAATTTCAAAGAAAACATCAGCAGCTGTGGGTGAAAACAGCTGGCTGGTGATAGTGGTTCAATGGCAGATCTCGTGCTAGACGGCCACATACAGGCACATTAAGGTGCAGTACTGTAGTGTTGGACAGTGACAAATGGGTTTTCATTTTGCTCCATTTTCTAGTTCTTTGGATTTTAAATAATAGAAGACTTTGGGGTAAAGAAAAGACTGCCAGCATTAATGTGAGAGTGTATTCATCCACATCAGATCAGTCCTTCTGAAATAACAGTGTTTTCAATTCCGTTATTCATTCTACATTGTTTGGAATACAGACTTTACTGAGGCTGTTTTTAAGCATAGTGTTTAAATGGCCTGAAGTATATATATATATATTGAATGATTTTGAATGACAAGCAAGTTAATAATAACTGCCAAAGGGTTTGCTAATGATCAATTAGCCTTTTGAAATGATAAACTTGGATTAGCAACACAACATTTTATTGTAACGCAGGAGTGATGGTGGCTGATAACGGGCCTCTGTACTGTGTAGATGTTCCATTGTAACACAGGAGTGATGGTGGCTGATAACGGGCCTCTGTACTGTGTAGATGTTCCATTGTAACACAGGAGTGATGGTGGCTGATAACGGGCCTCTGTACTGTGTAGATGTTCCATTGTAACACAGGAGTGATGGTGGCTGATAACGGGCCTCTGTACTGTGTAGATGTTCCATTACAGATCTGTAGTATCCAGCTATAATAGTCATTTACAACATTAATGATGCATACACTGTATTTCTGATCTAGTTGATGCTATTTCAATGGACAAAACATGTGTTTTCCTTCAAAAACAGTGACATTAAATGACCCCAAACTTTTGAACGGTTGTGTTTATCCGTTTATCTAACGGAAATACAAGTATATATTATTTCTATTGGATTATCAGCCAGGCCTAGAGACAAGTACTAATTACATTCTGCCACTTTGTTCCAAAATGATCTGCTAAATGACCAGACTACTAGGCGACAGGTCTTGACAGTGTTTCCTTCTTGCCTTTGCCTGTGATCAGGGCTCTCTCCAGGGCACAGCGAACCGAGCTGGTACCATGGAGCAGTCTATGGGAGGGCAGGATGGACAGAAAGGCAGCCCCAAATACTGCCTCTGGGCTGGAGGTATAACCTGCTAGAGTCTCCCCTGTATCTACCCCATTCACCTGCATTACAGGAAGGACACACAAACACAACAGGGAAAAAGTTAGGTGTGTGGGAAAAAGTACGGTGTGTGGGAAAAAGTACGGTGTGTGGGATAAAGTACGGTGTGGGAAAAAGTATGGTGTGTGGGAAAAAGTACAGTGTGTGGGAAAAAGGATGGTGTGTGGGAAAAAGTACAGTGTGTGGGAAAAAGTACGGTGTGTGGGAAAAAGTATGGTGTGTGGGAAAAAGTACAGTGTGTGGGAAAAAGTACGGTGTGTGGGAAAAAGTATGGTGTGTGGGGAAAAAGTACAGTGTGTGGGAAAAAGGATGGTGTGTGGAAAAAGTATGGTGTGTGGGAAAAAGTACGGTGTGTGGGAAAAAGTATGGTGTGTGGGAAAAAGTATGGTGTGTGGGAAAAAGTACAGTGTGTGGGAAAAAAGTATGGTGTGTGGGGAAAAAGTACAGTGTGTGGAAAAAAGTATGGTGTGTGGGAAAAAGTACGGTGTGTGGGAAAAAGTATGGTGTGTGGGAAAAAGTACAGTGTGGGAAAAAGTACAGTGTGGGAAAAAGTACAGTGTGTGGGAAAAAAGTATGGTGTGTGGGAAAAAGAGGAAGAAGAGAAATGTAGCATGTTTTGATGACATATCATGCAGTCACAGAAATTCCATGAACTAAAATAAAAAACTTAAAACAAGAAATCCCAATACAAATCTTTAATAGCAACTCTTTTGTAGAAATAAAACAAATTGAAGATACAGAGGAATAGACCCAGCTTTCCATCCACAAAACAATCCACTAGCACTAGTTTTATTTAGCTACTCCTTCAGGCTGACTGGTTCTGAAATCCTCCCTCTCTACCTCACACAGACATATCCAAGAACCACACAGGTATTCACAAAATGGAACAGTGGAGAACCAGGGCCGTTCTTTGTCTTCGCAGAAGTAATAAGGATTGAAACTATACTGTACTGTCACTCAGTATTTTGGGTGTAAGCTCCCCTCGAGAATTTGCATTTGCAACCAACAACACAGCCAACTGTAATGTATTTAAGGATTGCACAATGACACATTTGCAGATGGAAATTCCAGGTGACTACCCCATGAAGATGGTTAAGAAAATGTGCAAAGCTATCATCAAGGCAAATGGTAGCTACTTTAAATAATCTAACCCTTTTCTGGTTACTACGATTTAATGTATTTTTTCATAGTTGGTAAAATGTGTAAATTGTAAAATCTAAGAAATACCCTTGAATTAAATACCCTTTGACTAGTACTGCAGTCCTTTTAACAGCAGGTAGACTGTTTTGGGAACTCAACATTCTCATTTCTGAAATACTTAGTGCTATATGTGGGTACATGTATCAGGTTGCATCCAACACTACCATTTTTTAATGGGAAGTAAAGCATTAACAAATATGGCTGCTGTAAAATGTGCCTTTCTTCATATTATATTATACAGTTAATACAGTCTGTCTCTTGTGGGCATTCACTCATAGCTAAGCAGTACTGGAGCAAAAATGCAGAACAGATGGCAGCAACTCCCAAAATGTTTTAAACAGCTTAGCACTCTAAGCCAATTACACATGCCCGGCTCCTGGCTATACTCCCCGCTCCTGGCTATACTCCCCGCTCCTGGCTATACTCCCAGCTCCCGGCTATACTCCCAGCTCCTGGCTATACTCCCTGTTTTTGGCTATACTCCCTGTTTTTGGCTATACTCCCTGTTCCTGGCTATACTCTCAGCTCCTGGCTATACTTCCCGCTCCTGGCTATACTCCCCGCTCCTGGCTATACTCCCCGCTCCTGGCTATACTCCCCGCTCCTGGCTATACTCCCCGCTCCTGGCTATACTCCCGCTCCTGGCTATACTCCCCGCTCCTGGCAATACTCCCTGTTCCTGGCTATACTCCCCGTTCCTGGCTATACTCCCCGCTCCTGGCTATACTCCCCGCTCCTGGCTATACTCCCCGCTCATGGCTATACTCCCTGTTCCTGGCTATACTTCCTGTTGCTGGCTATACTTCCTGTTGCTGGCTATACTCCCCGCTCCTGGCTATACTCCCTGTTCCGGGCTATACTCCCCGTTCCTGGCTATACTCCCTGCTCCTGGCTATACTCCCAGCTCCTGGCTATACTCCCAGCTCCTGGCTATACTCCCTGTTCCTGGCAATACTCCCCGCTCCTGGCTATACTCCCCGCTCCTGGCTATACTTCCTGTTGCTGGCTATACTCCCAGCTCCTGGCTATACTCCCTGTTCCTGGCAATACTCCCCGCTCCTGGCTATACTCCCCACTCCTGGCTATACTGCCTGTTCCTGGCTATACTCCAGCTCCTGGCTATACTGCCTGTTCCTGGCTATACTCCAGCTCCTGGCTATACTCCCCGCTCCTGGCTATACTTCCTGTTGCTGGCTATACTCCCCGCTCCTGGCTATACTCCCTGTTCCTGGCTATACTCCAGCTCCTGGCTATACTCCCTGTTCCTGGCTATACTCCCTGTTCCTGGGTATACTCCCTGTTCCTGGCTATACTCCCTGTTCCTGGCTATACTCCCTGTTTCTGGCTATACTCCCAGCTCCTGGCTATACTCCCCGCTCCTGGCTATACTTCCTGTTGCAGGCTATACTCCCCGTTCCTGGCTATACTCCCTGTTCCTGGCTATACTCCCTGTTCCTGGCTATACTCCCCGCTCCTGGCTATACTCCCCGCTCCTGGCTATACTCCCGCTCCTGGCTATACTCCCGCTCCTGGCTATACTCCCCGTTCCTGGCTATACTCCAGCTCCTGGCTATACTCCCCGCTCCTGGCTATACTCCCAGCTCATGGCTATACTCCCTGTTCCTGGCTATACTCCCCGCTCCTGGCTATACTCCCCGCTCCTGGCTATACTCCCGCTCCTGGCTATACTCCCGCTCCTGGCTATACTCCCGCTCCTGGCTATACTCCCTGTTCCGGGCTATACTCCCTGTTCCGGGCTATACTCCCAGCTCCTGGCTATACTCTCAGCTCCTGGCTATACTCTCAGCTCCTGGCTATACTCTCAGCTCCTGGCTATACTCCAGCTCCTGGCTATACTCCCCGCTCCTGGCTATACTTCCAGTTCCTGGCTATACTCCCTGTTCCTAGGTATACTCCCTGTTCCTGGCTATACTCCAGCACCACTGGACTGAAATACTCTGGCTCAGGCCTGTTTGATAAAATTCTAATGTCAGTAAGAGCATTGATTCTCTTGCATTAGAGCTAAATGTAATGTAGTGTTCATAAAGGACACCAGTGATTGTCATTCATCTTCATAATTGTGATAACATTTTTCAGTACTTTAAAAACTCAGTCCAATAGCCATGGTTTGTCAATGCCATCAACAGGTAAGAATCATGGTGTTTTTTGAAAACATTTATACCCAAAAGACTAAGAAAGTGTTACCCAAAGCAGGGCCGATAGACAAAAAGTAACAGATAACATATGCAAGTTTAACCTTAAGGTGGAAGTCAAAGTAGCAGCCAGTGCAGTCTCCAATCCAGTTGGCCTGCATTGCCTTCACCCCATACCACTCTGGGAGCTCATGTAGGGCGTCCAGGAGAGGCTGGGCGAGAGAAAGGGAGAACATATTGTCATTTGGGTTGGTTTAGAAAAGAAGATGTGAAATCGTCATTTTAATATCTGAACAAACATTGGGTTTACGTTCCGAAAGACGCGGCTGTCTGACCCAATAAAACCATGTCATTGAATCTAATTCACCAGGAGTTGCTCAGTCGTGGGTCAATCTAGCTTCAGGCACAAAACCAGGTTTCGTCATGTCACATTATTCAGTCGAAGAAGAATATAAAACACTTTGCACCCCAACCAACCAGCCTGCTTTTAAGTTTATCCCAAAGCAATTGCTCATGAATGGCCACAATCGCTCACAAAAACACTTTCATAATGACAGAGAGAGAGCCGCAGAGAAGCTGGAAACGAAGATGAGTTTGATAAAAAAGAAAATAGAGAGAAAAAAGAACCGAGAGAGATTGAGAACGTTTAGATAGACAAAAAGCTGGCAGAACCTAGCAGAAAAATAAATCTACAGAATGTCATTTCTAGAAAACCTAGTTAGAGGACAGTGAAATCGTAGGAACCGCGATGGAAATGTGTTCACATTCTATTGATTCTTTCTCATTCAATAAATATCTGAATATATAGTTTTCTGTTTCAAAATGTTTTTACTTTACCATAGGCAAAGTACACTAATAAATTGATTGTTTAGAAATAGTAAAAGAGTTATTGCACACACACTTTATAGAATAGAGCATTTCCAAACAAAAACATGTATAGTTCATGCTTGGTTCTGCTCACAACGTTACAAAGGAAACACAAACACACACATAATATTTTCCAATGAAATCTATGCATAACAACAAGGACCAAACCAGAACCAGCTGGGTTCCTTATCTGTCTCAAAGGAGAATTTAGAAGATGATAAAAATTACAGGTTCGATATACCGTTTCCACACTGTCACAACCCATTACAAACCACCCTCTGAGATCTTCACCCCATGAAACAACACAACAACAGAAAGAAGGGAGATGGAATTAGTAAGAATGTGTGCAATAGATCTGTGTACGACTGTTAACCTGCTGTGCTGTTTAAGCAATGACGGAAGAGAGAACAAAAGAGGCAAAAAGAGGGAGGAGAAATGACATCTGACCAGAGAAAGACAATAGCCTCCTGCCATAAATGCTAATGTATTTGTATCAGCCAAGCAGTCGAGCAGTCATTTCATTATTAGACACCTCATTTCAAAGTGTGAAAATTGAACAAATATATTATCAAGATGATATTCAGGTAAAATTACGCTGCTGAAACAATTATATGAAAAGAGAAAAGGAAAAAAACAATGAGATGTAGGCCTACTGGCTGGGACTTTTGTACGGATCTCCATGGCAACCAAGCAAAGCTAGAAACTGTTTTTTCATGAGCATGTGTGAGGTGTCTGAGCTGAGCTGTTTGAGTGTCTCTTATAAATCAATTTCATCAATCATAGTCAATATATTCAATTCTTCAGTGAGTGATGAACACGTTTGTATCGTTTGCTGTGTGTGTGTCTGTTCTCACAATGCCAAAAAGTCCTACATTCCTAGAATGTTTTATGTAAATTAGTTGTTCCTCCCCAAAAGGTCCTCACTGCAAATGTGTCCAAACCTTTGACCGATATTGTAAATAGGAATGTATTGTAGATATCCTTGGTTATTTCTGAAGTGAACTAATCAATCGAATGAACACACAATTAACAATTAAGTCCTGCTAGGTAGACCATTTGACAGGACATTTCCAATGTCATGTTTTTAGTCGGATTTAATCTCCAACTGAAATTTGAAAATAGAGAAAAATAGGTAAAGTAGGTAAATATAAGAAAACATTTTGCCATCTACAATGTGTTTCAAAATTCACTTTCGATGGCAACGTTGTCATTAGCTTTTATTTGCTAAGTTTGTCAAACAGAGATAGCAATGCTTAAGAAGTGGAGACAGTGTTGGTTTAAGACAATCATAGAAGCACAGAGTCAGAAATGTAAATTCCCCTATGTGACATAAGCAGACACATCTGTATTTTGTTAAATGGTTTGTTCTGAAAGCTATGCTGCAACCAGACCCTAAACTACAATATTATTACATTTGAGGATTTAAAACTCCTTTAAATTGTTTAAACAAAAATGTAATCTGTGCATTCAATCAAATTATTTCAAATAAATGTGTGTTTGTATTCCACTCAGGGCTGTTTGCACACACAGTCATTTGAGCCCACAGCATGTATATTAGTGAACCGTAATGACTCTGTGAACCTGCTGGGGGCCTGGACTTGTCCCTTCAGTCTGACTGCTTAGAATCACACAGCCCTTCATCTCAGGCTAGAGATCTCTACTCTAGGAAGACTTTCTGTAGGCAGCTGATTACACAGCCAGAGCTGGGTTCAGCTAGTATATGTTTCACTTCAAAATGCTTTAAACACATTGTTAGGCATCCTTGATGTGCTAGGTGGACTTTTCATGGAGTTTTATTGCGCCCGGCAAGATAAAAAAGGTATTTGAATGCAGGGTTTTTACAGCTGGTGCTGGAGCGGGAACCATGGTGATTTCATGCAATTAGATCAGGGGCTCCAATCCCTTAAATTCATACAAATCCTCTCTTGAAGGAAGTCAGTCAATGTATGTAAAAAGGCACACATGGTGAATATTCACTGGTTTATATTGGGCAGACAAATATACATATGCACACACACACACCACACACACCACATACACACACACACACACACACACACCACACATACACCACACACCGCACACACCACACACACCACATACACACCACATACACACCACATACACCTCAAACACCACACAGCATACTCTACACACACCACACACACCACACATACACACAACATACTCTACACACACCACACTCACACCTCACACACCACACACACCACACACACCTCATACTCTACATACACCACACACACACCACACACACACCACATACACACCACACACTCTACATACACCACATACACCCACACACACACCACATACACACCACACACTCTACATACACCACATACACCCACACACACACCACACTCATCACACACACCACACATACACACCACACACACACCACATACACACCACACACACACCACACACACACCACACATACACATCACACACACCACACATACACACCACACACACACCACATACACACCACACACACACCACATACACACCACACACTCTACATACACCACATACACCCACACACACACACCACACACTCTACATACACCACATACACCCACACACACACCACACTCATCACACACACCACACATACACACATACACACCACACACACACCACATACCTTGGCATAGTTGGTGGTCTTGATAAACCACTGCCTGAGTAGTTTCTGCTCTACCTGAGCTCCAGACCTCCAGGAGCACCCACTTTCATCCACCTGTTCATCAGCCAGTACTGTCTGGTCCACAGGGTCCCAATTAACCACTGCCTGGAACACACAGATACACACAGACGTTCACAAATGCACACATACAAACACACACACACACGCATATGTACAATAATACAACAGGATTATTACATAGACGCACAGACGTAAGCCGAAACATCACAGGAGCTGATCGAATCAGGGAACAGCCAGATGCTTCCTGGTTTCAGTGCCAAAATAGATTCTAATGAAACAGAGGAAATACATGACCCGTTTATATGTTCTGTTCCCAAGGGCCTTAATCTACCAGACAATATTCAATCTGCTGTTCAATGGTCCTCACAGAGCAAACAAAAGACTCTGTGTCCAGCCTGTGATCATATTGGAGTGTCTCTCTCATCCTAACTGGGGACTCTGTGTCCTGCCTGTGATCCTATTTGGGTGTCGCTCTCATCCTAACTGGGGACTCTGTGTCCAGCCTGTGATCATATTGGAGTGTCTCTCTCATCCTAACTGGGGACTCTGTGTCCTGCCTGTGATCCTATTTGGGTGTCGCTCTCATCCTAACTGGGGACTCTGTGTCCAGCCTGTGATCCTATTTGGGTGTCGCTCTCATCCTAACTGGGGACTCTGTGTCCAGCCTGTGATCATATTGGAGTGTCTCTCTCATCCTAACTGGGGACTCTGTGTCCAGCCTGTGATCCTATTTGGGTGTCGCTCTCATCCTAACTGGGGACTCTGTGTCCAGCCTGTGATCATATTGGAGTGTCTCTCTCATCCTAACTGGGGACTCTGTGTCCTGCCTGTGATCCTATTTGGGTGTCGCTCTCATCCTAACTGGGGACTCTGTGTCCAGCCTGTGATCATATTGGAGTGTCTCTCTCATCCTAACTGGGGACTCTGTGTCCTGCCTGTGATCCTATTTGGGTGTCGCTCTCATCCTAACTGGGGACTCTGTGTCCAGCCTGTGATCCTATTTGGGTGTCGCTCTCATCCTAACTGGGGACTCTGTGTCCAGCCTGTGATCATATTGGAGTGTCTCTCTCATCCTAACTGGGGACTCTGTGTCCTGCCTGTGATCATATTGGAGTGTCTCTCTCATCCTAACTGGGGACTCTGTGTCCTGCCTGTGATCCTATTGGAGTGTCTCTCTCATCCTAACTGGGGACTCTGTGTCCAGCCTGTGATCATATTGGAGTGTCTCTCTCATCCTAACTGGGGACTCTGTGTCCTGCCTGTGATCCTATTGGAGTGTCTCTCTCATCCTAACTGGGGACTCTGTGTCCTGCCTGTGATCATATTGGAGTGTCTCTCTCATCCTAACTGGGGACTCTGTGTCCTGCCTGTGATCCTATTAGGGTGTCTCTCTCATCCTAACTGGGGACTCTGTGTCCAGCCTGTGATCATATTGGAGTGTCTCTCTCATCCTAACTGGGGACTCTGTGTCCAGCCTGTGATCATATTGGAGTGTCTCTCTCATTCTAACTGGGGACTCTGTGTCCAGCCTGTGATCCTATTGGGGTGTCTCTCATCCTAAGTGGGGACCTTGATCTGTCCACCTGGCTAGTGACATAAACAGGAGCATGGCAGTAGTCTAAGACGGCATCATCTCCTAGTCAGCACAAATGGAAAGCAGATGAAAATCAGAAGCCACTAGCCAAAGACATAGCTCCTCCCACCTCTTTCTGATAGGCTAGTCCGGCCTTGAAGAGCTTGACAAACAGCCACTGGGTCCATCTGTAGTAGTCTGGCAGGCAGGTGGTAATCTCCTGTTCAGAAGAGGAGGACCAACAGGTATCAACAAATAGATTCCCTCACACATACGCGAATACATAGGCCCCATTTCTGACACTGAGAAACAAACCTCCCACTTTTGAGAGGAGGCCCAGCTGCTTTCATTACTCACCTTGTCCCAATTAAAGCAGAGCCCAAGGTTGTCAAGCTGCTTCCTCATAGACTGGATATTACTGGGAAAGGAGACCAACCGGAGAATCGGATAATGGATGGAATAAGAGAGAACGTTAAAGTTAGAGCAGTAGGGTGTGAGTAGTAAAGCAGTAGGGTGTGAGTAGTAAAGCAGTATGGTGTGAGTAGTAAAGCAGTATGGTGTGAGTAGTAAAGCAGTAGGGTGTGAGTAGTAAAGCAGTAGGGTGTGAGTAGTAAAGCAGTAGGGTGTGAGTAGTAAAGCAGTAAAGTGTGAGTAGTAAAGCAGTAGGGTGTGAGTAGTAAAGCAGTATGGTGTGAGTAGTAAAGCAGTAGGGTGTGAGTAGTAAAGCAGTATGGTGTGAGTAGTAAAGCAGTAGGGTGAGAGTAGTAAAGCCGTAGAGTGTGAGTAGTAAAGCAGTAGAGTGTGAGTAGTAAAGCAGTAGGGTGTGAGTAGTAAAGCAGTATGGTGTGAGTAGTAAAGCAGTAGGGTGAGAGTAGTAAAGCAGTAGGGTGAGAGTAGTAAAGCAGTAGAGTGTGAGTAGTAAAGCAGTAGGGTGTGAGTAGTAAAGCAGTAGGGTGTGAGTAGTAAAGCAGTAGGGTGTGAGTAGTAAAGCAGTAGGGTGTGAGTAGTAAAGCAGTAGGGTGTGAGTAGTAAAGCAGTAGGGTGTGAGTAGTAAAGCAGTAGGGTGTGAGTAGTAAAGCAGTAGGGTGTGATTAGTAAAGCAGTAGGGTGTGATTAGTAAACCAGGAGTGTTTGAGTAGTAAAGCAGTAGGGTGTGAGTAGTAAAGCAGTAGGGAGTGAGTAGTAAAGCAGTAGAGTGTGAGTAGTAAAGCAGTAGGGTGTGAGTAGTAAAGCAGTAGGGTGTGAGTAGTAAAGCAGTAGGGTGTGAGTAGTAAAGCAGTAGGGTGTGAGTAGTAAAGCAGTAGGGTGTGAGTAGTAAAGCAGTAGAGTGTGAGTAGTAAAGCAGTAGGGTGTGAGTAGTAAAGCAGTAGGGTGTGAGTAGTAAAGCAGTAGGGTGTGAGTAGTAAAGCAGTAGGGTGTGAGTAGTAAAGCAGTAGGGTGTGAGTAGTAAAGCAGTAGGGTGTGAGTAGTAAAGCAGTAGGGTGTGAGTAGTAAAGCAGTAGGATGTGAGTAGTAAAGCAGTAGGGTGTGAGTAGTAAAGCAGTAGGGTGTGAGTAGTAAAGCAGTAGGGTGTGAGTAGTAAAGCAGTAGGGTGTGAGTAGTAAAGCAGTAGGGTGTGAGTAGTAAAGCAGTAGAGTGTGAGTAGTAAAGCAGTAGGGTGTGAGTAGTAAAGCAGTAGGGTGTGAGTAGTAAAGCAGTAGGGTGTGAGTAGTAAAGCAGTAGGGTGTGAGTAGTAAAGCAGTAGGGTGTGAGTAGTAAAGCAGTAGGGTGTGAGTAGTAAAGCAGTAGGGTGTGAGTAGTAAAGCAGTAGGGTGTGATTAGTAAAGCAGTAGGGTGTGATTAGTAAACCAGGAGTGTTTGAGTAGTAAAGCAGTAGGGTGTGAGTAGTAAAGCAGTAGGGAGTGAGTAGTAAAGCAGTAGAGTGTGAGTAGTAAAGCAGTAGGGTGTGAGTAGTAAAGCAGTAGGGTGTGAGTAGTAAAGCAGTAGGGTGTGAGTAGTAAAGCAGTAGGGTGTGAGTAGTAAAGCAGTAGGGTGTGAGTAGTAAAGCAGTAGGGTGTGAGTAGTAAAGCAGTAGGGTGTGAGTAGTAAAGCAGTAGAGTGTGAGTAGTAAAGCAGTAGAGTGTGAGTAGTAAAGCAGTAGGGTGTGAGTAGTAAAGCAGTAGGGTGTGAGTAGTAAAGCAGTAGGGTGTGAGTAGTAAAGCAGTAGGGTGTGAGTAGTAAAGCAGTAGGGTGTGAGTAGTAAAGCAGTAGAGTGTGAGTAGTAAAGCAGTAGAGTGTGAGTAGTAAAGCAGTAGAGTGTGAGTAGTAAAGCAGTAGGGTGTGAGTAGTAAAGCAGTAGAGTGTGAGTAGTAAAGCAGTAGAGTGTGAGTAGTAAAGCAGTAGGGTGTGAGTAGTAAAGCAGTAGGGTGTGAGTAGTAAAGCAGTAGGGTGTGAGTAGTAAAGCAGTAGGGTGTGAGTAGTAAAGCAGTATGGTGTGAGTAGTAAAGCAGTAGGGTGTGAGTAGTAAAGCAGTAGGGTGTGAGTAGTAAAGCAGTAGGGTGTGAGTAGTAAAGCAGTAGGGTGTGAGTAGTAAAGCAGTAGGGTGTGAGTAGTAAAGCAGTAGGGTGTGAGTAGTAAAGCAGTAGGGTGTGATTAGTGAAGCAGTAGGGTGTGAGTAGTAAACCAGGAGTGTATGAGTAGTAAAGCAGTAGGGTGTGAGTAGTAAAGCAGTAGGGAGTGAGTAGTAAAGCAGTAGAGTGTGAGTAGTAAAGTAGTAGGGTGTGAGTAGTAAAGCAGTAGGGTGTGAGTAGTAAAGCAGTAGGGTGTGAGTAGTAAAGCAGTAGGGTGTGAGTAGTAAAGCAGTAGGGTGTGAGTATTAAAGCAGTAGGGTGTGAGTAGTAAAGCAGTAGGGTGTGAGTAGTAAAGCAGTATGCTGTGAGTAGTAAAGCAGTAGAGTGTGAGTAGTAAAGCAGTAGGGTGTGAGTAGTAAAGCAGTAGGGTGTGAGTAGTAAAGCAGTAGGGTGTGAGTAGTAAAGCAGTAGGGTGTGAGTAGTAAAGCAGTAGGGTGTGAGTAGTAAAGCAGTAGGGTGTGAGTAGTAAAGCAGTAGAGTGTGAGTAGTAAAGCAGTAGAGTGTGAGTAGTAAAGCAGTAGGGTGTGAGTAGTAAAGCAGTAGGGTGTGAGTAGTAAAGCAGTAGGGTGTGAGTAGTAAAGCAGTAGGGTGTGAGTAGTAAAGCAGTAGGGTGTGAGTAGTAAAGCAGTAGGGTGTGAGTAGTAAAGCAGTAGGGTGTGAGTAGTAAAGCTGTAGGGTGTGAGTAGTAAAGCAGTAGGGTGTGAGTAGTAAAGCAGTAGGGTGTGAGTAGTAAATCAGTAGGGTGTGAGTAGTAAAGCAGTAGGGTGTGAGTAGTAAAGCAGTTGAGTGTGAGTAGTAAAGCAGTATAGTGTGAGTAGTAAAGCAGTAGGGTGTGAGTAGTAAAGCAGTAGGGTGTGAGTAGTAAAGCAGTAGGGTATGAGTAGTAAAGCAGTAGGGTGTGAGTAGTAAAGCAGTAGGGTGTGAGTATTAAAGCAGTAGGATGTGAGTAGTAAAGCAGTAGGGTGTGAGTAGTAAAGCAGTAGGGTGTGAGTAGTAAAGCAGTAGGGTGTGAGTAGTAAAGCAGTAGGGTGTGAGTAGTAAAACAGTAGGGTGTGAGTAGTAAAGCAGGAGTGTATGAGTAGTAAAGCAGTAGGGTGTGAGTAGTAAAGCAGTAGAGTGTGAGTAGTAAAGCAGTAGGGTGTGAGTAGTAAAGCAGTAGGGTGTGAGTAGTAAAGCAGTAGGGTGTGAGTAGTAAAGCAGTAGAGTGTGAGTAGTAAAGCAGTAGGGTGTGAGTAGTTAATTAATTAATTATTAGTTACAATAATGGCCTGGAAGCTTGCAAAAAATGACTCTTTTAGGGCATATGATTTGGGATGTAATAAAATCAGACACAGACAACACAGACAAAAGACACATGGGAACATCACATACCAACAACAGACCAAAATAATAACCAAAATCACATAGCGCCACACCACTAAACTACGAAACAAATAAGAGAATGCAATACAAAAACAACAGAACATGAACATGTAGTAGGGTGAGAGTAGTAAAGCCGTAGAGTGTGAGTAGTAAAGCAGTAGAGTGTGAGTAGTAAAGAAGTAGGGTGTGAGTAGTAAAGCAGTAGAGTGTGAGTAGTAAAGCAGTAGGGTGAGAGTAGTAAAGCAGTAGGGTGAGAGTAGTAAAGCAGTAGAGTGTGAGTAGTAAAGCAGTAGGGTGTGAGTAGTAAAGCAGTATGCTGTGAGTAGTAAAGCAGTAGGGTGTGAGTAGTAAAGCAGTAGAGTGTGAGTAGTAAAGCAGTAGAGTGTGAGTAGTAAAGCAGTAGAGTGTGAGTAGTAAAGCAGTAGGGTGTGAGTAGTAAAGCAGTAGAGTGTGAGTAGTAAAGCAGTAGGGTGTGAGTAGTAAAGCAGTAGAGTGTGAGTAGTAAAGCAGTAGGGTGTGAGTAGTAAAGCAGTAGGGTGTGAGTAGTAAAGCAGTAGAGTGTGAGTAGTAAAGCAGTAGGGTGTGAGTAGTAAAGCAGTAGGGTGTGAGTAGTAAAGCAGTAGGGTGTGAGTAGTAAAGCAGTAGAGTGTGAGTAGTAAAGCAGTAGGGTGTGAGTAGTTAATTAATTAATTATTAGTTACAATAATGGCCTGGAAGCTTGCAAAAAATGACTCTTTTAGGGCATATGATTTGGGATGTAATAAAATCAGACACAGACAACACAGACAAAAGACACATGGGAACATCACATACCAACAACAGACCAAAATAATAACCAAAATCACATAGCGCCACACCACTAAACTACGAAACAAATAAGAGAATGCAATACAAAAACAACAGAACATGAACATGTAGTAGGGTGAGAGTAGTAAAGCCGTAGAGTGTGAGTAGTAAAGCAGTAGAGTGTGAGTAGTAAAGCAGTAGGGTGTGAGTAGTAAAGCAGTAGAGTGTGAGTAGTAAAGCAGTAGGGTGAGAGTAGTAAAGCAGTAGGGTGAGAGTAGTAAAGCAGTAGAGTGTGAGTAGTAAAGCAGTAGGGTGTGAGTAGTAAAGCAGTATGCTGTGAGTAGTAAAGCAGTAGGGTGTGAGTAGTAAAGCAGTAGAGTGTGAGTAGTAAAGCAGTAGAGTGTGAGTAGTAAAGCAGTAGAGTGTGAGTAGTAAAGCAGTAGGGTGTGAGTAGTAAAGCAGTAGAGTGTGAGTAGTAAAGCAGTAGAGTGTGAGTAGTAAAGCAGTAGGGTGTGAGTAGTAAAGCAGTAGGGTGTGAGTAGTAAAGCAGTAGGGTGTGAGTAGTAAAGCAGTAGAGTGTGAGTAGTAAAGCAGTAGGGTGTGAGTAGTAAAGCAGTATGGTGTGAGTAGTAAAGCAGTAGGGTGTGAGTAGTAAAGCAGTATGCTGTGAGTAGTAAAGCAGTAGGGTGTGAGTAGTAAAGCAGTAGGGTGTGAGTAGTAAAGCAGTAGGGTGTGAGTAGTAAAGCAGTAGGGTGTGAGTAGTAAAGCAGTAGGGTGTGAGTAGTAAAGCAGTAGGCTGTGAGTAGTAAAGCAGTAGGGTGTGAGTAGTAAAGCAGTAGGGTGTGAGTAGTAAAGCAGTAGGGTGTGAGTAGTAAAGCAGTAGGGTGTGAGTAGTAAAGCAGTAGGGTGTGAGTAGTAAAGCAGTAGGGTGTGAGTAGTAAAGCAGAAGTGTGTGAGGCAGAGATAAGGGGAAAGAGATGTTACAATGACTAACAGACAATACAATGAGTAGAAAATTTTGAAAACAGAAAGACGGAGAAATTAAGTGTTTGTGTAAATACTGTACCTCTTGGTCCATTCCTCCGGGTCAAGGCCTCTCTCGATAGCAGCGTTCTCTGCTGGGAGTCCGAAAGCATCCCAACCCATTGGGTTTAAAACCTGTAAACACAAACAAGAACATTTTGGTTGCTTGAACAATCCAAACACAAAATGAAATCATGCCTTCCAATGCCTTGCATTGACCAGCATGCTCTGCCATCCAAATAATAAAAACACACTGCCCAACACAACATAGAACTTCTGCTTTCTGCCAACACAACATAGAACTTCTGCTTTCTCCTCCAACACAACATAGAACTTCTGCTTTCTCCTCCAACACAACATAGAACTTCTGCTTTCTCCTCCAACACAACATAGAACTTCTGCTTTCTGCCAACACAACATAGAACTTCTGCTTTCTGCCAACACAACATAGAACTTCTGCTTTCTGCCAACACAACATAGAACTTCTGCTTTCTCCTCCAACACAACATAGAACTTCTGCTTTCCCCTCAACACAACGTAGAACTTCTGCTTTCTCCTCCAACACAACATAGAACTTCTGCTTTCTCCTCCAACACAACATAGAACTTCTGCTTTCTCCTCCAACACAACATAGAACTTCTGCTTTCTCCTCCAACACAACATAGAACTTCTGCTTTCTCCTCAAACACAACATAGAACTTCTGCTTTCTCCTCCAACACAACATAGAACTTCTGCTTTCTCCTCCAACACAACATAGAACTTCTGCTTTCTCCTCCAACACAACATAGAACTTCTGCTTTCTCCTCCAACACAACATAGAACTTCTGCTTTCTGCCAACACAACATAGAACTTCTGCTTTCTGCCAACACAACATAGAACTTCTGCTTCTACCCAACACAACCCTTTCCTAACCACCGCCGGCTTTCAGCTTAACAGTCCAATTGGTATTTACCTCAAGGTAAACAATCATGGCCACGGTTCCCTCCACTCATAACAAGCGGATGAAGGCGTTCAAGCTTAGTTCACACTCAAGACCATTAAAATGTGGACTTATTTTGGACTTATGACAATGACTTCTCACAGACTTCTCACAACGTTCACCTCGGTGTTTAAGCATGATTCAGCCATCCTTGTTCGTCTTGGTGAGTGTGATTTCTGTGCCCACTTACACTCAAGACACAGGTTGTGTTACTGGAAGAGTTGAAAACCCATATGAATGTCTTGGCCTGCCAGCAAATGTATCTGTGCACAGTCAGGAAGTAAAGGCTATGAAAAGGGGCTGGTGTTATTGAGAATCCAGACCAGCAGGTAACGGTATATATACCATATAACAGCAGTGTGCTACTTCTAACCTTAGTAAAGGTTTGTGCCATATCTGACAGTTAGTGGGAATCGATCCACTCCCCATGTGTTGCAGAGGCAGCAGGGCATCTCTTATGGGGCCCGTATCGGTCCAGTCATACTGTGTTTTTCCACCGTGAGCCGGTGACTATAAAGGTCGCACACCCACAGGCAGGCAGGGTGTTTAATGAGTAGTGGATAAGAAAGTACCACATAGTGATGTGGGTTTGCAATCTCTAGTTGAATTGTATTTCTAGCATGGGCGTCCATGTCCTTTTGCCACCCGCCATCTTGTTTTTAGCAGACGAGCTAAATTGAGCTTCATTGAAACCAGTTTATTGACCTTAGGATCCTGTCCTCTAAATATATTTTATTATGAATTTAGGTTTAGATAATTGTATTCATTTTCATTCAGTGTCCATGCAAAAACAATGACCACCCCTGACTGTAGTGTTCAAGCAAACTTTCAAGCAACACTGCTTCATATTATTCAGAATCGATGCATACTTGTATTAAGAATTCTTTCAATTATTTTCTTCCAAGGATGATGGTGAAAGAGCCCCTTGACCGAGAGAGGATACAGATTAGTAATAGAGATGGTAGTGTTCTGATAACCAATTACATCTAAAAGCCTACCGTTGCTTGTGGGCATGAAACCAGATTGCTAGCAAAGCTTAGTGCAGTCTGCGAAAACTGACAGACAGGCAGCTTGAGGCTCTGTCACGACACTCAGGTGTAGCGTGGCAGAAGGAACCAGATGCCGAGCCGGAGAATCACGCTTGTGGGTTTTATTTTCCAACACTAAACCAACATGCAATGAAGAGAAAAACCTATACTTGTAATGACGATAAAGTGCACTAAATAGCGGTTACTAAATATATAAACACACAAGTGAATATACCTTCACTCACCTACAACAAGACGTGACTTAAAACAATACTCAGCATAGTGCCATCACTCCCAGTGACCTAAATAGCCCTGCACTAATGGCTAACCAAAAACAGCTGTGCTCAATAAAACAGGTCAACTAGACAAGTCAATTAATTATTAGTTACAATAATGGCCTGGAAGCTTGCAAAAAATTACTCTTTTAGGGCATATGATTTGGGATGTAATAAAATCAGACACAGACAACACAGACAAAAGACACATGGGAACATCACATACCAACAACAGACCAAAATAATAACCAAAATCACATAGCGCCACACCACTAAACTACGAAACAAATAAGAGAATGCAATACAAAAACAACAGAACATGAACATGTAGTAGGGTGAGAGTAGTAAAGCCGTAGAGTGTGAGTAGTAAAGCAGTAGGGTGTGAGTAGTAAAGCAGTATGGTGTGAGTAGTAAAGCAGTAGGGTGAGAGTAGTAAAGCAGTAGGGTGAGAGTAGTAAAGCAGTAGAGTGTGAGTAGTAAAGCAGTAGGGTGTGAGTAGTAAAGCAGTAGGGTGTGAGTAGTAAAGCAGTAGGGTGTGAGTAGTAAAGCAGTAGGGTGTGAGTAGTAAAGCAGTAGGGTGTGAGTAGTAAAGCAGTAGGGTGTGAGTAGTAAAGCAGTAGGGTGTGAGTAGTAAAGCAGTAGGGTGTGAGTAGTAAAGCAGTAGGGTGTGAGTAGTAAAACAGTAGGGTGTGAGTAGTAAAGCAGGAGTGTATGAGTAGTAAAGCAGTAGAGTGTGAGTAGTAAAGCAGTAGGGTGTGAGTAGTAAAGCAGTAGGGTGTGAGTAGTAAAGCAGTAGGGTGTGAGTAGTAAAGCAGTAGGGTGTGAGTAGTAAAGCAGTAGAGTGTGAGTAGTAAAGCAGTAGGGTGTGAGTAGTTAATTAATTAATTATTAGTTACAATAATGGCCTGGAAGCTTGCAAAAAATGACTCCTTTAGGGCATATGATTTGGGATGTAATAAAATCAGACACAGACAACACAGACAAAAGACACATGGGAACATCACATACCAACAACAGACCAAAATAATAACCAAAATCACATAGCGCCACACCACTAAACTACGAAACAAATAAGAGAATGCAATACAAAAACAACAGAACATGAACATGTAGTAGGGTGAGAGTAGTAAAGCCGTAGAGTGTGAGTAGTAAAGCAGTAGGGTGTGAGTAGTAAAGCAGTAGGGTGTGAGTAGTAAAGCAGTAGAGTGTGAGTAGTAAAGCAGTAGGGTGTGAGTAGTTAATTAATTAATTATTAGTTACAATAATGGCCTGGAAGCTTGCAAAAAATGACTCCTTTAGGGCATATGATTTGGGATGTAATAAAATCAGACACAGACAACACAGACAAAAGACACATGGGAACATCACATACCAACAACAGACCAAAATAATAACCAAAATCACATAGCGCCACACCACTAAACTACGAAACAAATAAGAGAATGCAATACAAAAACAACAGAACATGAACATGTAGTAGGGTGAGAGTAGTAAAGCCGTAGAGTGTGAGTAGTAAAGCAGTAGAGTGTGAGTAGTAAAGCAGTAGGGTGTGAGTAGTAAAGCAATATGGTGTGAGTAGTAAAGCAGTAGGGTGAGAGTAGTAAAGCAGTAGGGTGAGAGTAGTAAAGCAGTAGAGTGTGAGTAGTAAAGCAGTAGGGTGTGAGTAGTAAAGCAGTAGGGTGTGAGTAGTAAAGCAGTAGGGTGTGAGTAGTAAAGCAGTAGGGTGTGAGTAGTAAAGCAGTAGGGTGTGAGTAGTAAAGCAGTAGGGTGTGAGTAGTAAAGCAGTAGGGTGTGAGTAGTAAAGCAGTAGGGTGTGAGTAGTAAAGCAGTAGGGTGTGAGTAGTAAAACAGTAGGGTGTGAGTAGTAAAGCAGTAGGGTGTGAGTAGTAAAGCAGTAGGGTGTGAGTAGTAAAGCAGTAGAGTGTGAGTAGTAAAGCAGTAGGGTGTGAGTAGTAAAGCAGTAGGGTGTGAGTAGTAAAGCAGTAGAGTGTGAGTAGTAAAGCAGTAGGGTGTGAGTAGTAAAGCAGTAGGGTGTGAGTAGTAAAGCAGTAGGGTGTGAGTAGTAAAGCAGTAGAGTGTGAGTAGTAAAGCAGTAGGGTGTGAGTAGTTAATTAATTAATTATTAGTTACAATAATGGCCTGGAAGCTTGCAAAAAATGACTCTTTTAGGGCATATGATTTGGGATGTAATAAAATCAGACACAGACAACACAGACAAAAGACACATGGGAACATCACATACCAACAACAGACCAAAATAATAACCAAAATCACATAGCGCCACACCACTAAACTACGAAACAAATAAGAGAATGCAATACAAAAACAACAGAACATGAACATGTTGGCAACATGTTGGCCAAGCCAATAACAGACACATTACATGTAACAGTTAAAAGTGTCACTGAATGTGTGGGAACATTTGATAGTCTTATATGTTGTAGTTGAGTCCCATCTGTAGGCTTGGTTAACTGAGACAAGGAGCAACCCAAACATGCGTTTTCTTTAGGGGATTTTAACTATGTGAACAAGCTGTGCTGCAGGTGCTGTATGTGGAGGTGGATGGTTGCAGTACACATTTCAGATAGGGACCTGACAGTATTCGTTAAGTAAGCATAAACAAGTGGAGTTTTTATTGGTATATGGTGAATGAAATTAAACATCTTAAAAAGATATTTAAGATTAATCCATTTTCAACTTGCGTCGTACAAAGAAACCGATTTGAAGATAAATCTACAGAGGTGAATTTTGAAATCCCAATGTGGCTCTGTGGTGAACATGTTATGACACACATTAATGAATGTACAACTTGTAAACCAAAACCAGCGTAAGGCAAAGGTCATAATAAGGATCTATATGTTACACATGTAGAGTGGATGTGCGAAGCCCCATAAAATCAATAACACATTCTCAGAGAAGATTGCTGATCCAAGCGTGGGGAAAGATGTTGGATAATCTTAATGTCATTTAAGAAACTGTCACACATTAAAATCAGCGTAAAGCACATATATCCTGTTAATCCCTCTCCCATAATTATTACGGCTGTGGCGATCCTGAACTTATAAACCAACAGATTATAGCATGAATTATAGACTGGAAAGAAGGCCACCGAATACTCTTTGGTGTCGCAGCCCAGAGCTGAGGTTCGTTAGAAGAGCGAGCTCTGCCATTATTAGGGAAACTGCTCGACCCAGAACCGCTAGTCAATTTAACATCAATTAGCTAATCAACATGCCAACCATCTAAATGATCCTGACTATTTATGATCACCAATATTATAGGCATGAGTGACGTAGGAAAAGCAAAACCAAAGTTTATTTGTCTAGCGCATTAAATACACAAAGACAAATAAAAACATTAAAAAGGCATGAACAACAGAAATAAGGGATAAAAAGTGCTGCATAAAGTGAGAGAAAGAAATAAAACAGAAATAGGTGATACAGTATTTAACATTCCGTTATGTTTCTATGTGCAATATTCCTCCTCGTCTTATTTTATATCAACTATTATGATTATTCTGGTGGTTACTTAGTCTGTTATAATTCCTATTTTCGTGATAATGTTTTTCTTTGTGAAGAACTATCCAGTTTTTTAAGTGAGTTTAGCATAAGAATACGATAACATGGATGAATACCAGTAAAAAATACTAGGATATTAAATTATGATTTTTAGATCAGATTTGATCGTACCACATAGATCAGAAAATGAGGGCCAATGTTTTAATTTGAGTGTTACTTCCTGACAGACATGGAGGCTGATAATTGGAACTGGGCCTTTGAGTTTGTCATCCATTTGCTACATCATTATGAGGGTGTTGTACTGAAACTAAGACATCCTCTCTCACTTCCTCCCTCATCAAGGTTGTTGACAACTTCTCCCTGTTTATAACTACATTGGTCTTATTAGTATAATTTGTCCTTGTTTTAGTTTTCTTTCACTCAATCTAAGAAGAAAAGGCAATAGCATTCAAGGGGAGAAGAGTGAACGAAATGTGTAGAGATGTTTGAGAGGGACAGGACAAGAGCGCACATGAGCAATAACAGGTCTGACGCTTCAGACAAATCTGTATCCTTGGTAACTGCCGGGCCTAATTTGTAAAGCCGAGTGCTGGATGTTATTAGTGGAAGTGAGCAGCACTGCATGGAAAAAGTGTGCAAGTGCAAAGGACAAGAATCCGGATAAAAACTAGAGAACAGAGATGGAGTAGATATACATATATCTACTCCATCTCTGTTCTCTAGTAGATATATGTATATCTACTCCATCTCTGTTCTCTAGTATATATATATATATATATATACAGTGCAGTTGTTAGTATTTGGACAGTGACACAACACTAAGAGGTTAAAATCCTGACTGTTAGCTGAAAATGGTGGCTGTTTAGATCTGTTAATCGTAAATTGTGTAACCTTCTTGTTTCTTTTTTTCATAGTTGCCCACCTTTAAGGGGACCAAAAGCAGTTACATACATTAAACATAATATTTTATTTATTATTATATTATCCTTTGCATTCGATTCCATTTTTGCCCCTTGCAGTTCTGTTGTTTTGTTCTTCATTATGGTGAAACATTTTTTAACCACAAATATAGAGTCAATAATTGATCTAGCAGGCCATTTGTAATTACGCCAGCTTTCTTTTTGATGTACCGAGCCGATGATATTGGCACCCTAGTGTTTTTGCCATGTCTCTGATCGATGTATTCCGATTTATCTGACAGTGACTTGCATTGATACTGCTTTGGTCCATGTGTTGTCAGATACCAGTTACCTACTCCAAATGTAAAGCCTCAAATCAACACTAGAAGTTGACAGCTCTGATAAACATCTCATGAGAAACAAAACACCGGCCTAAAAAGAGAAAGTTGTGAAGCCAATTGTCCAAATGTGTTTGGTAACCTCACATGGTGGGGCCATCCGCAAAATATGATGTTATTTGAAAAACGGTTAGTCCAACATTGATTCAATTAGCCAAATTAAAACAGTCCATCTCCTCTCTAACCCCATCGTCAGAGTGTCATTTCAAATCCAGACTTCAGTCGGTCTTGTGAACATATGACGTGTAGGGTAGCTGTATTATCTTATGGACATTGGAGGTGAGAATCTAGTTGTTTTAAGTTTGATTTTCGGTGTAAACTATGAAACATTTGGAGACAAATGAGTTGTCACACTTCTGTGTGCGATAATGTGTTCCCTCTGTCAGCGACTGACATAAAGGAAAACATTAGGCAGATAAATTCAACAATAGCTGTGCTGTTACCAAGCCTGAAGCTTATTAACAGCATCCTAATAAGAAAAATAAAGCCTTTATTAAGATATAAACATCATTTATGAGCATGATAATCACCTATAACAATAACATATTCAAAACAAACTGCATGGTGAACATTGTTGTTTACATTAGATATTGGGGATAATTGTGTCAGTGAACAGATGAAACATCAAGGTTGTGTTAACCAGGCACGCAATCGAAAACAACGTGCAACAGAAAAAATGAATATTTTTTAACCCCATCCATAACGTTTTTATGCCAAATAAAATGTACACCACATAGGTTCCTGTGTCCATCACTATTCCAGCACTCAGTCATTTCACATATTGGCCAGAACCTTTTGAACCCCTATCATTTTCTCTTTGAATAAGAGGGAACCAAACCTGGCTGGCTACAAAGCACTGGCAGGCATTGTGCTAAACTCACACAACACATTGACAGCACATTCTTATTTTTGTTGTCCTCCTCTCTGAGACTACAGACCAAATGACACCCTAATAATCCTCACTCGTGGGGACAGTCACGTGACATGATGGGGACAGTCACATGGCATGATGGGGACAGTCACATGGCATGATGGGGACAGTCACGTGACATGATGGGGACAGTCACATGGCATGATGGGGACAGTCACATGGCATGATGGGGACAGTCACATGACATGATGGGGTCTCTGGGTGACGAGCTGCATTAGGTCATATATGGGGACAGTCACATGACACATGGGGACAGTCACATGACACATGGGGACAGTCACATGACACATGGGGACAGTCACGTGACATGATGGGGACAGTCACATGACATGATGGGGTCTCTGGGTGACGAGCTGCATTAGGTCATATATGGGGACAGTCACATGACACATGGGGACAGTCACATGACACATGGGGACAGTCACGTGACATGATGGGGACAGTCACGTGACATGATGGGGTCTCTGGGTGACGAGTTGCATTAGGTCATATATGGGGACAGTCACATGACACATGGGGACAGTCACATGACACATGGGGACAGTCACATGACATGATGGGGTCTCTGGGAGTTCGTTTTCATCAGTGGATAATAGAAAAAACTGCCACAGCATGAAAGTAAATATTTAACACCAACACACTTCATCACACGTTCCAATAAAAGAGCCATCAGCCACCACATTACAGCCATTATAATGGACTGAGGGATTTTGCTTCCTCTACCCATTCTACTATGCAAAAAAAACAAAGGCAAATATCTTATCCTCAGAGCAGCTTACCAACTTAATGAGAAAAGGTTCAGACAATAACTTTTCATTCCTCAATTATGTCTTGTATTCTGCCAGGCATAGATAGAAAAGTAGGTGAGAAACGTGTAAAGCTTTACAGTTGTTTCTAGTTAAAATCACAGCCAGTTAGTTTTAATAAAGCGGAGATATGTATCAGAGAAATTAGCTGTAAAATCAGCAAGCTTGATTTTATCGAGCCATCATTGGTTGAATGGGCTAAATTGATTAAAATGCATCTGAGTGTGCTAACTAGGTCTGCTTCTGTCCGCAAATGTATATAATGTCCGATCAGATTGTTGTAATATGAAAAGAGTTACAGAAAGCTTTTGGATCACGTAACAACTCAAATTTTTTGTCAGATTGTTAAAAACAAACGGCTCAGGCATATGGTAAATAATAATATTAATAATAATTCATTACATTTATATTGCGCTTTTTCTTCCTGGGAACTCAAAGCGCTTTACATGAAAGGGGAATCTCCTCAACCACCACCAATGTGCAGCATCCACCTGGATGATGTGACGGCAGCCATATTGCGCCAGAACGCACACCACACACCAGCTTACTGGTGGAGAGGAGACAGTGATGATGAAGCCAATTAGTATATATATATATGGGGATGATTAGGTGGCCATGATGGACAGAGGACAAGGGGAAAATAGGATGGTTAATAAGGTCTAAAGCTGGTTTACAATGTCTTATCCTCGGCCCACACTGTTAGAGATGTTTAGAAAATGTTTTTGGCTGATTTGTTTTGGTTTTGCTATCATCTGACAAACGTAGGCAACCATGAACAGGCTCAGAATCAGATCAATAAGCATTATAGATGTTACATATATTCACTCTAATAGCAGAATCTATATGATGACCTTAGGGTAGAGACCTGAGATGCATCCTGACCTACACAAAGAAAAGAATCAAGATGGTAGCTAACTACGTAATCTAATATCAACGCACATCTTTCAATATGTGATGTTAACTAGCTAGCTTAGCTAGTAATATTACAGGTGTGCTAGGATATTAGAGAGCTAGTTATGATAGCCTAGCTAACGGGCTACTTTTCATGGCACAACAACATGTGTTTTTCTACAATGGACTGGTGCCATCATGATGACTCTGACCAGTCTGCGGGCGGCTACGTAGCTTCATATGCAGCAGAGTGCTACACACTGTGTCACTATGACCAGTCTGCGGGCGGCTACGTTGCTTCATATGCAGCAGGGTGCTACACACTGTGTCACTATGACCAGTCTGCAGCTACATAGCTTCGTATGCATCTACGTAGCTTCATATGCAGCAGGGTGCTACACACTGTGTCACTATGACCAGTCTGCGGCTACGTAGCTTCATATGCAGCAGAGTGCTACACACTGTGTCACTATGACCAGTCTGCGGCTACGTAGCTTCATATGCAGCAGGGTGCTACACACTGTGTCACTATGACCAGTCTGCAGCTACATAGCTTCGTATGCATCTACGTAGCTTCATATGCCGCAGGGTGCAATATACTGTGTCACTATGACCATACCTGAATGCCATTGGTTCAATATCGATCAATATAGGTGACGATAATATACATGAGAAAATTGCTGCACCACCCTCCTCTTTAACTGTGCAATGGGTTGGGGTCTGTATTCCCTGAAAACATGTACAGATGTATTCTGAAAATCTACAGAAAATAAAGGCAACATGATTCATTGGACATTGACCATTTTCTAGTTATTTTGTTTTCGGTAATCTAGCAATTTCAGTTTAAAAGGATACAATGACTCTAAAGCTTGAAGTGGAAGGGCAAACTGTCATCTTACATTTCTGGGTATTTTCATTCATATCAGATGAACCGTTTGAAGTGATAGAACCTTTTGTACATAGAGAACAGTCTCATACTCCAAAGGCTAACAGCCAATTAGCATTCAACATTCAAACCAGACAGTTTAAAATGTAGACCTCACTGTAATAGCAGTGCATATCTAATTGAATGGTCCACAATTCTTGCCCAGTTTCAAAAGAAATTATGTATAGATTGTGATTATCTTATGTGATTTTCTTATCTTACTGTTAATCTATGTTCCTTTCTTTATTGAGTAAAAGACTACTTGATTTAAATAATATTTAATTCCAATACCCTTCTTTGCCATCAGCGTTTCCAAGTATATTGGACGGAATATTATTATTAAATAAAATTCAACATTGAGGCCTTTTCCAACACAAATCCACATAACATATGGTTTTCACACCGAAGCAACCAAGGCACCAATAGTTGGTTTCACCTAGCTCACAAAGGTAAATAAGCATTATCTGACATTATTTGTCTTGACGTCAGCCTGTACATTAACAAAAGCTCCTTTTTTTATAACGCGGCGTGTAGACGTTTGATATGAACTCCTGATAGCGGTGAAAGGGAGACGGAAATATGAAAAAGGTTATGAGCGTGTGAGGGTTATCTGTTCACTGCAAACACATTGTCAGATGAATTTCTCGCTCAAGGCCACAGCTGCATAAGATGAGGTTTGGCTAAATGTTGTTACCTGGTGACCCCTCATCCTCTGGAAGTGGGCGATGGTGTCACTGATGGTGTAGACCCGAACATGACCCATGTGGAGACGGCCCGAGGGGTACGGGAACATAGACAGCACATAAAACTTCTTCCGGGGAGATTTCTGGGGAAGGCAAGAGGCACAATCTCAGGGAAATAAAGGCTTTAGTGAACCACTCGATGAAACAAACAGAAACTCGTGAAAATATGAAATATCTGTTTGTTTTGTGTTGTCACATTCAAGGAAACGATCTTGTCTCATCGCAAAAACTCCCTCGTTAAAAAGTAGAGAGAAATATAAGAAATAAGGTGCGATTTCCGATTTTGCTCATTATTAAACGACATTTACATTGATAAGCCAAAACAGTATGACCACTGACAGGTAATGTAAATAGAGTTCGTTCTCTCCTAACAGTGGCACATGTCAAGGTCTGAGGAGATTCAATTGTAAGCAAAAATCTATTCTCGTAATCAGTAAAAACCTGCATATGAAGCTACGTAGCCGCAGACTGGTCATAGTGACATAGTGCATCGCAACCTGCTGCATATGAAGCTACGTAGCCACAGACTGGTCATAGTGACATAGTGCATCGCACCCTGCTGCATATGAAGCTACGTAGCCACAGACTGGTCATAGTGACACAGTGCATCGCACCCTGCTGCATATGAAGCTACGTAGCCACAGAGCTGGTCATAGTGACACAGTGCATCGCAACCTGCTGCATATGAAGCTACGTAGCCACAGACTGGTCATAGTGACACAGTGCATCGCAACCTGCTGCATTTAAAGCTACGTAGCCACAGAGCTGGTCATAGTGACACAGTGCATCGCAACCTGCTGCATATGAAGCTACGTAGCCACAGACTGGTCATAGTGACACAGTGCATCGCACCCTGCTGCATATAAAGCTACGTAGCCACAGAGCTGGTACATCGTTTCTATGCAATGGTATTCCCTGATGTCAGTGGTCTTTTTCAGCAGGATAATGATCCCAGCCACACTGCACACATTAATTGGGACCCTGTTTAAGGAACATGATGAAATGTTCAAGGTGTTGCCCTGGCCTGCAAATTCCCCAGAACTTAATCAGATTGAGCATCTTTGGGATGTAATGGACGAACGCAAAGTTACAGGACTTGAAGGATGTTGTGCCAATCTCTTAGTGTCAGATACCACAGGACACAGTCAGAGTCCATGTCTGGGCAGTTAATGTTTTAGGGTCAAATTAAAAAGTCAGTCACCCAAATGAATTTACCGAACACTTATCGTGGTATAAACAGATGGACAAAAATTTAAGACAATCAGTAGTTTTTACCTGAATTGACCCTTCGCTAAGCCACGCCCTCTTTAGTTACTGTTGCTACGCCTGTCAAGCTTTCGAGCCTGGCACGTCTATTGCAGTGTGTATGCACCGGTGTCAGACATTCCCAATGAGATATTTAGTCATTTTTGGCGAACAGGTGAAATATCTGAAAGAGCAAGACAAAAGGGGCTGCAGTATGCATTCGAGGGATATATCCACGACATAATATGCAACCGATTAGAGAATAACGTCTTTAAAATTGAAGCGAAAGTCGGTCCCAGCGCAAGCAGCAGCTGCATACGCTAACCATTCAAGTGGGAAACACACAAATTGAGAAACAGCTATGTTCATGCACAGCAGTAATAAAGTGTACCTATAGTGAACACATGATGACTACTGTTAATAAACTGATTAAGTTCGCGTAGCAACTTTTTCCTTGGAGATGTTCCGTCTTTACCGGGAGAGCCGCGATCGGATTGGGGTACTCAAGGGTAGGACGTCGATTAACAAAATGCTGAAATACATTTTAAAGTATTTCAGTGAGCCTCCGTATTGCCTTTAATTATCTTATTTTACGTTCAAATATATGCATTATGAACAAAGAACCGTCATTTTCTAAGTAATGCTGTGCTGAGTTAGTTAGCTAGCTAGCTAACATTAGCGTGTTCTTATTGGAGCAAACGTAAGTGTTTTTGTTAATCCTGTCGACATTTAGTTGTGAATGGGGTCTCCCACACTGCTTGATCAGCGCCCGGCATTTATCCCCTTGGGTTTTTGGTTTGGGGAAACGAAAAAATTCCACCTCCCCGTCCAAACTTTTAGGATATCAGGTATCAGATTTACACAATCCATAAGCACAACGCGTTGGCATGTTCCCCTTGCTCGAAAGCTTGACAGACCTCCTGCGCCTAGTTACGGTTGCTCAACCACGATTGGCCTGTGGCGGTTTTCGGGCGTGGCTTAGCGAAGGGTCCATTAATGCTACTGGAGCTTGCTTCAACGGTTCAAAAAATGTTTTTGGCGGAAAATTGGTACAGCATACTTACGTTTTGAAAGTATGACAAATCTTAGAAGCCTTGTATCTGTGTTTTATGTAAGTCACAAAAAATATGTAGCTATGTTTACTACAGCCGGAGTATCTTCAATTTAGTAAAATAGTTTTTTAAGATATCGACAGATTTGAATTATAGCTACATTTAAGTAGATCCATTTTGTGTTTCTGATTTAAAAAGTACATTCAATTGGACTGCTTTTATAACAGTGCTTTAACTGTTACTTCTGTTACTTCAGTTCCAGTATCTCGAGTTTGGTCAGAGATATGTTTGTAACTTTTCTCTGATTAAAATAGTATAGCAACAATGAACAATGAAGTATATTCACGTTGGTGTATCTGGCGCTGAAAGAACAATCTATTTTAGCAATTTATGAAAAGCTTTAAAAAAAAAGTTGCTATGGTTACACCGGTTTTAGTGTCTGTGGTTTAGTAAGAGATATTATCGTAATTTATTTTCGATTTAAATAGGTGAGAAGTATAGCTATATTTAAATATATCCATGTTGGCGAATCTGGCTCAGAAAGAACTTTCCAGTGGAGCCGTTAAAAAAACATTGTTGCCATGGTTACTTCTATTGCATTATCAAATTTGGTGAAGGAAATATCACAGTCTTTTCTGATTTACAGTGAAGGAAGAAAGTATTGATCCCCTGCTGATTTTGTACGTTTGCCCAGTGACAAAGACATCATCAGTCTACAGTGAAAGGAGAAAGTATCGATCCCCTGCTGATTTTGTACGTTTGCCCACTGATATGATCAGTCTATAGTTTTAATGGTAGGTTTATTTGAACAGTGAGAGACAGAATAACAACAAAAATCCACAATAATAAGGTTTTCACCTCACCAAGCTACTTGGCGATGGTCTTGTAGCCCATTCCAGCCTTGTGTTGGTCTACAATCTTGTCCCTGACATCCTTGGACAGCTCTTTGGTCTTGCCCATGGTGGAGAGTTTGGAATCTGATTAATGGCTTCTGTGGACAGGTGTCTTTAATACAGGTAACAGACTGAGATTAGGAGCACTTCCTTAAAGAGACTGCTCCTAATCTTAGCTCATTACCTGTATAAAAGACACCTGGGAGACAGAAATCTTGCTGATTAACAAGGGATCAAATACTTTTTCATCCCCTGTCAATCATCCCCAAATCAATTCATAACTTATTTAAAATGCGTTATTCTGGATTTATTTGTTGTTATTCTGTCTCTCACTGTTCAAATAAACCTAGCATTAAACTTATAGAATGATCAAGTCTTTGTCAGTGGACAAATGTACAAAAATGAACTGTCTTCTTTCACTGTATTATTTTAATGGTAGGTTATTTTGAACAGTAGAAAAAAAAGCAGCGGTTTGGGAAATATTACTTACAAATGTTGCTATGGATACTGTGGTTTCAATATCTCGGGTTTGGGAAAAGCAATTTCTGTATTTGTTTCATTTTTGAGTTGTTGAGATGGATCATTCGCATCGTTATAAAAGGATCAAATGTTTTGTCTCATTTGCAAATTGGTCAGTTTTGCATATACACTACCATTCAGAAATTTTGAGTCAATTAGAAATATTATTGGTTGCAATTAAAATATACATGAAATTTGTTTGAATAGAAAATGTAGTCATTAAGTATGTCAGAAATAATGTTTTTTTAATAATTGTGTTTTAGAAACATTGCTTCCATCATTGAATCCTCCATTTGCAGCAATAACAGCCTTGCAGACATTCATCATTCTAGTTAATGCGTTTAGGTGATCTGAAAAGATTTCACCCACTAGATGGATACGTACCATAGGGTGCATCTACCATAGGGTGCATCTACCATAGGGTCCATATACCATAGGGTCCATATACCATAGGGTCCATCTACCATAGGGTCCATATACCATAGGGTCCATATACCATAGGGTGCATATACCATAGGGTCCATATACCATAGGGTCCATATACCATACGGTCCATCTACCATAGGGTCCATCTACCATAGGGTGCATATACCATAGGGTCCATCTACCATAGGGTCCATCTACCATAGGGTGCATATACCATAGGGTCCATATACCATAGGGTGCATCTACCATAGGGTCCATATACCATAGGGTCCATATACCATAGGGTGCATCTACCATAGGGTGCATATACCATAGGGTCCATATACCATAGGGTCCATATACCATAGGGTCCATATACCATAGGGTGCATATACCATAGGGTCCATATACCATAGGGTCCATATACCATAGGGTGCATATACCATAGGGTGCATCTACCATAGGGTGCATATACCATAGGGTGCATATACCATAGGGTCCATATACCATAGGGTCCATATACCATAGGGTCCATATACCATAGGGTGCATCTACCATAGGGTGCATATACCATAGGGTCCATATACCATAGGGTCCATATACCATAGGGTCCATATACCATAGGGTGCATATACCATAGGGTCCATATACCATAGGGTCCATATACCATAGGGTGCATATACCATAGGGTGCATCTACCATAGGGTGCATATACCATAGGGTGCATCTTCCATAGGGTCCATATACCATAGGGTCCATATACCATAGGGTGCATCTACCATAGGGTGCATATACCATAGGGTCCATATACCATAGGGTCCATATACCATAGGGTGCATATACCATAGGGTCCATATACCATAGGGTCCATATACCATAGGGTGCATATACCATAGGGTGCATATACCATAGGGTGCATATACCATAGGGTCCATATACCATAGGGTGCATATACCATAGGGTGCATATACCATAGGGTGCATCTACCATAGGGTGCATATACCATAGGGTGCATCTACCATAGGGTGCATATACCATAGGGTGCATATACCATAGGGTCCATATACCATAGGGTGCATCTACCATAGGGTGCATATACCATAGGGTGCATCTACCATAGGGTCCATATACCATAGGGTGCATCTACCATAGGGTCCATATACCATAGGGTCCATATACCATAGGGTCCATATACCATAGGGTGCATATACCATAGGGTCCATATACCATAGGGTGCATCTACCATAGGGTCCATCTACCATAGGGTCCATCTACCATAGGGTCCATATACCATAGGGCCCATATACCATAGGGTCCATATACCATAGGGTCCATATACCATAGGGTCCATATACCATAGGGTGCATATACCATAGGGTCCATATCCCATAAGGTGCATCTACCATAGGGTCCATCTACCATAGGGTCCATCTACCATAGGGTCCATATACCATAGGGCCCATATACCATAGGGTCCATATACCATAGGGTCCATATACCATAGGGTCCATATATACCATAGGGTCCATCTACCATAGGGTCCATCTACCATACAGTCCATATACCATAGGGTCCATCTACCATAGGGTGCATCTACCATAAGGTCCATTTACCTTAGGGTCCATCTACCATAGGGTCCATATACCATAAGGTCCATCTACCATAGGGTCCATATACCATACGCTCCATATACCATAGGGTCCATATACCATTGGGTCCATCTACCATAGGGTCCATCTACCATAGGGTCCATCTACCATAGGGTCCATATACCATAGGGTCCATCTACCATAGGGTCCATCTACCATAGGGTCCATCTACCATAGGGCCCATCTACCATAGGGTCCATATACCATAGGGTCCATATACCATAGGGTCCATATACCATAGGGTCCATCTACCATAGGGTCCATCTACCATAGGGTCCATCTACCATAGGGTCCATATACCATAGGGTCCATATACCATAAGGTCCATCTACCATAGGGTCCATATACCATACGCTCCATATACCATAGGGTCCATATACCATTGGGTCCATCTACCATAGGGTCCATCTACCATAGGGTCCATCTACCATAGGGTCCATCTACCATAGGGTCCATATACCATAGGGTCCATCTACCATAGGGTCCATCTACCATAGGGTCCATCTACCATAGGGTCCATCTACCATAGGGCCCATATACCATAGGGTCCATATACCATAGGGTCCATATACCATAGGGTCCATATACCATAGGGTCCATATACCATAGGGTCCATCTACCATAGGGTCCATATACCATAGGGTCCATCTACCATAGGGTCCATCTACCATAGGGTCCATATACCATAGGGTCCATATACCATAGGGTCCATCTACCATAGGGTCCATATACCATAGGGTCCATATACCATAGGGTCCATATACCATAGGGTCAAGCTGCTCCCACAACAGCTCAATAGGGTGAGATCCAGGTACTGTGCTGGTCAGTCCATTATAGAAAGACAACCAGCAGACTGCTTCATTACTACAGAGTCTGTGCACAGTTTGGAGCTGTGCTTTGGGTCATTGTCCCGTTGTAGAAGGAAATTGGCTCCAATCAAGCACCGTCCAAAGACTATGGCACGGTTTTGCAAAATGGAGTGCTACTCTTTTGTCTTCAGATACACAACCCTCTGTGTAAATCTCCCATTTTACACAAAGATCCCTTTTACTCTGTATAAATCTACGACTTTATCACTAATAAAGCACCGCCATAAAATAACATTGCCTCCACCAGCTTCAGATGGGGTCAAACACCCCTAAATATGAATCACAAATTGACGTGCTACATTGGTACTAAGCAAAGAAATGGAAATGGTACTAAGCAAAGAAATCCATTAGTAACTCCAGGTGCTAATGCCATGACTATGGACAATACGAAAGGATGCTTAATGGCCAGAGAATGTTTTAATATTAGGAGAGTTTATAATTGTAAATAAAGCCAGAGGTGTTTTAAAATATTAATTAGACAATCTCCACTGCATGCCTCAGCTAAGGCCCAACTGAAAGGTAGAAGAATTATTTCATACCACAACATGTAACGCGTAGATTAGCATCAAGAAGGGATTTCTGACATTTCAGTCGTTGGCATTCAAGGACACAGTGCCAAGAATGAAGAGTGGGTCTGGAAAATGTTAAAACTTTTCGGGGTTACTGTAAAGAAGTGACATTTTCCTGAGGGAGGAAAAAGGAAACACCAACTGAACAGTGTCCTGGAACAAAACAAAAATAGCAAACACCTGCTTACTTCAAATCTGAGTGTTAGTCTCTTTAAAGTCAATGTTTTATTGTACGTTGAGATCATCTTTCTATCAATGGGTGAAAGATCCAGAGTGAACGTTCTGCAAATCATCAGCTGAAGCTGGGCAACGACTTCGAAAACACTTTTGCTCAACATAACGTCCCCTGTCGGTAATATTAAATATTCACAACCTGACAGTTAAAAGTTAGAGATTTGGGGACATTCGAAATGTATAATACATCCTTTGTTCGGTTTCAATTTAATGAAACTACCAAAAACCATGTCATATATGCTAGATTCACATGGCGGTGGTTCTCATACCTCTCCAGGGAACATCCAGGCATCTGCCAATTTTAATGTAGCCATGAAATAGCTCACATAAAACAAGTAGTCAAGGGCTTAATTATTATTATTAGTGAACTTGATTCTGGAGTGCTTGTTTAGGAATAAGTCTAATACACGGTTTGCCTGGGGTTCTCCAGGAGAGGGTTGAGATGTACAGCTGTACGGCATTATGGGGTTCTCCAGGAGAAGGTTGAGATGTACAGCTGTACGGCATTATGGGGTTCTCCAGGAGAAGGTTGAGATGTGCAGCTGTACGGCATTATGGGGTTCTCCAGGAGAAGGTTGAGATGTGCAGCTGTACGGCATTATGGGGTTCTCCAGGAGAAGGTTGAGATGTGCAGCTGTACGGCATTATGGGGTTCTCCAGGAGAAGGTTGAGATGTGCAGCTGTACGGCATTATGGGGTTCTCCAGGAGAAGGTTGAGATGTGCAGCTGTACGGCATTATGGGGTTCTCCAGGAGAAGGTTGAGATGTGCAGCTGTACAACATCACAGAAACACAGTAGAATTACCTGATCCAGAGTATCCTTGTGCCACTGCTCCATGATACGAGGGTGCCACCATTGCTCCACCTTGCGTCTGGTGTCCACTTTATACTCCCGGTTCCAGACACCCGTCTCACTAAACAGGGTCCGAGCGACAGCTATGTGGCATGGGGGGAGGAGGTTGGGCAACGGGTACAGGAACAAACTGGTAACCGCGGACCTGACCCCGGCTGACCCCAACCTGCCCAGGCCACTACGACATGGGCACAAAGCCATTTGGTACAGTACCATCTGGCTCCGAAACCTAGGCAGAACAAGAACAGTTATAGCGGTCAGTACACTGCTCAAAGACCCGAAACAGAAAGCTCCTGCAGCCAAATCCTCCAATGGCTTGTCCCCATTCTCAATGATATTGATAATAATCTAGAAACAGTCAAGTTTTGTAATCTAACCATCTTAGATTGTTCCAGAAATTATTATTTTTTTATATTGAAAATCCCGATGACAGTGGAAATGTGAGGCTCTTTATACAGATTTATTTTTGGTATGATTTTTCTTCTAATGACCTGCTCAATGCCCACGGACTAGATTCTCAAGGAAGTGGTATTTCCATTTTCAATATAAAGAATATGTATACATTTAACATGATTTTACTCTTCATTGCCTTATAAAATTATTAATTGTATGTCATGAATAAGGAAATGTGTCAGAGTGTCAGAGGTATGAGAGGAGAGCAATTTGTCTCAACGCCCCCAGGCGTGGATGGGTGAATGTCGAACAGGGCTTCCTGGTCACATGACAACACCTACAACTTCTTTAGGTTACGTCGCGTGCCTGCAAGCTCAACTGTTGTTGGGCAGAGAATGTGTTTCACGACAACACATGTCCCAAAATATCAAAAATGTGCTAGACCTGCCAATAAGTGATAATATTTTTGTTTTTCCAGCCACACAGTAATAAAGTGTAAAAAATAAATATAATGAGAGAACATTTTTGTTGTTATTAGATTATGTGTAACACATAAAATATGATGTTCTAGTGGACACTAGGTTATCCCTCAAACACAGCGGCCAATCCATGCACCAACATCACACTTAATAAATGTAATGTGTAGTATTTCATCAAAAACTGTTGAAACCAGTGAAACGCTTTAAAACAACTGTGATCGTCTATATGCCACACTATTCTTTCAATGTGGCAGTGAAACAACTTTGTAGTAATTGTATAGTGACATTTACAGCTTTTGAAATAAGATGGCTAGAACCCAGGACTTGGTATCCAGCAATTGTGCTGTGCAATTATGCTATCCTCAATGTTCTTCTGCACACTGAGACCGGTTACCTACACGTCCTACCAGGGTGACATGACTTCATAATCAGAGATACATTTTATCTAACAAAACACAATTACCAAATTCTGACATTTTTTTCTTGTTGAAAAGGTATTGAATAACCAATTTAGCGGGGGAGTATGGACATTTTATTCTCTATTGCAGTGTCTATAAAACCTACACATTGCAGACACGCAGTCACCAAGGTAACCCAATAAAAATGACTGTAAATTCACAGTAACCGTAGCAACCGAAGCGCTTGAGTGACACAGATGCTGCAAACATGACACATGATGAAATTCATGTATTTTATATCAGACCGCATGTAGTTTAACAGATGTCCATCTACAGCTTGCCAAGTGAACCTTTAAAATGGAATTATATGGGGTTTAAACCCCGAGATGAGGGGTATTTTCCATGTTCAGTAAAAGACTTAATTGGAAGGACAGGAGTCATTCTCTGCTTACAAAGCAAGTGAAAGGGTGAACCTATTCAGTAACGCTCCTACAATGTAAACTTTTCGATTACTTTCCCATTTTGAGAAAAACGAATTACTTTTTTGCCTTTAAAATATTATTTTCTTCCATTTCATAGCCTGGAATAACTTATAATCTATTTTTATATAAATGCATTATGGTGGCCAATGGTATAGGTGTTAGTCAGTTTGACTGAGCAATTCAATTATATATCTTCCAACTTGTTTTTCTTTGCCGTTTTCCAAATGATTTAAACAAGCACAAAATATATGGTGGTGAATAAAAGTCCCCTTAACTAGCTAACATTAGCTAGCTAGGAGGGAATTGCTTTTTCCTTCTCTCAAATTCATTGCCACAAAACTTAAACCAGCCATATTATACTATACTATAGAGATTGAAAACGATAAATAAAAGTTCAAATTCCAAGACAATATTTGGACAAAAATTAACAATATTTACATAATATAATGGATTTCTTTCCTTAGGTTGATGGCCAGAAGGAACGTGTATAAAAAGATCACTTGTATAATTCATATGAGCTGGGATCCAACGACGCCAGCCCGTGATAGGTCGAAAAGTAAATGATTGATAGGCAGTTAGGCTACACATCAATTCATCCATTTCAAAGTTACATGGTGATACGTTTAGAAATTAGTGAACAGCTATTTAAAACCGCAATCAGTAAAGCATGAATTATTAATCCCATCTCCTGTATGTTAGGCTAACCGCCAAAATGTAGGTGTATGACTATGAACCAGAATAATTAAACCTTCAGGCATAATCTGTTACTATTCTTAGAAAGTTTTGTCCGTAGATTAGCTCAATGAATTAAATATGAAAAAGATCATGTAATCAGGCCACATTAAAGAGAAACGAGATTCACCCAAATTCTGATTTAACTTGATGAGAGTAATTTATTGATTTGACCTTTTGATAATGTCGGTCGATTGCGATTAGAGTGCCACTTAGGAGAAAATAATAAGACCAAACTGTCATTTCCAGACAACCTATTCTTTTATAAGGCGCCTTCAAGGTGATCATTCTGGGTGGGTTTTATGTGTTTATAACCTCCCCACGGTAGAAGATGTGTATCTCAGTCGTCTTTGGTATTACAGAGACTATTCCAAGCATCATACAACTGTGCAAGGGGCTATATACAAAGGGAACAGTCCAGACCACAGGACGCAGAGCCAATGTCTATGAGTGAACGAGCGAGCAAACATGTTAAAAGAACGTTGTGGCGAGAGACACAGCAACTGAATAACTTCAAAGGGAGTGTTTAAAAGTATTGTTATGTGTTTCACTGTGTAGACCACATAGACCAGTCACTGTGTCCGGATCTTTTTGACTTTATTTGCATTTATAATTTACTTATATTTTGACTTGATTATAAAGCAAGTGTCACATTCTCACCAGAGTAAGTCTCTATGTAACATCAGCTCACCAGTCTCTATGTAACATCAGCTGCACCTCCAAACCCACTATCCTCCAGCTAGGGGTGAGGGAACAGAGACTGTGTCTGAGCATGTATGAGAGTGCATGTATGAAAGAGTAGGAGAGTTGTTTCTATAATTTAATGACCATCAATATGACGGGTCTTTACCCCTGGAGACTAGAGGGACGTGCACGCGCCTCGGGAGACACAAAGCACCTTAATAATACGTCACATGTCACCTTAACGACATCCTAAAATGGAAGAATGTGTTTGAGCTTGTCGAGTAGTTTATAAACAACAAATAAATCACGATAACCGATCACAAGAGTCAGCTATTTAGCTAAACCACGTATCGACACATGAATTATTGACATGAAAGCCAAAGTAACTAACTAAGCTACTGTACTGACATCATTTAGCTATCTTAGATCGATGCAGTGTTCATAGGGTGACAAAGTTCTATATTAAAAGCTACTCACGGTGTTCAATTTCCAAATTATTTCGTCAGATGTTTTATCATGATCCATTAATTTACGCTATATCACATTCAACATATAAGTGTTCACTTTAACTCGTTATCTATGTTATTTTGCCATGTCTCACACCACACCCATGGGCGCCGCCATTCTGTTTTGAAAAAACTTTATTGACAGTTTCGATTTCAAACAGCAATACAGAATGGGTTGGTTTTCAAAATACTGGTACTGAAAAACATTATATTCTCGTTGGCGGGTTAATGCCTTTGAAGTGCAGTAACCCCCCTGCAATTCTGCAGCTACTGTCTGATATTCTGTGTCCGTGTTTTTACGACCCTTTTTGAACGGACAAAAAATACTGCAAACTGCTGTAATATCAGTTAAAGGTAACTGGTGGGGTTAGGTTTAAGGTTGGTCCCGATTTTCTAAAGGCTTATTTTGCTTAAAGGGGCCATATGTAAAATGGTATTAATAACAGTACTTCAGGTATAAATTAACAGAATACTACATTTAATTTTTTTTAATGTTTAAATTAAAGTACATAATTGTAGTAGATGCCTGAGATTTCCCAACTTTGACTTTATCATCAGTTTATCTATTATTTGCAGTCTCCTAATATTGGCTTTAGACCCATAACCACTAGCTAATACAATTCAGGTCTTGTTCAGTAAGGGGAGAGGAGAACATGTTGTGTTATTGTTTAAATTCAGTATTGTAAATGTTAGAGACATTATTGTACAGTGCCCCTTACAGTGTTACATTTTGGGCAAAATATACAGTTGGTGTTAGGGTTAGAATTGGTTTTACAGTTAGGTATAAGAATACCAGAGGGAATATGGAAAAATTACAGAGGTGGTAGGATTAGGTTTTGACGTTCCATCGCATGCGTTGATTGACGAAGAGGAGTCCAAGACAATGCCGTGTTTGCATATATGAAGGAGAGTTAGACTGTTGGGTTGTCAATGGTAACAGAGTCATTGCCAGCTATGTGAAGAAGGATTTGATGCTTATGAAAATGTGTTCTGTTGGGTCACTGTTGAGCTAGAGAACGTTTGGATGAATAAATTGTTTATCGGACTTTAATGGATATTGTCAAAAGAGTAGTTTTTGCAGGTCCTCAGATGTTGTGCATTGTACACGTCTGGGGAAAAGTTTCAAACCAGGCTAACAGTCCTCTGAGAACCCAGCCTGGATTCCTGAGTCTGTTAGTTCAGAGCTTTGCTCTCTCTTTTTTATTCCGTTTTGATGATGGTTTAGTCTATACTTTGATGTTTTTTCTTCTGACAATTTATTTTGTATTATAAAACTTTGGTTAGAACTTTGTCCATGAATGTTATGAATGGCTTTTTGGTTCTTATCTGAGATTTATTTAAGTATCTAGGCAAGTGATCCAAACCTATTTGCAAGCATGACTCTCCAAAGAGTTTTTAGTAGAAAACTATTTACAAGCACACATATTACTGTCAAATGCATTAATACTATTTGGGCAGGTGTCAACCTAAACAGTAGGTTAATAAAAATCCAGTTTTAGCGCTCATTTCTGGACTAAGCTTAATCTTTGTCTGACCCTGTCCTACAAGACTTACTGAAACATAGTCACCTCACTAGCACCAGTCTAAGATACAGTGTATAGTCACCTCACCAGTCTAAGATACAGTGTATAGTCAACTCACCAGTCTAAGATACAGTGTATTTACCTCGCTAGCACCAGTCTAAGATACAGTGTATAGTCACCTCACTAGCACCAGTCTAAGATACAGTGTATAGTCACCTCACCAGTCTAAGATACAGTGTATAGTCACCTCACCAGTCTAAGATACAGTGTATAGTCACCTCACCAGTCTAAGATACAGTGTATAGTCACCTCACCAGTCTAAGATACAGTGTATATTCACCTCGCTAGCACCAGTCTAAGATACAGTGTATAGTCACCTCACCAGTCTAAGATACAGTGTATAGTCACCTCACCAGTCTAAGATACAGTGTATAGTCACCTCACCAGTCTAAGATACAGTGTATAGTCAACTCACCAGTCTAAGATACAGTGTATAGTCACCTCACTAGCACCAGTCTAAGATACAGTGTATAGTCACCTCACCAGTCTAAGATACAGTGTATAGTCACCTCACTAGCACCAGTCTAAGATACAGTGTATAGTCACCTCACCAGTCTAAGATACAGTGTATAGTCAACTCACCAGTCTAAGATACAGTGTATTTACCTCGCTAGCACCAGTCTAAGATACAGTGTATAGTCACCTCACTAGCACCAGTCTAAGATACAGTGTATAGTCACCTCACCAGTCTAAGATACAGTGTATAGTCACCTCACCAGTCTAAGATACAGTGTATTCACCACGCTAGCACCAGACTAAGATACAGTGTATATTCACCTCGCTAGCACCAGTCTAAGATACAGTGTATAGTCAACTCACCAGTCTAAGATACAGTGTATTTACCTCGCTAGCACCAGTCTAAGATACAGTGTATAGTCACCTCACTAGCACCAGTCTAAGATACAGTGTATAGTCACCTCACCAGTCTAAGATACAGTGTATAGTCAACTCCAGCTTCCGACTTATACATTTTGAGTATGTATTACTTATTTCAGACTCACATTACAGACTTAAGCATTTGCTCTATTTTATTAATTGCTGTGGCAGACCTGAGGTGTTTAGAGTTGGACAGTACTCATTGTTACCGTAGCAACCCTTCCATCTCAACACCAGATTGTTTTAGTCAAGGATTTAGATTTCTACCACAGGAGAACCACAAATATACACACAGACTAACAAAGGCTGTACTCATACTTCACAACGCAAAGTCACTTTGTAACAAAAAATTTTAATTAACAGTAGGGGGAAAAAAATATGCAGCAGAGATGAACTGTCATCTATTCATTTTCTCTGAATCTTTTTGTCTAGGAAGTCCTCTGAGCAGGCCCCTTTGACCTGATTGATTTGCAGACTGGGGGAAGGAATACGGACAGGAAAATGGAGAAATAAGTGAGAGATGGAGAGTGGTACATGGGGGTGGGCTGAGATTGAGTGGGTGGGAGGAACATGACAGGAAATACAGGCTCTGTAATATACCAATGTTGTTTATGTGCAAAACTAAAACAGGGTTCATTCATTATTGGTACAACAGTTAACATTTGTATTGAGGAAGATTTAAAACAGTCAAAGGGACAGATAATAATAATAATAAAAACATCTAACATTCTGATTTCAGAAGATCAGTTGAGGGGCAGATCCATTCATTTATTAGATTTTTAATTAAACCTTTATGTAACTAGGTCGGCCGGTTGTGTCATGAACCAGTTGTAGTGCAGGATAAATCCAGGCGCAGAGCGTGATTTTCAGTTTAAAATTATATTTATTTAAATCAAAACAAACCGTAAACGGCGAACAAATGACACATTGTAAGGACATAAATGGAAATGTGCATAACGCGACTTACTAACAACATACAAACAGTAATCTAAATCAACAGTCACTATAATATTCAACAAAGTAACGCAACATAGAGACAATATCCCACATCGTGCACCAAGACCCAGGGACTTTTATATGAAACATAATCACCAAATCTATAACTGATGTGTCCACTATAATCACCCACATCTGCTTCAGGTAACTTTAAACGTATACATGTCAGAGCTCCCCCTGAAGCCTGTCTACCGCCACCTGTAGACATTCATTCATCTTCCCCGGCCTTCTAGCTGCCATCTCCCCCCCATCACATTATTGGCCGGTCTCATCATCACTACACCTGGTACCCATTCCCTAATTAGTAGAGTATATATGTCCCCTGTGTTTGGTCGTGTCTTTGTCTCTGTTCCTGTGTGTGGCTCCATCCTTCCGACCTTACTACACTATGACAATACAAGTGCTCTCAGGGAACTGCAACGCCCTCCTAGCCAAGATAAAGCAGAAACGTGCAAAATATACATTTACAGTAGATATAAAAAGTCTACACACTGCCATTTCTTTCAAAAAAGACTGGGGAAATATTGCCCAGTTAAGATGTACCATGCTAATTGGCTCCTACCAATAAATCGCTGTAATAAAATCAAAAGGTGCTTCAACAAAGTATTAGTTTAGGGTTTGCAGGCTTTTCCAACCAGGTTATTGTAAGGTTTTTATTTTTCAAAATGTTTCCCTAAAAAAGATGGAAAACATTTATCTTTCTCTTATTTGTTCACATAACAAAAACCTGGCATTTTACAGGGGTGAGTAGGCTTTAAATATATCCGCTGTACACAATAATAGTACAAGAGTACAATTAGCAGAGGGATTGTACAAGGCAATACTGGATCAAGTGGGGAGTCAATATACAGATAATACAGAATGAGGTATAAGTAGGTCAGTTGAGCAGCATTGATATGGCAATAACAGCTATATAAAATACAAAGGAGAGTCTATATAAAGAATGTGAGAAGTGTATTTAGCAGGCAGGTAAATTGTGAGCAAAAATGATATGACTGTGATTTTCAGAGGAAGAGCAGTTGAGCATGCCTGATCAAATAGAATAATTCAAAGAATGTAAACATGTATGACAGCAGTACAGGTGTAAATGATCCACTGTGCTAAATGGGAATGACAAGAGTAAAAAGAGGGGGTGGATGAAGACCAGATGACAGTTAACACACACGGGGATCAGACAAAAGTTCAGACAGGAGTAGTTTGAATGCAATGGGTGAGATAACGGATTCAAGTTTTTACGGCTGAAAACTGGAAAGATTTCCGGCCAAAAGTTGTGCAGATTTTGGGGGTGACTAAAATTAGCACCTCTGAGTCCTTACCCCAAGTGAAGGAGTTTAAGTATCTCGGGGTCTTGTTCGCGAGTGAGGGGACAATGGAGCGTGAGATTGGTCGGAGAATCGAAGCAGCGGGGGCAGTTTTGCATTCGCTTCACCGCACCGTTGTGACGAAAAGAGAGCTGAGCCGGAAGGCAAAGCTCTCGATCTACCGGTCAATATTTGTTCCTACTCTCACCTATGGTCATGAAGGCTGGGTCATCAAGACCGCGGGTACAAGAGGCCTAAATGGGTTTTCTCAGGAAGGTGGCTGGCCTCTCCCTTAGGGATAGGGTGAGAAGCTCAGTCATCCGAGAGGAACTCTGAGTAGAGCCGCTGCTCCTTTGCGTAGAAAGGAGCCAGTTGAGGTGGTTCGGGCATCTAGTAAGAATGCCACCTGGGCGCCTCCCTAGAGAGGTGTTCCAGGCACGTCCAGCTGGGGGGAGACCTCGGGGAAGACAGAGGACTAGGTGGAGAGATCTCAACACTGGCCTGGGAACGCCTCGGGATTCCCCAGTCAGAGCTGGCTAATGTTGCCCGGGAAAGGGAAGTTTGGGGTCCCCTGCTAGAGCTGCTACCCCCACGACCCGACCCCGGATAAGCGGTTGAAGATGAGATGGGACCATGGCAAGTTGCAACATGAGTAAAGGAAGCCCTGTTGCGGAATAGGAATTCTTTTTTATTTGAGTTTGTTTATGTGGGGCTGGAAGGAGAAAGAGCTGTCTAACAAGACACCTAGTTATTTGTATGTATCCACATATTGTAATTCATACTGATCTAGCGATTCTAGTTAGACGGGCAGGTGTGGACGAGCGATCGGTTTTAAAGCACGCACTTAGTTTTACCGGAGTTTAGTAGTAACTGCCGATTAGAGAGCATGGTATCTAACGAAGGGCATGGTGTGTACAGGATGGTATCATCTGCATAGAGATGGATCTGAGAGTCACCAGCAGCGAGAGCCACAACGGTAATGGAGAGTGAAATTAGAGTGGACCCAAGAATCAAGCCCTGTGGCACCCCCATGGAGACAGCCATGGGTCCCGACCAGGGCATGAAATTGGCACCCGCCCACCCGCCAAATGCGGGTAACTTTTGTGATTGTCGGGTGAAACCGTCAATCTACCTGCCACGTTGGCGGGTAGCCAATAAGACAACACAACATCGAGCAAGCGTTGTGTTGTTGACCAATCACGTAGCCTATTGTTTTTGTTAAGCAAGCCCCGCTATTTTCTTGGACGTTCGAGACAAAATGTTGGCGTGAAGAAAGAGGTTGCCGGCTGTAGAGCAACGACAAGAGGATGAGGAGGACGGTTCCAGGGGCCCCAATAAATCACTGTCAACATAACTGTGTAATTTCAATATTATCAATAATACGCAATGAAAGCGCTTTGATGATTATGGACACTATTGTGCTTTTTTAGTTTCAAAAGATTGCGAACCCTGCCCTTGGTCCCACAATGGTTTGATCCACAGGCAATGTTAATGTTGTCTCGTGAACATTAGGGCGCGATTAAGGGGAGTCGCGCTCTTCTCAGTTACATTAAGCCTGGCTGAGAAAAGGAGGGTTTTATATAAGTCACTACAGTACAAAGTTAAAATGTTTTCAATTATATTTGACGTTGTAACTTTAAATATATTTAGTACATTGTATAGTGTTACTATTCATCTGGGAACAATATGGCTGATTTGCTCGGGAAGATGTGTATGTGAACAAGTTACAAATTAATCTGTGTTAACTCCTGTTAAAAGGTTTAGCTTATTTTTTCTGTAAATCTATCTAACATATTTTGATTTCTTATGTATTAATTTAAGATTAACAATGCCCGACCAACAGAGGAGAAACCAGGGAGACTATATACAGACATAACGAGCACAAATACCAACAGGTGTAAACAGTTACACAGGACAGGAAAGAAAAGGGCATTTCATATAAGTGACCGGGTAGCAGGAAAATACAAAAGGGAAACGGGTAAAAGTGGCCGGGGAGCTGGAAAAACAAAAGAAACAAAGGCCAGAACATACATACAGCACAGACATGAAACGTTACAATATATATATTTAACATATTACAATGTAGGCTATCCGTTTACAATTACAGCAGTAATATGGGTGTCCACCCTCAGGAATTGCTTCTGAGAAAATGCTATATAATTGTCCCCCCCCCCCAAAGTTGATAACAGATTTTCGCCCCTGGACGGTTCCAAAAATAAAAAAGACGTTTTAATACTAAGTGGAAAGGGATGGCAAGGTTCGCGACTGGTTGGTGTACGACGTCACAACAGACTCTTGTCTTGAAAAGCAACAAACTTATAATATGTACAAACTTAAAAATAGTATTTTGATATAAATTTTATGTTTATTGTTAATCTAAAATTAAAAGTGACTAATGTATTGCAGTTAACTTGCAGGTGTTAACTAAATAAATCAGACAATCAGTGAGATGATTGGCTGTTTATATTTGTTATTTTCTATTCTAAACGCCTGCCACACCAGGTCAGATGCAGTTGTAAGTCATTATGTTGATCTAGTCATAAATGAGATTGGCTAAGTTGGTTAATAACTCGACTGCACTTTAATGTGTATTCTGTACAAGTTCAAGAACCATTCTTATGCATTTTCTGAGTCATTCACCTTTATTTTAGGCACTAAAAATGTTGGCTGGTAAAAAACCACTGTGGCAGGTAGATTTCAAAATCCACCTGCCACAGTGGCTGCTGGCCAAACACTTTAACTTCAGGCCCTGGTCCCGACAGCAGGCCCTCTGATTTAACACGCTGGACCCTGTCAGAGAGGTGGTTAGAGATCCAGGCGAGGCAGTCGTGAGAGAAGCCCAGGCTATTGAGTTGGCTAATAAGAGCACAATGGTTAATAGAGTCAAATGCCTTAGATCAATGATCACTTTATACTTCAAAAACGTTAACTGAGTGCTTCTACATCATTGGGACCATTTTGTAGGAGTAAAAAGAACAGCCCATTGGATTATTGTTTAAATAATTTATTTGAGTTTTTAAGATTACTCAAACCCTTGACAATTTCTCTAAACTCTATATTGTGAGATGTGAGATTGACAGTGAAGGGTTATTTTAAGGGTTATTTTAATAAATTAATCAGAAATGTCGTTTTTTCTTTTGGAATTGTGATTCTGTGGTTGAGATGTGGCTCTTAAACCCTATTTTATTGTTCTCTAAATTTCTCTTAATTTATATCGCCAAGGTGCAGGGTCTGAAAACTCTAATGTAATTTCCAGGGCCAATTTCACACTAACTGCCTCTGAGCAGGTGCCAAACGACAGTAGGAGTAGAGTTGTTAGAGACCATTGAAAGGTAACCAGGACTGTGATGGTAATGGTATTTGGACTGTCAGTTATTGTTCAGCCAGTCATTTTTATAACCATTTCTATGGCAAAGAATACATGTAACACAATAATTATCCACCTTTTAGACTGCATTTACTGTCAGAGAAATTCAATAATTCTATATCTTAGTGCTGTATAGGACGTAATGTTATTTCTCATACCACCTTGCTTGTTTCAGTGAGGAATCAAAACGGTTTAATAATACTGTTAAGGGTTCTCGTGGAAGCTGAGTCAACATCTTCAATGAATTACATTCCATCTTAAGCCTGTAAAAATAAATTGTGATGTCTTATTTTTATTTATTATGTAGCCATAACATTGGACAGTCAATGTTTCAGTCCATAGATCTTTACGAAAATGAAATAACCATCGTAACCAGTTCATTCGGGTGTCAAACTAACATAAACAATTGCAGATGATCCATATTTTTTGCTTCACCTGTGAGTGGTCATAGTGTTTTGGTAGATTGAATTCCACCTGCCATTGCAAATCATTTTATAACCTGACATATCCCTGGCTGCACTCCCAACACAGAGTAGGCATCCATTTGGCTCCAAACCCTCAGCCCTTATAATGCATTAAATTGTCACATCCAAGCGCAAATGCCCAATGAAGGTACTGTGAATATTTGACTTGGCTAACTCATATGGAGTTTGTTAACGAGCTTCACACTAGACGAGGAGTCTAAACAATATGGGTAATGTCTGACCCAATAGTTGAGTTGTGTTCATTATATGTGAACACACATGATTACAGTTTGCATTGAATTGTGGGGGATATTAACACAGCATGTGAAGAAAGTTATTTCTCTCAAAGCTAAATTCAAGACAGCTTTGTGAATTGGCAATCAGAAGTGGCAATCAAAGGTGCAGGGGGTGGGGTGAGTGCTGAGGGGTGAGAAATATGTTGAGTGGAGTCCTGAATATATACCATGCCTAAAAGTACCAAATGGCTAATAACAACAGAATAAGTGTCACAAACTCAAGTAGGTTAAGTGCTGAGAAAGCCAGTTGCCAGTTGCAGAGTCTTAATATCACGTTCGCAGTTGTTTATCTACAGTTCTTCTCCATTGGTTTGGCTCATTTCTTGAAACAGAAATTACATTCTCAAAACTCTAAGATCATTTGGCAAAACAGTGTTACAGTTCAGCACAACACTATAGCTCACTTGCAAAAGCTCATATCTCTCCCAAAACTGTTCACTCATGCTTCCAAACTAAATTCCTTTCCCATATAAAGAGTCAGTACCAACAAAATAGCAGAGATCCTTCTCAATTGCTTTGGTTCATTTCTTGAAACAGACCGGACGTTCTCAACACTCTTGGTGCTTTTGCCAAAATAATGTGGATGGTTCGGCACAACACCATGGTTCACCTGCAAAACCTCATACCTCTCCCATAACAGTTCACTCAAGTGTCAAAACTAAATTCCCTTCTCATTTAAGCAGTCAGTGCCCCCAAAATGCTCCGTCCCAGTGGCATTGTGTAAGCACTGCAAGTCAAAATGTTTAGATGTTTTGTCACTCTGGCAGCGGACCATTGAATTATCCCTCATGTCCACCTTTCAGTCTTAGCCCAGTCCTTCATTGATAATAGTTACTGGACTGTTTTGTTGTCTAGCTAACAGAATACAATTAAGTATAAAACTGAAAAATAAATTAGAAATAGTATTTTAGGGTAAGAGTAGGCCCCCCCCCCGCCCCCGCCCATCACACTCATACTGCTAAGGATATTGTAACCTTTATCACTCATACACATAAAGTAACTTCCATACATCAGAGTAAAAATAAATGTATACAGCATAATATACTGTAATATAAAGACAAACAAAAAACACTGAAAATTATATGCAGCCTACAGTGCTGTAAATACAGTAAAACTGGAGTTTCACAACTAACAATTCTTCACTGGTCACTGTCCTCACCCTCCTGGCCATCCACACACTTCTGTCTGTTTGGCCACAGATTCATCAATACTGTGGAAAATAAACTATTCCACACACACACACAAAATAAATAGGTAAATGTGAAAATAAATACGGCTGTGCTCTATGCACAGTGTCCTGTCCTATACAACATATAATTCCATCATTGACTGACTAAATGCCTGTTTTCCCTGCTAACGGTTTGGATGTTGGAGCAGACTGTAGAGTGAGACACATTAGGCTGGACTCGGCGACCTGCCTCCGCCATTGTGAGGCCATGGTTGATGACATGGTCTATAATTGAGGCCCGAATTTCATCCGGGACAGCATGGTGTCTTCGTGCTCCTCAGCCTCTATTCCACCACCACGCACCCTTACTCCTCTTCTTCTTCTTCCTCTTCCTCGAGCAGGCAGTTGCCCTTGTTCATTTACTTGGCCAGGTGCCTCCATGTTTAGAAGATGTACTGGTCCTGCATGGTCAAGCTCTTTACATATATGTTTGGCAGCATTCACAGTCATGGACAGAACCTGTCAGCTAACTAAACATACTGTTTTATTGGTCATCTGAGATGTGTGACACTCCTCCTTCAGTCCTCCTATAGTTTCAATCAATTGCTGTAATATGTAAATGTACCAAATGATCCAAGGGATTCATATATGGTATGCATGGTATTATGTTCTTGACTACTTTTGACAATTGAGCAGACTATTGTGCATGTGATGGCTTACACAATGAAATGACGCTGACACGTTTTGGAGCTAAAAAACATTAGACTGAGAATCAACAATCAGTTTAGATCAACAAGATCTATTCACTTGGAAATTGTGCTAAATGTAGGCTACCTGTACTTAATCATTTGCAAAGATGTACTGAGACATTTGCAATTTGATGAAATTAATGAGAAATTCAGTTCTGTTTTGAACAATTGCCAAGTGGTTTGGAGGTTTTGTCCATGTTGTTTTGAGAATGTAATTTCTGTTTCAAAAAATGAGCCAAACCAATGGAGAAAAACTGTAATAAAACTAAACAAGGTACAGATCGAACACAAACGACACACTGAATGAACAGGAAACCTGTGCAGACTGCAACAAACTTTAAACAGCGTTCTAATATAATGACTCATCAATACCGACGTGACTTGAAATAATGAGCTATAAACTACTAACTGCTAACCCTAACCCTAACTTTTAGAGACAGGACCCACCCAGCTCCAAACTATGCACTATTTAGAGAAGAAGCTGTCAGATGATATTCTGACTATAATGATGTGTCCATTCTAAAATCTCAACCCTATTGAGCTGTTCTGAGAGCAGTTTGACCGTATGATAATAAATGAGGTTTACTAACAAGGTTCGGGAGGAGGACTTTCAGCTAATTAATTACAGGTGGAAGCTCTCAGCAATCAACGACTAGGGTACATATAGACTCAGCAGTCTTACCTCGCTCCGCTGACAGCTCGCAGCAGCTTCTCTCGCCCAGATACTAGTCGTCTCGCGAAAGCGCTTCCTCCGCGGAAGGCACTAGCAATCCCAGGAATGTCCCCCGCAAGTCGCGGGTCTCCCGACCATTTCGGTCATGCCGGACGCCACTCCTGAGCCCAGGGCTTCTCGCGGCCGCACTCCGGCCCGACCATCCGCGCGTTCACCCGGACGCCGGTACCAGGCTTCGCCGCCCCCAGCAAAACCACCACCTTCTTCCCCGGCCTCCTCCTGCCGCTCGACCATCCCGACGATCCCTCCCGTCGCTAACTGGACCGTAGCCGGGCTAAGACAAGCGCTGGGCAAGTCGGACCCACAGGTCTCAAGGAAGACGCACAAAGCGGAGCCGTACGACCTATATGTCTCCCAAACCGGCCCGCAGGCAGGGCAAAACCCGCAGGGCTCAAAATATACCGCCCCAGGCAACTCCGTCGGCCTCCCGCTCAGGACACGGCTCGCTTTGCTCCGCCAATGCCTCTGCCGCCGCAGCGCCGCATTCGGACGAGCCCAGCGGCTCCCCTTTTACAGCTCAGCCTTATACCCCTAATAACCCTCTCCCTTTCCAGCGGCCCCGAGCTCCGGCCCCGGGCACTAGCGCGAAGCTTTCGCAGCCAGCAGTACAGGCTAACCCTCGCCTCCAGTCTCTCTACCCTCCAGGTGCCAACCCCGCCCACTGGCAGCGGCACAACCCCGCCCACCGGCAGTGGCCCGCAGGCCCGCAGCCCCACAGCTCCAAACCAGCGCGGGCCCGCCCCCGCTCGCTGCGCAAGCTCACTCTTCATCCTTCCAGCCGCCATTCCCCCTCCCCTCCTCCCCACTCCGGTTCGAGCAACCCTATTTGTCCACCAGCTACGTACCTCGTACAGCAACCACCAGCGCAACCCACTGAACCCAGGTCTCCGCTCTTATCGAAGGCAGGCAGATCGGTGATAATTTCAACGCGGGCGGATGCCATAGAGCACGCAGCCGTTCCATGCATATTTGTAGTTCTGCGGCGGCGTACGTCCAGCCTAAACCCGCAAATAAAACATCCAAATTATTCGACGACTCCCGTAAAAAATAATAATAAATAAATAAATTAAAATTTTCACGCATGCATTTCGAACGGCCATCCACCCGGACGAGATAAAAACGCATTTTTATCAACCTGTCAGCCCCACGCAATTCCCGTTCCCAAGTGTTAACAGCCTATCCCCTCTCGACGAATCTTCGCTTAAATTCCACGGCATAGACCAGGCATCTACATGATTAAAATCGCGGGTCGGGGTGCCTGGCTGGCCAAAGTTGACGTTACATCCGCTTTCAAAGTCATGCCCATCCATCCCGACTCATGGCATCTCTTTGGAGTCCGCTGGCTCGAGAAATACTATTTCGCCGTACGTCTAACGTTCGGATGCAAAAGCAGCCCTAAGATATTCGACATGCTATCAGAAGCAGTCTGCTGGATCCTGTCAAACAACTACGCCATCCCCCATCTCATTCACCTGCTAGACGATTTTCTAATAATCTCGCCTCCCAACGCCATACCAGCCGCGCACCTCCTCTCAGTCCAAAACGTTTTCTCCGAGCTAGGAATCCCCCTCGCAGAGGAGAAAACCATGGGCCCTGCGACGTCCATCGAGTTTCTATGGATTAATTTGGATTCTAGGGAATTCCAAGCATCCCTACCAAAGGAGAAAATCGACCGAATAATTCTCGTCTCCTCTACCTTCCTCGAGAGAACTTTCCTCTCGAAACGCGAACTCTTATCCCTGCTCGGCCATTTAAACTTCGCAATGCGCATCATCCCGCAGGGTCGCCCCTTTATATCGCATCTCCTCTCACTCGCGTCCTCGGTCCACTCGCTAGAGGACCCCATTTCCTTAACCCATGCATGCCGCGACGAACTCAGGCTGTGGGTAACATTTCTGAAACAGTGGAACGGCCTATCGTTTTTCTACAAAAACCTCGTCGCGACCCCCACCGACATCCAACTGTTCACAGACGCCGCCCCCTCAATCGGGTTCGGGGGATTCTACCAAGGTCGTTGGTTCGCGGCTCCGTGGCCACCTCAGTTCCAGGAAATACCGCAATCCTCAGCGTTATTCGAGCTCTACCCCCTCGTAGTGGCAGCTTTCCTATGGGGAAAGGAATGGGCCTCTACAAGCATCCTAGTGCATTGCGACAATGAGGCTACCGTGCACTGCATTAACAGAGGCCGCTCCCACTCACCCGCTCTGATGCCACTCTTAAGGCGCCTCACCTGGATCGCAGCTTGCGACCAATTCATTATCATCGCTAAGCATATTCCCGGGTCAGAGAACCAAATCGCTGACTCCCTGTCTCGCTTTCTGTTTCAGAAATTCAGGACGCTGGCTCCGGAGGCGGACCATATCCCTACTCCGGTCCCTCGCTATTCAGAATTGGTATTCCCGTAAACCTGATGCACGGCGCTCCCTCCCCCGAAATAAGCAACCCAAGTGCCGCAGCACACCCGCCCCAGCCCAAGTGCCGCAGCACACCCGCCCCAGCCCAAGTGCCGCAGCACACCCGCCCCAGCCCAAGTGCCGCAGCACACCCGCCCCAGCCCAAGTGCCGCAGCACACCCGCCCCAGCCCAAGTGCCGCAGCACACCCGCCCCAGCCCAAGTGCCGCAGCACACACGCCCCAGCCCAAGTGCCGCAGCACACACGCCCCAGCCCAAGTGCCGCAGCACACACGCCCCAGCCCAAGTGCCGCAGCACACACGCCCCAGACCAAGTGCCGCAGCACACACGCCCCAGACCAAGTGCCGCAGCACACACGCCCCAGACCAAGTGCCGCAGCACACACGCCCCAGCCCAGTGCCGCAGCACACCCGCCCCAGCCCAAGTGCCGCAGCACACCCGCCCCAGCCAAGTGCCGCAGCACACCCGCCCCAGCCAAGTGCCGCAGCACACCCGCCCCAGCCAAGTGCCGCAGCACACCCGCCCAGCCAAGTGCCGCAGCACTCCAGCCCAGCCAAGTGCCGCAGCACTCCAGCCCAGCCAAGTGCCGCAGCACTCCAGCCCAGCCAAGTGCCGCAGCACTCCAGCCCAGCCAAGTGCCGCAGCACAGACGCCGCAGCACACACGCCCCAGCCAAGTGCCGCAGCACAGACGCCGCAGCACACACGCCCAAGTGCCGCAGCACAGACGCCGCAGCACACACGCCCAAGTGCCGCAGCACTCCAGCCCAGCCAAGTGCCGCAGCACTCCAGCCCAGCCAAGTGCCGCAGCACACACGCCCCCGCCCAAGTGCCGCAGCACACCCGCCCAAGTGCCGCAGCACACCCGCCCAAGTGCCGCAGCACACCCGCCCAAGTGCCGCAGCACACCCGCCCAAGTGCCGCAGCACTTCAGCCCAGCCAAGTGCCGCAGCACACCCGCCCCCGCCCAAGTGCCGCAGCACACCCGCCCAAGTGCCGCAGCACTCCCGCCCCGCCAATTGCCGCAGCACACACGCCCCGCCCAAGTGCCGCAGCACTCCAGCCCAGCCAAGTGCCGGTCGGAATAGAAAACTATATCAAGCGGGCATCGGTCCCACAACAAACGTTCAAACGCCCCACGTCCACAGGCCAGCAGGGCCCATCCAGTCCCCCGCGCATACAAAAAAAAAAAAAAAAAAAGTCAGACCCTTCCTCGAGACGCCAGTCCGCCAAGCTCGGCACTCTGGGGTGTTTTTAATCCGGCGGCTGTCCTCTGCTCCTTAGCGTTAGGGGGGTACTCTGGGTTCGGGCCGAATTCCGAGCCCGGAGCCCCGGGCCGGATTCCGAGCCCGGAACCCTCCCTCCGGACAGCACGCCAAATACGCATTAAACCTATCCCTTAATTGGCATGTAAGTGCGAACTCGTGAAATGAGGTTTACTAACAAGGTTCGGGAGGAGGACTTTCAGCTAATTAATTACAGGTGGAAGCTCTCAGCAATCAACGACTAGGGTACATATAGACTCAGCAGTCTTACCTCGCTCCGCTGACAGCTCGCAGCATCCCCCCACCACCCCTTCTCCGCTCAAATTCTAGTCCTAACCACTTACATGCGGGGGGGGTACTCTGGGTTCGGGCCGAATTCCGAGCCCGGAGCCCCGGGCCGGATTCCGAGCCCGGAACCCTCCCTCCGGACAGCACGCCAAATACGCATTAAACCTATCCCTTAATTGGCATGTAAGTGCGAACTCGTGAAGTGCCAATAAAGCCAATTCAACTGGTGGAGATGATTCAGTAAGCAAGGGGTGAAATCGGTTCAGATTACCATAACAAATTCTCAGCTAGAATGCCAAAGGTCTGCATGGTTGTATTTGCTGCAAATAGAGGATTATTTGACAAAAGCAAAGTTTGTGTCGGCTGGTTACATTGGTGATTGGCCAAGAACATTACGTTGGTGGAATGAAAAAATCAATGCCATAGTGGAAAACATTTAGGGACTCGGGCCACAAAATGTGGAAGAGCAATGAAGCAAATCAGTTGTAAAGTTAATATTGAAAATGGCAATCTGTGTGTGTGAACCTGTGGTACCACGTTATAGTGCGTGTCTGCCTCTACACAGAGATGCTCTAATCGGGGACAAACCATGAAAAGGTTTTTGTAATAAAGAGACACATTTGGAGAAAATGAATCATTTATACATTCTGCTTTGACACGAGACTTTTATCTCTGTCCCATTAGCATTTTTGGCGCTGAAGCAATTTACATTTTTATAGCATAATTAATAAAGGAAAAAGTAATTTACATTTACGCTCCGTTCACCAGGCCCATTGTCTGTCGTGTATGATAGTCATGTCAGTGTCTTTGTTTTTAGTTTGTTTAAGTGACTATACTTGTGTGTGTCAAAAAGTGGGTTAAGCGATGTGTTTGCATTAAAAGGAGCATGTAGAATGTGTGGTCGTTGAAAAGATATCTGTAATAAAACAGGCTTGATTAACAACAAGTGAGAAATAGAGGTGCTTTCTGGTGCAAATTGAAGCCAGAGGCAACCTCTTTTTTAACTTCAGCTGGTGCTCACATCAAACGGCTGGAGGCAGTCCTCCTGAGAAAATTAAACCATTTATACTAAGGAGTTCACAGGGTAATAGAATCCAAACAAGTGTCATTCATTTTGTCATGCAAACATGAAAGAGGAAAACTTGGGCGATATTTCGTCTTTTTCCCTCTCTAAGTTGATAACCTCGGTACGGCCTGCTGTGTAATGCCAGGCTTGTGTCTGTTGAAATAGGCTCTTATGGTGATAACGCTTTGCTGGCTTAAACATGAAAGGTTCGAATTAGAAATGCCCTGTATTGGCAGGATTTGTATGAATTTGCTTTCGTTTATTTGACCCTGCCATGAATGAATGATGATGTCCTATGTGTTTTCTGAGCTGCAATATGTTCACGTGTCAAAATGTCAGGACCATTTTTTCTTTCTCATTCAGTCAGGATTTATGTCAGCCATGGGATTTAAACATCAAGGAAACATTTTTAAATACGCTTCGTGGCACAGTGATTTGTGTAACTGTAATATTATCAGATCTGTGAAAAATACAAAGGGAACTCAATGGACTTTACAATTTTCACTTACTATTAGATTTTTACTATTAAAAGTAAACAAACCTTTCCATTCATAGAGTCTATCTACAAAACAGAGAGTGTATTGGCCTGAACGGTTACATTCATTCATTACGACATACAGAAGAGCAGTGACTGTTGTGGTCTGATGCTTGGTGGTGACTTCTGACTTCTACAGGGGTGTTGGTTATGGGTGTTCAGCTATCAGTACAGCTTGCATTTGCTTGGCTGTGCAAGACTACTGTATGAAATATTTTGTTTGGTCATTCTGAGTAAATATATTGTATCATCTAGTTTTTTCATATAATTTTTCCAAAGACCACCTTTCTTCTTTCTGGGCAAATTCTATATATACCGGTACTCACTTCTCCAGGCGCCAATAGACCACTGAAAAGAATAGACTCATTAGCCAAAACATTATGATCACTCACATGTGACGCGAATAACCTAGATAAACTCCTAACAAGGGCAAATGTCAAGGTCTGGGTAGATTAGATAATTAGTGAATAATAATGTATTCTAGTCAACTTGTTGAATGCAGGTGAAATGGCCAGGAGTAAAAACCTGAGAGACTTTGACAAAGGCCAAATTGTTATGGCCAGGTGACTGTGTTAGAGCCTCTCTCAAACAACAAGGCTTATGGGGTGCACCCAGTCTTCAGTGGTGAGTAACTACCCATGGGGGTCTGAGGAGGGACAAACCACAAACTGGCAAACAGGTCATGGGCACTCAAGGCTCATTGATGTGCCGGGGCAACGAAAGCTATTCTGTCTGGTCTGAATCGTCAGAAGGTCTACTGTGGCACAATAATTGTACTGATGGTTAAGAGAAGAATGTGTCACATCACCCAGTGCATGGCACCCTGCTGTGTATGGGGCAGCGTGCACTCCTTTAGGTACACTCCTTCATGGGCAATGGTATTCCCCACATGGTATTCCCCACATGGTATTCCCCACATGGTATTCCCCACATGGTATTCCCCACATGGTATTCCCCACTCGGTATTCCCCACATGGTATTCCCCACATGGTATACCCTGATGGCAGTGGTCTCTTTTAGCAGGATAATGCGCCCTGCCACACTGCACACATTGCTCAGGAATCGGTTGAAGAAAATGTTGAAGATTTCAACCGAAGGCTCCACCCTGCACCTAACAGGACCCGGAGGATCTGCTGTTATATTTTAGTGCTAGATACCACAGGACACCTTCAGGGGAGTCCATGTCTAGGCAGTCCATGTCCATGTCTAGGCAGGTTGGCGCTGTTTTGGCAGCACACACTAAACCAACAGCATATTAAGTCATAATGTTTAGCTCATAAGTGTATATTCTCACTGAAGTAAATTGCTCCCTCCGAGGCCAGTCTAACGCCACCTGCTGGCAGGCTTCGGTGGTCACTCTCTCTGGTCTTCTAGCTCCACTGTACCCTCAATGTCACATAATTGTCTCGTCTCGTGATACACACACCAGGTGTTCATTTCCATGGTTATGTACAGTATGTACGTTCCTCGTGTTTGGGCTGTCTTTGTGTGGAAATGTTAAATGTGCTTATGGTGTGAGCTGTTGAAAGTTAAATATTAGTTACATGCGCTGCGTTTCTTGTTTGTTCTTTTGTTTTCATTAGGTTGAAGTGGGTACGTTTATGATTTATTAATTACAGAGTAACGAATCCTCGTCTGAACTGAACCTGACTTTGTCCTTCACTCTCTTACACCTCACCTGGATTAGTCGTGACAGTTGTACACACTCTAGGGAAAAAACTGAATCTACAAGAACATCTAAGTATTTCAAGTGCTGGAACATACGAGATCAAAGTTGACTATTTGTCTGTTACCAGAATGTAAAACTCACATTCATCATAAATAAGACATTCATCATAGTAGTTATTTTACCATTTTCATGGTCTGTATTTTCAGCATTATATTCTTTTCGTTGTTTTGTGTATTGGACCTCTGCTTTGTCGCTTTGTTGCCATGGTCACTAACATTGCTGCAGCTATATTGATGACCAGAAGTTGAATAGGATCTAATGACTTTAATAAACAGGAGCTAATCCTTTTTTTGCATTAATTACACTGTGGTTTGAAAATACAAAAAACACTGTTATGTAGCCTAATTTTTTGTAGAAAAACTATGTTTCCATGATTATCAACATATCATCAAATGTGCTTTGACAAATGGCAATTGTGTCATTAAGTAGAAAAGTCAGTAGATAATAATAGTGTATGTTAACTTTAGCAAGGTAAAATTGTGTGAACTCCCTAGTTTATTTTATACTGGATCTAAAATCAATTTGTTGACATCAAACTAATAATGAAAGATTTAGCTACTAATTATTTGCCTTTTTTTTTGTTAACCTTTATTTAACCAGATAAGCCAATTCTCATTTCCATCAGCAATCTGGCCAAGATAAGGAGAAAGAATGTGCAGGACAACATACAGTTACACAATAAATAAACAGAACTCTAGAGTGCAAATAGGATCGGGACATAACAAGGCAATACACGATCAAATGGAGAGTCAATATACAGATAATACAGGATGAGGTATAAGTAGGTCAGTTGAGCAGCATTGATATGGCAATAACAACATATAAAATACAAAGGAGTGTCTATATACAGAATATTAAAAGATTAAAGTGTATCTAGCAGTTAGGTCATTTGTGTGCACAGATTATATGACCGTGGTTTTGGGAGAAAGAGCATTTGGGCACGCCTGAGCAAATAGAATAATTCAAGAATGTAAACAGATATGACAGCAGTGCAGGTGAGAGCGATCCACTGTGTGGAAAGGCATGGCATAAGTGAGAAGTTAACGACAGTGAACACGTACAGTGATCAGACAAGTGTTCAGACAGGATTAGTTTAAAGGCAACTGGTGAGATAAGGGTTTCAAGTTTTTTTGTAATTTGTTCCATTCATTGAAAACTGGAAGGATTGGTGGCAAAACGTTGTTACTTAATTTTAGAATTTAGTTTGTTTATGTGCGGCTGGAAGGAGAAAGATATGTCTAACAAAACAAAGAGATGTCTAACAAGACAGAGAGATGTCTAACAAGACAGAGAGATGAGAGAGATGTCTAACAAGACAAAGAGATGTCTAACAAGACAGAGAGATGTCTAACAAGACAAAGAGATGTCTAACAAGACAGAGAGATGTCTAACAAGACAAAGAGATGTCTAACAAGACAGAGAGATGTCTAACAAGACAGAGAGATGTCTAACAAGACAGAAAGATGTCTAACAAGACAGAGAGATGTCTAACAAGACAAAGAGATGTCTAACAAGACAGAAAGATGTCTAACAAGACAGAGAGATGTCTAACAAGACAAAGAGATGTCTAACAAGACAGAGAGATGTCTAACAAGACAAAGAGATGTCTAACAAGACAGAAAGATGTCTAACAAGACAGAGAGATGTCTAACAAGACAGAGAGATGTCTAACAAGACAGAGTTTGAGGCAGTTCTATAGATGACATCGCCAAAGTTGAACATAATAGTCATCTTCACTAAGGCAGGTTTGGCAGCATGAGTGAAGGAAGCCCTGTTACGGAAAATACCAATTCTGGATTTAATTTTAGAATTGAGTTTGTTTATGTACAGCTGAAAGGAGAGTGAGCTGTCTAACAGTACACCTAGATATTTGTATGTATCCACATATTACCCATCTAGCGTGGTGATGCTAGTTAAGCGAGCAGGTGTGGGCAGAGATTGGTTTAAAAGCAACCAGAGTTTAGTAATAACTGTAGTTTAGGAGGGAATGCTGAATGGCATTAAAACTCTCCTGGAGATTTGAGAGCACAGTATCCAACGAAGGGCCTGACGTGTGCAGGATGGTATCGTCTGCATAGAGATGGATCTGAGAGTCACCAACAGCGAGAGCCACATCGTTAATGTAGAGGGAGAATAGAGTCTGCCCATCAATACAGTTTATTGATGGTAATGTGTTTTCAAGCTTTAGTAAGGCACCAGGTCTTCGTCCCAGCTTCCATGAAAGATGCACTGAGTTGAATGTTCAGTAACAAATCTGCCCTTAAACAAACAATTGGTTTGATCCCAATGTGTTTCTGTTACCTATACTTCTGCAGCCAGGTGTTGTTCAGAAGGTGTTTAGTTCAGAGATGGGTCATCATTCAATCCCTTTGGCTTCAACATAATGGATTTATTACCAGCTGAAAATTCAAGGAGTTTGTATATGTGGGTCCATATTGGGGGTCTGATTAATAACAAAAAGGGCCAATGTCTGCTAGTTGGTGTCCTGTGGCAGTTTTCTAGGAATGGATTGGACTTTTAAAACAGTTCAAGCAATTATTAGAGTATGTTTACCAAAAACAAACACCAATCTGCTACCATTTCAATGTGATTATTTTTAAATGTCATAACTGAAAGTAATTAAAAACAAATGTAATCTATAACCCAAAAGTGTTCATGGTAATATATTCCTGTATTTGTCCAGTATAACGTATGCTTTTGCTGAGTTTGATATCAAGGTATTTTGTGTGCCTCGCAACCTAAGATAATCACACACACACACACACACACACACACACACACACACACACACACACACACACACACACACACACACACACACACACACACACACACACACACTCGAAGAGTAGCTCTGAACCTGAACTTCACTGGTCTGTAATCTCAGTTGGAGAGATAATCAGAGCTCCTCAGGCATTGACTCGGAATGTTGACCTAACATTAAATTAGATAATATGTTTTCATTAACCAGTGCCAAATGCATTAAAATAATAACATGAAATGTCACAGCTATTAATTTTTTTCCGGAAAACGATAACAGCAAACTATGAACTATAGCTCTGAAACAGCGACACTTGATGATTAAATAATCTCCCTCCTCCCAGACAGATATAATCTCAGCAGTAAATCCCCACACAAATACAGCACCCACTATTGTCTATTGTCTATTCAGGAGTGCATATATGGGATCGATATTGATACATTTAGAAATTTCTCTGCAAATTATCATTGTTAGAGCAATGAAAGGTAGAAAATCAAAGAGCCAAATGAACGCTGCATTTCACCAGTGTGATTCAGCTCCCAATGTTCATCAAATATAGTTGTTCAAATGATCCATCACTACAATGAAGCAATACATCTTAGCCAGATTGCCTGTGGCCAGATACATCGAGTCTAAATTTGTTATTTCCACTAATCAACTTAGTGCTTTTTTAAGCAGGAATACAAATCAATGAAATAACATTTAACCATTTTTGTACACAGAAGCACAAACACATGGGGCCGACAATGTGAAGCAGAGAACTATACGTGGAGCCACAGCAGAACAGAAATACTGCTGGGTTAAATGTGAGGTATAGCCTATACGATGAATGTAGGCACATTACTTATATGAATATATGAAACAATATGAAACAATACCAAATTACCCCACCATCCAGAGCTACCCAAACAAACAGTTATGCATTTTTATAGTGACATGGAGGACACAGACACTCAAGGTGGCAAGCACATTTCCATAGATGGGTTAACAATATGGTCAATTTAAAAATATGTCCAAACGAAAAACATATAGATAAATATATTTACTGATGTGGCTGGTAGCCAATGAGTGCACTTAGCTACATGTCAAAGTAATGAGCCTCCAAGTTGTCTATCACAAACTGATTACATTGTTTGGCTTTACTGAAAATGCACTCTTAAGGCTGAGAATTAATTGATTTAAATGCAATTATTATGAAGAGACCATCTAACTTAATTACTTCTCAAACTCCAAGACTTCCTCTGAATTGATATGGCGTGTGCGTGTCCATGGAAGTTCTTGCTAGACCGTCTTGATATAGGGTAAAGTTGCCAAATGATTCTGAATTAGTTTATGGGAAACATCTAGATGCGTGAACGTCACCCTGGAGCAGAATTGAGTGGGGAGTGGCTCGGTTCATAATGCTCGTCGTCCGTTATCAATTAGTGCTCTAATCTGTGGAAATGACGCAAACGCTGTCCGATGTAGTGGTGCTGAATCATCTATTACCACATTATTATTATCTATTATCACATTTCATAAGCGATGTCACAGTTGGTCAAATGTAGTCAGTAGCCTACCGCTGCAAGCCATTTTGGTGCCCTATAGCATGATTCCATTATGATGCCCCCAACCAACCAACCCAAGAAAAAAACATCGTTTTTTGCAGTTTTTTCTTCATTCTTTTCTCTGACCCTGACTCCTGCTGCCTTTTAGGGGCCATTTCCCCAAAAAATGGACAGCCTACTATCAAACTTCGTCAGGCGCAATCCAACGGACCACTGAGTTTGGGAAGTTGAGTCAGTATTTAGGGGAAGGGGGGGTTACGTTTTAGCGCAATTAAATACTCTTGTTCCGCCCGGTTTATTATAAACATACCTATAAAATGCCTAAAAATATTTCTGTACGGAAAAAATATCGGCATTATAATTATTCAGACTATTTTTGGTGTCCCCCCAGCACTTGGTGCCCTACGCACAGCGCGTGATCGGTGTGGTGGGAGCGGCGACGTAACTTAACGGATTGAGAGAGAGGAAGACGCAGCAAATGCATCGCTTTTATGCGCAACCGCTGACACCCCATTACCTGGAGCAGCACGCACTGTGGACCGATGTGCGCAGGTTGCACAGCGTGTGTCCAGAGGGATATCCCTTCTGTCTCTCCTCAGAAACCTGTGCGACTGATGGAGAGCAGTAGGGTCCTCGGAGCACACTGCAGCCTCAGCACGCATTAGGAATCTGGCAAGAAAACAACAAGACAGCGGCGTATCTTGGATTTTGTTTTACTTCCTTTCCAGGTCTTATGCTTATAGGGAATTTACCCGGGAACCCAAATCGAGGGAGGGGCTGGCTCGCCCCTGGAGTCTGACGTTACAAACCGTCCTCTTGGGAAACGAAATGTCTGATGTTTGTGTACGCGCAGGAGACGCATGGTATCAATGTTTTTTGTGCGATCGACCAGCCTCGTCAGTTGTCTCGCATCCCAGCAGAACATCATGCGAGTAGGAGAGGCTCACCCAATGCCATGCTGAGCATCTCCCAGACTGTTCTGCTGGCGCTGACCACGGTAGTAGGCGGACTCCTCCACCGGTGCCACGGCTGGAGCGACAAGGATCTCCTCCTGCCCCCCATCAACTCCACCAACAGGTTCTTGGCCGATTTGGAGGTGGACGTGCGCTACTCGAAGCGGTCCGTGGAGGAGAGTGAGACCTCCTCATCCGACACTGCGCTGCAGCCTGCGCCACCGTGCAACGTGACCGTGCAGAGACTGTTCCCGACCTCACTGGTGGCACGCTGGGACAGCAACTTAGGTTTCCACTGCGATCTGTTTATCTACACCGCCAACAACCATGGACGGGCGTTTTTCTCCACTGCCATCAACAGAGCGATCTCACCTGTTGTCATCGAGCACCTGGGGGTCACCGGGGGTCAGCAGGAGTTTAAACTGTGCGTCGGATGCGGCATGTCGAGGTACCGCCGGTTCGGCAGGTCGAAAGCTCAGCATGCGGGGGATCCCGTCAATTTCTGTTGCGTTGACTTTAGCCTGGACGAACTGAACAGGGACAAGAGTTGGAGATTAAACCGTAAACCGATCGAGTCGACCCTAGTGGCCTGTTTCATGACTCTGGTGATAATAGTGTGGAGTGTTGCTGCCCTCATCTGGCCGGTGCCCATCATTGCAGGGTTTCTGCCCAACGGGATGGAACAGAGGCGGCCGAGATAGAGAATAACACAGTTTTTTTGCCTATATTCAATGTATAGGCCTTTTGCTATCGCCTGTAAAGAGACCAATAGCCTATATATTTTCATAGGTAGGCTGTTTTTGTAATCTAGAATGTGTGATGACTATAGACTAGGTCCAATGTTGAGGCTACTACGATTCTTTTGCTACGTATGTAAACAGTGTTTATATAGTTTTTAACCTTTCTAGGAGTACTGCCTATAGGCCTATAGGTCTCGCTATTTGATATGTTTTTGAAGAGATACATGATTGTGTTTTCATCAAACTTTAACTTAAAGCGAGCAGTAATACATGGTGGGTAGTTTTTGTCAAGAGTAATGCGTAAATGTCCTACCTGAATTTATTCTGAATGTTGTGTCAGCTTGACATATAAGCAAACCCTGATGGTATTTTGTTTACAATGCATATTTTGCTATATAACAACATTAAAACCAAACTGAGCACAGGTGTGTATTTTTCTTTGTACATTAACATCATAATTAGAATCAGAATGAGGTTAATATTGCCAAGTCTGTTTACACACACAAGAAAAATGTGTTCTGACCCCTAGCTGCAGCATTTAAAACACACATTTTAAAACATCTACGAACAGTGCAAACAGAGCTAAACACAAAACACCAACAGTCCGACAATAGAGATCATAAATAGCTGGCATATGTATTGGATATATAGTATAGTGCAAAAGTAGCAATGTCTAGATGATTCAACAATTTTGAGCAATGTCCCGATGGTGAATATTTATATGTGTGTAAATTGTGCAAAGAAGCAAATATCTAGGTAGTTTTGTATCAGTCCCATGTCCAGTGATCCTAATATATAGATGTCATATAGAGTAATAAAGATATTGATCAGTTAATTAGATCCTAATCTATAGATGTCATATAGGGTAATAAAGATATCGATCAGTTAATTAGATCCTAATCTATAGATGTCATATAGGGTAATAAAGATATCGATCAGTTAATTAGATCCTAATATATAGATGTCATATAGAGTAATAAAGATATCCATCAGTTAATTAGATCCTAATCTATAGATGTCATATAGAGAAATAAAGATATCCATCAGTTAATTCGACACTAATCTATAGATGTCATATAGAGTAATAAAGATATCGATCAGTTAATTAGATCCTAACATATAGATGTCATATAGAGTAATAAAGATATCCATCAGTTAATTAGATCCTAACATATAGATGTCATATAGAGTAATAAAGATATCGATCAGTTAATTAGATCCTAATATATAGATGTCATATAGAGTAATAAAGATATCCATCAGTTAATTAGATCCTAATCTATAGATGTCATATAGAGTAATAAAGATATCCATCAGTTAATTCGACACTAATCTATAGATGTCATATAGAGTAATAAAGATATCCATCAGTTAATTAGATCCTAATCTATAGATGTCATATAGAGTAATGGAACTGTAGTGACCAAGCATAAATAACATAGAATGGATCTGTAGTGACCTGGCAGAAATAACATAGAATGGACCTGTAGTGACCAGGCAGAAATAAATAACATAGAATGGATCTGTAGTGACCAGGCAGAAATAACATAGAATGGACCTGTAGTGACCAGGCAGAAATAACATAGAATGGACCTGTAGTGACCATGGCAGAAATAACATAGAATGGATCTGTAGTGACCAGACAGAAATAACATAGAATGGACCTGTAGTGACCAGGCAGATATAACACAGTCATTGTTTCGTGAGAGGTCGTGTTTAAAAAGAGATGAGAATGGTCTGTGGGTCTGCAGCTTGATTATTCGTCCAACTGACCAATAGTGTTATCGGACACGCCCTCTACCCCGATTGTGTCACATTCGCAAAGCCAGAAAAAATATTGCAAAGTAAAAAATATTATTGGAGAGCTCAAAATAATATTTAGCAAAGAATAGATACAAAAATACATACAATTATTTATTTTTTGCATTGTTTATTAATTAATTAAAAATATGTTTGCGATTTAAGATTTTTATTTTTGACACACTTATTTTTGCAGTTCTTAAAATGTCTTTGCAATTTGTTGTGACCCAAAAGTTATTCCATACTTGATCCAGGTCCGCCTGTCGGTCCCCCTCAACATCCACATGAGGGAGCCCTCTAGTGGTGTCGTCTAGGTAACAGGTACCTGCCGTCCACGTCAGGCGGAGGAATCTACCTGAGGAGTGACTTCACGCACCGGAAATAGGTAGGCGGCCCATTGTACTCTAAGAAAACGAGGAAGGGGTACGACGTTTGTAAACACAGTAAAGTTTCTATCTCGCTTGAGAAAATGTATCTAGTGTAAAACAAAGGAATAACGTCATGACTTCAACATGCTGGAGCGTTGTGCAGTTTATGGGACTACTGGCGTCTGCCTGTTTCCTACTCTCAGGTAGGCCCTGTTGCTATTAGGAAAATATAGTTATCTTAGGAAACCAAACTTGCGATCAAATATTTTTCTGAAAATATGAGGAAATTGGTGGGTTTTAGGCTTAATTGGTACAAAAGCGGTAGACCTATTAGTGTACATTATGTTTGTAAAGAACCAAGAATTCAATAAAACTCTCATTTATATTTCTCCTACGAACAAGCTTTATTAATTATGTATCCTGGTCCTTAGCATATGCTTCAAATGAGTTTTGCCAAACAAAATGCCAACTTGATGCAAAAAATGTATTTATTTGGTGGCCTGTCTGGCTCCTAGTATGTTAGTAACAAAAACACACACACATACACACACAGACCTGCCAGTGTGTGTGGGATGGAAATAAGAGGTAATGTATGGTTCATATAAAATCTGAATACTGAGTCAATTACAAAACTCCCCCTCCAATGTTATAGGTAGGCTACACACTATAAAGGCTAGATTGGCCAAAGCCTAAATTAACGATGTAAAAACTGACCTGTCAATGTCTTTCCGAGTTCTGGATGATAAAATCGGCATATAAAGTCAGAAAGAAATGGGATTTAAGAATTTACTTGTCAAGCATGAAGTACAATTTTAATGTTTATATTTTTTTATCTAACTGAGGAACTGAAGATAAAAAATTGTAAGCGCTTTCACTTAATGTTAAAAAAGAACAAAATGTCTGGGAAATTGCATTATGGAAGAGCGGAAACATTAATGCGTGTATAAGTCGAATCCGTATTATAGCCGAAATAAATTACAATTATCATTAATAAAGCTTGTTCATAGGATAAATATGAATGGAGTTTTATTGAATTGTTGGTTCTTTCCCAACACAATGTACATTAATAGGTCTACTGCTTCTGTACCAAGCCTAAAACCTACCAATTCGACAACAACATTTCATGTTTTTAGACTTTAATAAATACTTTTTTGTAAATATCTGAAAACTTTTAAACAACATAGCACACAATCTAGTATTTTTTTCGGTAAAGACTTGTAGGCTACAGTGTTGGCCTCACTTTCACGCACATCACTTCCACGTGCTTTGACTTGATAGGCATTCATAAGGCTTAATAGGGTGAACCAATCACATTCATGACACATACGGCTTAATAGGGTGAACCAATCACATTCATGACCCGTAAGGCTTAATAGGGTGAACCAATCACATTCATGACCTATAAGCCTTATTAGGGTGAACCAATCACATTCATGACCAATAAGCCTTATTAGGGTGAACCAATCACATTCATGACCAATAAGCCTTATTAGGGTGAACCAATCACATTCATGACACATACGGCTTATTAGGGTGAACCAATCACATTCATGACCTATAAGCCTTAATAGGGTGAACCAATCACATTCATGACCCGTAAGGCTTAATAGGGTGAACCAATCACATTCATGACACATACGGCTTATTAGGGTGAACCAATCACATTCATGACACATACGGCTTATTAGGGTGAACCAATCACATTCATGACCTATAAGCCTTATTAGGGTGAACCAATCACATTCATGACCAATAAGCCTTATTAGGGTGAACCAATCACATTCATGACACATACGGCTTATTAGGGTGAACCAATCACATTCATGACCTATAAGCCTTATTAGGGTGAACCAATCACATTCATGACCAATAAGCCTTATTAGGGTGAACCAATCACATTCATGACCAATATGGCTTAATAGCGTAAACCAATCACATTTATGACCCATAAGGCTTAATAGGGTGAACCAATCACATTCATTTCCTATAAGGCTTAATACAGTGAACCAATCATATTCATTTCCTATAAGGCTTAATAGAGTGAACCAATCACATTAATTTCCTATAAGGCTTAATAGAGTGAACCAATCACATTCATTTCCTATAAGGCTTAATAGGGTGAACCAATCACATTCATTTCCTATAAGGCTTAATAGAGTGAACCAATCACATTCATTTCCTATAAGGCTTAATAGAGTGAACCAATCACATTCATTTCCTATAAGGCTTAATAGGGTGAACCAATCACATTAATTTCCTATAAGGCTTAATAGGGTGAACCAATCACATTCATTTCCTATAAGGCTTAATAGGGTGAACCAATCACATTCATTTCCTGTAAGGCTTAATAGGGTGAACCAATCACAACGTTTCTATGGAATGACTTAAGCGGGTTGGTGTCGCTTACGTTACTGGATGGGGAACGTAAGGATCCTTACCAAACAGTGTAGTAATACATGTGTTATTTAAGACCAGAATTACTACATATAATAAATTAACACTGCTTGTCAAATATATTTTAACTAGGGGAACGAGTCTATAAAGAAACTTGATCCGAGTTTTATACTGATTGCATACTTGTCTAGCTAATTAATTAAACGTTTGGTGATAGTCACAATTGAGTGACTTTTTGCGCAGAACAACATTTAAAATGTGAGTCTGATGCACCATGGTACATTTGTGTAATACATACAAAAACAAATAGTTAGAGGCAATACAAGCACCCCTAAAGGTAGGATGGCCTAAAATAAATAAATAAATAAATCCCTGCCTTATTATGCGGAGAGAATTGTCAGTTGGTTACAAAATTGTTAAAAGTTTACTTTGATATAATACAGAGACAGATTCACTGCTATTTATGATGTATGTGTTTATGATATCTATGTGTTTATGATATGTATGTGTTTGTGTTTATGAAATGTATGTGTTTATGGTATGTGTGTGTCAGGATTCGGGCTTAACAGCAGGTTGAGGACACAAACGCAGAGCGCTTCTCCATACAATGGTTTATTGATTCCCAAACAGGCAAGACAGGCACAGGAACTGGTAACTTCACACTAAACAATCCTAACACTTAATAAACAAAGACAGAAGAACATAATTAACACAACCTCCCCTTAGTGAAACAGAACATACTACACGCAGAACACCAGAATAATTACACAAATACACAACAGGACCAGCAAACCTAGAACAAGAGAAACAGACCGTAATAATGACCGACACTGACAGACAGGAAACAACAGAACTAAATACAAGGACTAACGAGCAAACACAACACAGGTGCGGACAAGACACAGGTGAACAAGCAAGTCCCTGATTTTCCCTCTCAGGATGCGGGGGAGGTGTCAGCGCCACCATAATGCAGGGAGACAGGACTCTGTCCCTTACAGAATCCCCCACTTAAGGGCGCGGCACCTGAAGCGCCCAAAACACAAGGGCAGGGAGGACTGAGAGACGGGTCTCGGGCAGGGCAGAGAGACGGGCCTGGAGCCCGGTCTGGTGGATGCAGGTCAGGGGACCGGACCGGCGGATGCGGGTCAGGAGGCAGCGCCGGAGGACACGGGTCAGGAGGCAGCGCCGGAGGACACGGTTCAGGTGGCCGGGGAACTGGCTTTGGCCCGGCAACAGTCCTTGGCCCGGCAACCGTCTTTGGCCCGGGAACTGGCTCGGCCAGGATGACGACCTCGAGGACAGGACGGGGCTCGAGGACAGGATGGGGCTCGAGGACAGGACTGGAGTCAGGCTGGGGGACAGGGCTGGGGGACAGGACTGGAGTCAGGCTGGGGGACAGGACTGGGGTCAGGCTGGGGGACAGGACTGGGGTCAGGACTGGGGTCAGGCTGGGGGACAGGACTGGGGTCAGGCTGGGGGACAGGCTCAGGCTGGGGAATAGGCTCCGACAAGAGGTCAGGACTGAGCTCGGGGTCAGGACTGAGCTCTGGGGCTGGAGTGAGCTCTGGGGCTGGAGTGAGCTCTGGGGCTGGAGTGAGCTCTGGGGCTGGAGTGAGCTCTGGGGCTGGGACAGACACGGAGACTGGGACAGCCACGGGGACAGACTCTGGGACGGAGACAGGCTCAGACGGGGAAACTGGGACTGGCTCAGGCACGGAAACGGGGACAGGCTCAGGCACGGAAACGGGGACAGCCTCAGGCACGGAAACGGGGACAGCCTCAGGCACGGAAACGGGGACAGCCTCAGGCACGGAAACGGGGACAGCCTCAGGCACGGAAACGGGGACAGGCTCAGGCACGGAAACGGGGACAGGCTCAGGCACGGAAACGGGGACAGGCTCAGGCACGGAAACGGGGACAGGCTCAGGCACGGAAACTGGGACTGGCAAGGAAACTGGGACTGGCAAGGAAACTGGGACTGGCAAGGAAACTGGGACTGGCAAGGAAACTGGGACTGGCAAGGAAACTGGGACTGGCTCCCCATTCACCTCCGGCGTCTTCCAAAGTAGGAGGGTCATCATCAAGGTCCTCCTCGTCAGAAACCTCAAAGTCTTCCCCACTGTCCAGTAGTGAGACTCTCCCTGCCGTTTTTGCCGCTAAAACCTTGTCAGAGCCAGCCATCTGCTCTCTTGTGCTGCGGGGCGGCAGCCGTCCAGTGCTGCGGGGCGGCAGACGTCCCGTGCTGCGGGGCGGCAGCCGTCTTGGGTGGGGTAGGAGACTCGAGCCCCAGCAGGATATAGTACTCCCGGCTCAGTCTCTCCGCGTCGTCCTCCTCCTCTGGCTCCTCCCAGTACTCCTCCTTGTCCTCTTCTGGCTCCTCCCGGTACTCCTCAGATTCTGAGCGGAGGGACTCTCTCCAGTCTCGCAGGGCCTTATAGTCCGCCGGTAGCCACCTCGACAGTGGGGCGGAAGGTCGAGGAGGGAGAGGTGATCCTCGCGGTATCGCGAATCGGCGAAGACAAACGGGGATCTCGGCAGGCTGAGGGGATGCCGGAGTATAGCTCCTCTCGCTCCGATGTGTCCTCCTCTTTCGGTCGGTCATTCTGTCAGGATTCGGGCTTAACAGCAGGTTGAGGACACAAACGCAGAGCGCTTCTCCATACAATGGTTTATTGATTCCCAAACAGGCAAGACAGGCACAGGAACTGGTAACTTCACACTAAACAATCCTAACACTTAATAAACAAAGACAGAAGAACATAATTAACACAACCTCCCCTTAGTGAAACAGAACATACTACACGCAGAACACCAGAATAATTACACAACAGGACCAGCAAACCTAGAACAAGAGAAACATACCGTAATAATGACCGACACTGACAGACAGGAAACAACAGAACTAAATACAAGGACTAACGAGCAAACACAACACAGGTGCGGACAAGACACAGGTGAACAAGCAAGTCCCTGATTTTCCCTCTCTCAGGATGCGGGGGAGGCAGTGACGTGCGGTGAAGTCATTGGCTGGGGAGGCACTGGCTAGTATGAGAGCCAGATTTACTCAGATATAAGCCGCTACTATAGTACATGACAGGCAGGCCGCCTGCCCAATAAAGCAATACAACAACATATTGTTAGGCAATTAGAACTATAGCGTGCACGCTGAAACGACAGCGCTGTAAATAGAAATCCTCGTTCACTATCAAGGCGCTCATCGCTTGTTGGTATGCTAAAACATACCTCAGCTTAATTTCACTTTTTCATTGACAGAAATACAAATACTTGTAGCTTGGTCTTACCTTTACTTAAAAATGAAGTCCATTCGCCTATCCTTCTGAACAAATATATCGGTCACTAAGACGTCACTTGGTTGTAGAAGTCTCTCGGTCTCAATAGAGATGATTGCCAGGGAGGAAAGTCGGGCTTGATCAGTCAGATTCCGAATGTATGTTTTGAGTCATTTTAACGCAGAGAACGACCTTGTCATTTTTTGTCCTTGTGTTTGAATAAGGTTTTTGAGCACAGGCGTTGGTCTTCCATTGTGAATTATTTCATGTTTTGCTCCAAAATTTAGCAAAACTCTTTAGGTTAGCAATGACGGTTGCCATTTTGCTGCCACTTTCTAGGATCAAGCTAGCTGAGAGAGCTCGAGCGTTATAGACGTGGTTTCAAGACGCGCGCCCCCGCAGTGAGGCAGACCCAAAAGCTGCCTCTCCTGCTTACTTTTCATCGCAATTAAAATATCTAAGACAGCAAGCGCACACTGCCAACCACTAACTTGTACATATAGGCCTACATTTAATAAGTTACGTGGATAACATAAGTCGTTGATATGTAGTACAAACAAAGTAGTACAAACATTACATTGGCGATGTAGTGAGAGATTGAAACAGGTACGCGCGTATTGCCCGCGCTTCATTCATTGTCTTATGGGTTCGCGCAATCACAAGGGAGGCTGAGCTGATCGCTGCCTCACCGCTCTCTCCAGTGTAGTCTACTTGCTGCGGAGCGAGTGATCGAAACAGGCACGCGCTTATTGCCCGCGCTTCATTCATTTTCTGATGGGTTGCGCAATGACAGGGGAGGCTGAGCTGATCACTGCCTCACCTCTCTCTCCCTGTGCTTTTTGCAGCCGACCACCGCAGATTTCGATCATTTTTGAGAATTGTCTTTATAAAAACGATTGGAATTATACAGCAATTGAATTTCTAATAATAATAATTATTATTATATTCGTTTAGTTTCTTTCAGATAATTATTTTTAATCCGATTATGACAGGTGAGGCAGTGCCTCACCTGCCTCCCCTGACCGCACGTCACTGGGGGGAGGTCTCAGCGCCACCATAATGCAGGGAGACAGGACTCTGTCCCTTACAGTGTGTGTTATATGATATGTATGTGTTTGTGTTTGTGATATGTATGTGTTTATGATATTTGTGTGTGTTTCTGATATCTATGTGTTTATAATATGTGTGTGTTTATGATATCTATGTGTTTGTCTTTATGGTATGTGTGTGTTTGTGTTTATGGTATGTGTGTGTTTATGGTATGTGTCTGTTTATGGTATGTGTGTGTTTATGGTATGTGTGTGTTTATGGTATGTGTGTGTTCATGGTATGTATGTTTTTATTATATGTATGTGTGTGTTTATGATATGTGTGTGTTTATGATATGTGTGTGTTTATTATATGTGTGTGTTTGTGTTTATGGTATGTGTGTGTTCATGGTATGTATGTGTTTATTATATGTATGTGTGTGTTTATGATATGTGTGACTATAGATTTCACTGCTCTGATTCATCAGTTTATCTACTTCCTTGTTTTGTTTTTATTCAGAGGGAGTAATACTGAGCCTCACCCCAGACCAGGGCACTACTCTCATCATCAGTCAGAGTTCAGAAGCCAGCAGGGGGTCAGCGTGTACTGTATGCACTGGTAAAGGCCTATGGAGGTCATGCTCCAGGCCTGGAATCAATCATCAGGTGATACTGATAGACCCAAAAGTTGCTAAGAATGTGGAGTTTACCTGCCCCAAACCTGAGGAGGTGTTCACTGTGAAGGTGGTCTGGGAAATTGGTAAGAACCTTTAATGAGATCTATACAGGAAGTAGTCCCATGGTATATTTAGTGTTTGTAGGGTTTATGTTACGACATGTATGACCATATATGACCATATTATACATATGTTTTCATAACAATACTTGCAAGTACAGGGATGGCTGGTGTATAGCCAATTGGTAAATGTGTTTGTGTTTAGACATGATTTTACAGTCCCACATTAAAATGTATATTTATTTTCTTCCCCGATATCTGTACGATTTGCATCACTATTTTGGGTCTTAGTTATGGCAGATTCTGAAACTCTGTGACTGACAGTTTAACACTTCTGGCCAGTGGTTTTCAAATTGGGTTTACACAATATCTGAGTATTTGACATATTTCATTATATGAGTGTACATACAGGGCTTTGAAATTGATTTGCACCGTCAGATTGTTTGCCTTTTTGCACATTTCTGGCAACTGGTAACCATGCAAGCAGGCGTGATCTGGAATTCAACAAATCCTTTGCTTTAGAATATATTTTTTACTTCACTACATTTATTTCTTATGTAAAAAAATATTCAGGCATTTTCTTGGAATGTGTCATAATCTGGTTTTGGAACCTGTGTGACATTCAATCTGATGTTATTGGCCTGTTGGTTGTTATTATATTTATATCGGGCAACAAATTAAGTGACTGCTTAAAAGCAGCAAACAGAAAAACAGGCAAGACATGCAGGAAGATAACAGGTGAGTCCGGAGCGGTGGGAACAGGTGTGTGTGTGTGTGTGCGCCACTACAGCCAGGACAGTTCTTGGGGACATTCAGGAGCAGTGGGAACAGGTGTGTGTGTGTGTGTGCCACTACAGCCAGGACAGTTCTGGGGTACGTTCAGGAGCAGAGGGTTTGAGAATGGTAACAGCTTAATAGGCCAGTGATGTTGTACGCCGTGGCTATAACGGGCAGGAAGTAGTGGCCACAGATACAGAGACTATCACACCAATGGAATAAAAAGAAACACTTATCTTTGTTATTTGTTCTTCAAAAATCTACATCTGCATATTACCACAGCCTACACATAAAACGAAATGCGATGTAAAAAAAAGTGCAACAATGCAGAAAATCTGACTGGGGCTAATTATTTTGAACGCAACTTTATTTATGCAAATCGGGGTATAACTCATTCCTCCATAACTCCTATTTCCGTAACATTAGTGTGTGACACGAAGTCCTGTAATGGAGACATCACCCCCGTGGAGTCTGACACCGGAACACTTCCACTGGAGAACTTCAACCGTACCTTCATCTGGAACTTCATCTGGAAGTCTCCCGTTTCCAGGGCATTCCGTCTGAACTTTAACCAGACGGGGCTGAGCCAGATCCAGCCCTCTGAGCAATGTCCCGACCAGCACACATACACCCTCCTGGCTCTCCAGACCACAGGAGAGGCTGCCATTGGAACGTACTGCAGGAACGGCAGCTTTACAGATGCTCAGGTTCTGAACCAGGGCAGGTTCACTCTGGAGGTCCGTGGAGGATGGAAACTGAACCCCACTGTGTTCAACGTGTCTGTTGGAGAAGAAATCAAGGGTGAGTTGTTCAGTCATTTCAGATCAATTCAAATCTGAATCATCCAAATGTATGACATATGTCTATGTTTTCAGCGTGGCCACAATCATGACTCAATGGTCCTGTGTAACTGTAAGATTGTTTTTAGTAATTTATGGCACTTCATCCACATGCTTTGTCTCTTAGCACTTGCTGTCCTCAGAGTGATTTTACCGGAAGGGACGTCGTCTTCTGTGTTTCTCTCTCCAAACTATCCGAACACTTTTCCTGACGATGACCTGATTGAGTGGGAGTTTATAGTTCCTCCTAAACACAACACTACAGTTGTCTTTTTAAATCTGACCCAGCCACTCTGCCTGAAGAAAGAAGCAGCTGCCGAGTATCATTATAGGGACAAGTTATATGCCGTGGTGAAGAAACTGTCCGATCCACAGCCCACTCAACGCAGAGACTCTTTCTCCATGATTCTGAGAAACTGTGAGATGAACAAGATTGGAAACATCTTCAACGGCCTCTCTCTTCGCTTCCAGGTTTCAGCCAACAGATGGAGCCTCCCAGGTGAGTGAAGCACACGTCTACTAAATGCTGTTATAAAATGCTATTTTCTTTAAAACATTGAAACTCAAAACATATTTAAGGTAACATTTGTTTTTTGTTTTGTGAAGTATTTGTAAATGCTTTGTAAGTAAAATACAACACTGTAAAAAGCATTCAACCCCTAAAGAATAATATTTAGCGGAGACACCTTTTCCTGTAACTACAGCTTTAAGTTTTTTGGGGAATATTTGCACCACGTTTGCAAACAGTGTCAGAGGGATTTTGGTCCATTGGTAGTAGATGATTTGCACAAGGTTGGTCAGGTTTCTTGGACGACGCTTGTAAGCCAACATTTTCAAATTGAACTACAGATTCTCGACGGAATGGAGAGTAGAACAATGACTGAGCCACTGAAGTTTTTATTGTTTTTTTCTAGTAAAAGTTGATTAGATAATAGTACCCCATAAGAGCCCTAAGTACGCCCTTATCTATCCATATTGTTATGTTGTTATTCCATGTTTACCAGTCCCACATTTCGCACAAGTTTTACATTGAACTACAATTAATGTTTTTACTGGTTAATTTCACTAGTAATTTTTTACTAGTTAGTACTATTTACTAAAAACTAGTAGTATTTCAGCAATGACTAGTCCCAAATCAAAATTAAGATATATGTTTTTCTTTAATAGCCAGAGATTCTTTTTATTTGTAAAAAGTAGAAATTACTTTTTAATTTAAAGTTCAGTAAAAGCTAGTAAATCCTGAAATATTTCTAGTTTATATACAATAGTGACTAATATATGATGATATATAATAATGCAATAGCCACTAATTACTTTAGAGATATCAACTAGTAGTTTAGGAAACGTTTTAGTCACTGAAATATGACTAGTAAAACTGGGTTATTCACAAGTTACAATTGTTAAAATAAACAGTTACAGCTAAAGAGCTTCCTCTTTTAAAAAAAATAGGCCTGTCAACTAGTTTATGCAAATTGAGGTGCATTTAGGGTTTAAGCCACATAAATTATAATTAGAAATAGATTTCTATATTCGGCCCATATAGCTGGTTAACGTTGTGCAAATTCACTCGCCAGAGTGGCAGAATAGCCAGCTAACATTATTTTAAGAATAGTTAGCCAGTAGGTTAGCAAGTTATTGAAGCATCATGATTAACCAGCTAACTAACATCAGCTAGTTACTTAAGACTGAAACCATACTTAGTTTGCAATATTTTGGGCTTCTCACAAGCATTGCTGTTCAGAGTAAACTCTTCAGAAAGAGAGGATGAAGCATTTACGAGTTGTAATGTTGGCAAAACCTTTACGCTGTGAACATCAGCATTCACAGGAGGATTCTAATATTTATGGGTAAAAGTACGTACTTTTGCTCTTTTCTCCTTAACAAAAGACCCTGATAGAAATTAATGTATTCATGAGTAAAATGTTACCTTATAGGACATATAAGTGGTAGTAAATGTCTATAGTGTAATCAGCTACAGTACTTGGCCATCTAAGGAAAATTGTTTAAGGACATTTATCTCGGCTGCTGGGCAGTAAGTGTTTATTTGCTCATGTAATTATCCAAAAGAACTACAATATTTATAAGTTAACATTTCATTCAGTAAGCACTTACTGCTCAGACAAAATGTTGTAAGTAATTTTCCCAGGGGGCATAATACGTTTTTATGGTACTGTAGATTATTTTTTTAATTCTGACTTTGCAGTGCTGTGTAACGTGGACCTAAGGAATGACCAGGGACTTACCCTCTATATACAGAAGACCACCTCTAAGTCCGGCTGTGAGCTGAAGCTAAACTCTGTAATCCAGGAGAATATCACTGTTCCCTCAGGGAAGATTTCACAGCTGTCCTTCCAGGACTGCCCACAACAGAAGCTGAAACTGACGGCCAGAAGAATCATTGGTAATTAATTAATTAGTTGGAGCATAGTTCTACATTAGCTAAATAGCCATATGATGTGTGGACACTCCTACTAATTATTGACTTCAGGTGTTTCAGCCACAAACATTCCTCACAGGTGCATGAAATCTCCATAGATAGACCAACATTAGCAGTAAAGAACAGAAAAATGCTGTGTGCTGAAGAGCTCAGTGACTTTAAATGTGGCACTGGATCAGTGTCAAGTCAGTGTGTGAAATTTCTGCCCAACCAGAACTGTTCAACTGTAAGTGAAGTTGGTGCGTTGGTGCACACGTCATCACAGAGCACACGTCATCACAGAGCACACGTCGTCACAGAGCACACGTCGTCACAGAGCACACGTCGTCACAGAGCACACGTCGTCACAGAGCACACGTCGTCACAGAGCACACGTCGTCACAGAGCACACGTCGTCACAGAGCACACGTCGTCACAGAGCACACGGCGTCACAGAGCACACGTCGTCACAGAGCACACGCCGTCACAGAGCACACGGCGTCACAGAGCACACGGCGTCACAGAGCACACGTCGTCACAGAGCACACGTCGTCACAGAGCACACGTCATCACAGAGCACATAGCATCTGTTGCATCACTTACCACAGAGTTACGAACTGCTACTGGAAGCAACATCAGCACAATTGTGTGTCCAGAGCTTAACAAAATGGGTGTCAGTTTGGTACTTCCAACTTTGTGGCAACAGTTTGGGAAAGGCCTTTTCCTGTTCCAGCATGACTGCCCCTCTGCACAAAGCGGGATCCATAAAGACATGGTTCGACCAGGTTGGTGTGGAGGAACTCAAGTGGCCTGCACAGAGCCCTGACCTCAACCCTATTGAACATATTTGAGATGAATTGAGTGCCTGATTTCACAAATGCTTTTGGCTGAATGGGAACACATCCTTGAGACACCAAAACCACGTGGAAAGCTTTGCCAGACTTTTACAGCTGCAAAGGGGTGCTAACCTCCTTTTAAATGTTTATGGTTTTGGATTGGGATGTTCAACAAGTTCATATAGGTTAGATGGTCGGGTGGCCACATACCTTAGACCAAATAGTCTGTGTTGTTCACCCAGTTACTAACCTCTGTGTTAGTAGTGATGTTGTAGAAGGTGAACACTATAAACCATTTGTTTAAACCAAGTGTCAGGCCCTAACCAACATGTTTGGTGTCCTTTTCAATATCAGGTTGATAACCGGGCTTAACAAATGCTCCTATTGTGTATTTCACTTATTTGGTCTTGTGTTGTTTATCTCCTCTGCGTTTCTCAGAGTGCCATCAGTGGACAGACTGTCCAGCAGCAGCATCTCCTGTCCCTCTGACTGTGCCAGTACTGGAGAACTGTCTGCCTGCCCAGCTGGCCAGTATATATTGGACAATCCGTCCCCCTCAGCAAGGCACAGTGGAGCTGCTGCCCCCTACTGGAGGCCTCAGACAGTCGCTACCGGGACACTTGTGCAACGGCTCTGTCATTATTGATGTGGAAGATGATGAACTTGGCAGCACTTTGGGACAGTTCTGCTCTCAGGGAGCCATAAGTAAAATCCAGATCCAAACAAAAGTGTCCATCAATGCCTCCATCAAGGCAGGGAAAGACCTCCGTCCTCCATCTAAGCCTTTTCTCAACATCTCCTTCACCAAGGAAATCGGAGGTAAAACCATATCCAGTAACAAACTTTTTTCTTGTCATTGGAACTGTGATTGTAATATTTTTCTCCGCCTAATGTACCCAGAGAGATACGTCTTTACAGTATGCCCGAAAAGCGGGTCCCTGACAACCCTGGCCACCCCTAGTTGGCCAATGGGGATGAAGTCCTACTCCACTGTGTCCTGGGTCGTCTCAGTCCCCTCCGACCACAAGGCCCACCTCCTGTTCGCCAACATCAGCCAGCCCAAATGCAGCAACCAACATACAAGCATAAGGTAAACTGCTTTTATATTATTTCTACTTTTTTGTCCTGCTATACCACCGGGGTGGTATATGCCGCTCATTAATCCACTACTACAGCAAAATAATCTCACATTTTAGCGAGAGTGGAATTTGCATGTTTTTGTTGTTGTCGGCATTCTTTATACAGACACTTGGGATTACCAGGCAACCTAGGTTCAATGCATGGTGATCGGTCCATTCAGTAACCATAGCAACCACAATGGACAAACACGTTACTAGATGTTATTGAAGGGAAGTTAAACTGGCATGCGACTAGTGAAGGCAGCACCAAAACGTTGGTCGCTAGTTAACGCCGGCTAGCCATTGCTAATATTACTCTGTCACAGATCTGTTTCCAGGAATAGATAAATGGAAGATTGTAGGGATGCTTCTGCAGTATATCGGTATCGGCTGACGATTGCCTTGTTGACTAACATCGGCCTATTGACAAATAAGAAGACATTAGCCAATGGCAGTGGCCGATGTTTAACAGCTGTGACTCAATAGTGAAGTTTTGAGTATGATGAGTTGTTGAATATAGTGGACACTTAGGCCATATATATTCATTTGCAAGGAGCCTTTAACATTTTGGTTTCACTTCATGCTGCCATTGTAATTTTACAACAGCCCAGTCCTTCTGACGCAGACTAACAAGATGCGCCACCTACTGGTCATTGTGTGTCAGCAACACCCTCCCATTCAAAACCTGCTTGGGAGAAATTGACTCACTGGACAAAAGTTGGTGTCAATGCCTGAGCGCTTCTAGTGTTAATGTGTGATGTAATTGTAATGAATGTTTTGATATTTTTTTTATGAAAATGTCTTTGCGTCCCTGACACAGAAGGGGGAATAAATAACAACAACAGCAAAATAATAATTTTTAAAACATTGGCACTGGCCAAATTGTTATTTTCAAACATTGGCATCGGCCCAGAATTTCACAATCGGTGCTTCCCTAGAAAATAGCTGTGAGAAAAGTGAGGTCAACCAGACACACGAACATTGAGTAGCCTATGAGTAGTAATGATGTTAAAAGTAAATTCCCAACACACGTTACTGTGAGGCTGTGCCTGATGCTATCGGTACCTTTATATGTCCCCATATAAAAAATAAATATGAGGAACGGTTTCCAGGGCAACAGTTTATTGCTGTAAATACATTGCAATGGGGAAAAAATGAAATTCAACCAAATGTTGTGTCCAACTAAATAAGTTGGTGTCTAACATATAATCCTGTAGAAAACACTGATGCTGTACATAAATAAATTAATGTGATGTGATCAGGGTTCAGAGCCGGGCCTCCATGAAGGAGACGTATAGTCAGCGGGAGGATAAGAAGGCAGACCAGGAGCTCAGCATCTCAGACAGTTTTTACCTTAACATGTCCAACTGCATGCCTGAGAGTGGAGACTTCAGCGTGCTCACCAAGATCACACTACACAAGGACAAGCGTAAGTGGCCAATCACATCAGGCGGTCAAGCGTAAGTGGCCAATCACGTGAGGCGGTCAAGCGTAGGTGACCAATCACGTAAGGCGGTCATGATAGACACTATTCATCTCCCTTAGGCTTTTTTCTTATTTAAGATGTCACTGTACACAGTTAAAGTATTAACCATATTATCTGCATGATATTAATCTCTAGGTTAAACGTTAATAGTGAGATCTCAGTAAATAATGACCTGTTTGTGTTTTCAGATCTGCCCCTGACAATTATTCTGAGTGTGGTGGCAGCGATTCTGGTTCTTATAGTGGTTGTGTCGGCTGTGAGCTGTACTGTGATCAGGTGAGTGCTTTACTTAATCTGGTTCTTATAGTGGTTGTGTCGGCTGTGAGCTGTACTGTGATCAGGTGAGTGCTTTACTTAATCTGGTTCTTATAGTGGTTGTGTCGGCTGTGAGCTGTACTGTGATCAGGTGAGTGCTTTACTTATCTGGTTCTTATAGTGGTTGTGTCGGCTGTGAGCTGTACTGTGATCAGGTGAGTGCTTTACTCATTCTGGTTCTTATAGTGGTTGTGTTGGCTGTGAGCTGTACTGTGATCTCCTACTGTGATCTCCTACTGTGATCTCCTACTGTGATCTCCTACTGTGATCTCCTCATGAAACACCTATAGATTTCCATTCTCTTATTAAGCCTAATCCTGGATTAATATCATTGGAAAATAAACTCAAATTTAAATGTTAGTCCTGGACTAGGTTTTGTCTATATATGTAAATGTAGTAATTCTTCCTTAGACAGACACATGACATATATTACATTTAGGTTTACAAAAACCTTCCTCATACAGGCCTTGGTCAGAATCTTTACATGGAAGTCAAAGGATGTTGTTTTAATCAAATGTGCCAATAACATTTGTGATGCCACGTCTGTGTAGTAATCATTAAAGAAAATATAAGACAAGAATAATATCACAAATATACAGACAATAATAATCAGTAGCAATAATCAGTAGTTGATGAATATGATCAGAAGATAAGAGTGCCGATTCATGTCTTATGGCCCTGGGAGTTAAACCAGTTTGTGAGTCTGGTAAACTGTGCCCTGATGGTCCAATATCATCTACCAGATCGTAGCCTGGGTGGCTATAGTCTATTGTGATTGTGCATTTAAGGCATTGCATATAGAGCCTGATATACATTAGTTATTCAACTAGAACTGTACATGTTGTCTCCAATGCTAAGCTGTTAATTTACGCAATATTTTCTCTAAATTTATTTCCAAATTGGAAAAAACAAACAACTTTTAGTCATGAGCTTGGCTTTTCCTCAAATCAGTTTCAGTCCTGAGCTAAAGTCTTGGTGTGACTCCTCATATGCAATGTCAGGTTATTGCGGTTTTTAAAACATTCCTTACACCCCAGACACTGAAACGTGTGATAATCTGTGATTGTTCATAAAATGCTCTTCCAACAAAGCCCTTTCGTCCTCTACGAAACATACACCACACATGTAACAAGAAAGCAACCCTGTTCTCGCAACATGAGAATCTAGATGGTTTTTCAAACTTTCTACAGTCAATATAACACGCAGCAGGAGATGTGTATGTTGATGTGCGTGACTCACTAAAGACAAAGACATGTTAAGAAAAGGCATTGTACATAATCTACAACGAACAACACTGTGGTTTAGGGATCTCCCATGTGGCATTTCTGGACCTGGGGTACAGCGGGGTACAGTGGGGTATTGTATATGTGCTGGGAGTGTTAACACAGGACCTGGGGTACAGTGGGGTATTGTATATGTGCTGGGAGTGTTAACACAGGACCTGGGGTACAGTGGGGTATTGTATATGTGCTGGGAGTGTTAACACAGGACCTGGGGTACAGTGGGGTATTGTATATGTGCTGGGAGTGTTAACACAGGACCTGGGGTACAGTGGGGTATTGTATATGTGCTGGGAGTGTTAACACAGGACCTGGGGTACAGTGGGGTATTGTATATGTGCTGGGGTGTTAACACAGGACCTGGGGTACAGTGGGGTATTGTATATGTGCTGGGAGTGTTAACACAGGACCTGGGGTACAGTGGGGTATTGTATATGTGCTGGGAGTGTTAACACAGGACCTGGGGTACAGTGGGGTATTGTATATGTGCTGGGAGTGTTAACACAGGACCTGGGGTACAGTGGGGTATTGTATATGTGCTGGGAGTGTTAACACAGGACCTGGGGTACAGTGGGGTATTGTATATGTGCTGGGAGTGTTAACACAGGACCTGGGGTACAGTGGGGTATTGTATATGTGCTGGGGGTGTTAACACAGGACCTGGGGTACAGTGGGGTATTGTATATGTGCTGGGGGTGTTAACACAGGACCTGGGGTACAGTGGGGTATTGTATATGTGCTGGGAGTGTTAACACAGGACCTGGGGTACAGTTGGGTATTGTATATGTGCTGGGAGTGTTAACACAGGACCTGGGGTACAGTGGGGTATTGTATATGTGCTGGGAGTGTTAACACAGGACCTGGGGTACAGTGGGGTATTGTATATGTGCTGGGAGTGTTAACACAGGACCTGGGGTACAGTGGGGTATTGTATATGTGCTGGGAGTGTTAACACAGGACCTGGGGTACAGTGGGGTATTGTATATGTGCTGGGAGTGTTAACACAGGACCTGGGGTACAGTGGGGTATTGTATATGTGCTGGGAGTGTTAACACAGGACCTGGGGTACAGTGGGGTATTGTATATGTGCTGGGAGTGTTAACACAGGACCTGGGGTACAGTGGGGTATTGTATATGTGCTGGGGGTGTTAACACAGGACCTGGGGTACAGTGGGGTATTGTATATGTGCTGGGGGTGTTAACACAGGACCTGGGGTACAGTGGGGTATTGTATATGTGCTGGGAGTGTTAACACAGGACCTGGGGTACAGTTGGGTATTGTATATGTGCTGGGAGTGTTAACACAGGACCTGGGGTACAGTGGGGTATTGTATATGTGCTGGGAGTGTTAACACAGGACCTGGGGTACAGTGGGGTATTGTATATGTGCTGGGGGTGTTAACACAGGACCTGGGGTACAGTGGGGTATTGTATATGTGCTGGGGGTGTTAACACAGGACCTGGGGTACAGTTGGGTATTGTATATGTGCTGGGAGTGTTAACACAGGACCTGGGGTACAGTGGGGTATTGTATATGTGCTGGGAGTGTTAACACAGGACCTGGGGTACAGTGGGGTATTGTATATGTGCTGGGGGTGTTAACACAGGACCTGGGGTACAGTTGGGTATTGTATATGTGCTGGGGGTGTTTTGATTCTACACTTTTGATTCAGAACTGAATTCATACTACAATATTGATTCAGAACTGAATTCATACTACACTTTTGATTCAGAACTGAATTCATACTACAATATTGATTCAGAACTGAATTCATACTACACTTTTGATTCAGAACTGAATTCATACTACACTTTTGATTCAGAACGGAATTCATACTACACTTGTAGACACCTGTTCATCTCATCCAATGTAACAGCAAAAGATATCTAGGCTCATATTTGTTTCTGACCAGCAGATGTCACAACTGTGCAGTGTATTTTAAAGCATTTTATAATGAACTGATTTCCTAAGGGAAAGGCATCACATCCACTGTTGCCATGTATAATGTTGATCTGTTTTGATATCTCTCCTGTAGGAAAAAGAAAAGGCAGCTTGCTCATCAGGTGTCCGTCTACAACTCCAACGGGACCAACTTCCTGCCAGGGCACAATCAGGGTTACTCCAAATCACAAGGAGACCAGTCCCCCATCTATGCTAGCATTGAGGACACCCTTGTGTACAGCCATCTCCTGCACGACCGGGAAGAATTGGGAATCAGAGACCTGCCTGTGAATGTGTATCACAGCTTTACTGCTCCGGAGGTTACCGCCCGCTCTCTTGGGACAGGTGACCAAATCCCAGAGGTTGCCACTTACCAACCTTTTGTGCCACCATCTAGCTTCTCCCCACACATCCAAAACAGACTTTTAAGTCAAGATCAGCAGTCTATGGTCAACAACGAGCTGTACGGCGGCATTCGTTCACAATCTCAGTCTGACAACGTGTTCACAAAGCAGACTCCCGTGTTGGAGCTGGAGGCTGCGGACTGACATGGAGGAAGGGGATGGCTGGTCGGGTGGGATTGGGATGGGGGAGGGATGGTGGGGGGTATGGTTGGGATGGGGGAGGGATGGTGGGGGGGGTATGGTTGGGATGGGGGAGGGATGGTGGGGGGTATGGTTGGGATGGGGGAGCCTGCCAAACACAATGAACTCTCCGTTCTTATATGCAATGAGCAAATGTAGATGAGGAATCTGGGTTTTGTATTTGTTTTTTAGTTTACCTTTATTTAAACAGGTAAGCCAATGGAAAAATAATTGTCATTTGTACTGGTGACCCGGCCAAAGGCGAAATGATTGCAAGACAACACTTATAGGTGAGCTATACATGAATGCAATCAACAATGTTCAGATAGGTGGCATGTGACCCAGGACATTTCCACAGAACATTTCCAAGATCATCACACAATCTCCACCAGCCTGTTCTCTTTCCTCAGTGCATCTGGGTGCCATCACTTCCCTAGCTAAACGGCGCACACGTACACAGCCGTAACCGTGATGTAAAAGATAACTATCCTCATCTGACCAGGTTCCATGGTCCAGTTTCGACACATATACCTGGAAGAGAACTGTGTGGCCATCCTAGGCTATACTGACGTGGGCCAGGGGTCATCATGGGCACTCTGACCGATCTGCAGCTACGGCACATTAACATTTTCTGTGACTTGTGCCACTGTTGACCCCCTGTCAGTTGCGGCAGTGGCTCGGTGGTTGGTGGTTCAATCCCCGGTTCCACCTGACCAAGTGTTGAGGTGTCCATGAGCAAGACACCTAACCCCACTGCTCCCGACGAGCTGAATGGCGCCTTGCATGGCTGCCGTCGGTGTATGAATGTGTGAGTGAATGGGTGAATTGAGAGGCAATATGTAAAGCACTTTGGTGGCCCCTGGGTCTGTGAAATGCGCTATATAAATGCAGTCCATTTACCATTTACCCTGTCAGTTCAGACCAGATGAGATAGCCTTTGTTGTCCTCACACGTCGATGAACCTTGGGGCCCAACACCCTGTTGCCTGTTGGTGGTTTGTTCATCCTTGGACCACTCTTGCACATTTCTCCTGCATCCAACATGTTACTTTGGTTAGGAGATTATCAATTGTTTTGGCTTAACCTGTTAGTGGTCATAATGTATTCACTCATCAGTGTATATAGTGTTCTGCAAAAATATTCAAACTCCTGATAAATACTCTCATCACTGAATTTCAAACAGCACATTCACATTTTGTTCTTTTTAATATTTATTTAAAGCAATATCAAGTAATGCATGGTAACATTGGTTTTATGTTGGGAAATATCTGTAATAAAATAAATTAGATATGTTGATTACATACGCACATTCAACCCCCAAACAGATTGGTAGAGAAACTTTTTATTGCAAAAATAAAAGCATTTGTTTTGGTACCAGCTGGGTAGACAGCCCTTATCAACAAAACATTTCTCCCAGAGATGATTGTGCAGGAAAATCCCAGTAGCAGAGCACTTTCTGTAATACTCAAACCAGCCCGTCTGACACCAAAAAACATGTCCATTTTACATCACATTTCTTCCCCATTCTGCTGCTTGGTTTGAACTTCAGCAGATCATCTTGACCATGTCTACATATCTAAGTGCATTGGGCTGCTGAGTAGGTATTTGAGTTTAGTATGTACAGTATGTGTGAGAAATGGGAATGCAGAACCATAGTCTTACGGAGCTGTGAAGGTCTGTGCAGACTGCAGATGGACAACAGTCTTATTCATTTGGCAACAACAAAAAAGGGACAGTCAGCTAAATAACTATACCATTTAAAATATGCAAATATAACTAAATGAAGAAAATCTCCCTTTTCCCAAGAATTGTTTGATGCAATGCATTCTGGAATATTTTGTATTTTTAAACAGAAATGAGGATTTGTTTTTATGAACGACCTGCCAATTTCATTATTAATCATTTCACAAAACTCTGGTGCGTAGGCTGTATGGAATCGTTTAATGTTATTATACAGTTGATGATGTGCGCATATTATTTTTCCCAGTTTCCAGTATTCTTGATAGCACATAGGGTGGCGATGTTATAGTTTACTGTTTTGTGCAGCAAAAGCTTCAATATTGTATGAAAAAAAGAATGACTTAGCAACTGCACTTTTAAATATGGGTAGTCCTAAAGATACCTCAGTCTTGTTTAGAGTCAGGAAGAACTGCTTTTCACTAAAATGCTCCACTGTCATGTAATGTATTGCCAAGTAAACTTATGCTTGTTGGTCATGTACCCATAAAAATAGAATTACATTTTGAACGTTCTCTGTGATTGCTTTTCTTAATGTGAATGGATATTTATACATTTTTATTTTACTATTGCTATGCAGGGCTCAAGAGACCTAGGAAAAAACTAAAACATTGAGTTCCATGCTGGGAACCATGACATTAAAGTGCAGGCAAAGGGCATGTTACCTTCAGTTTTTGGACATAAGCAGAGATGCCAAAAAAGAAAAATCTCAAATGCTTGTCACATATAGAACTTGGACTTGGTGCTAAAAGTAAAAACTGTAAAATCTCACCTTGCAAATTCAGTACAGAAGGGGTGATATTGTTTGAATATCCCATACACATCTGGCTGAGGTTGAGGGCAGAAGTAATAATGTTTGAATATCCCAGGGCATGGAGGGCATGATTAAATGAGGCAAATGTGGATGGTTCTTCAAGCTGCCTCTGCTTATATTTCTTTATCTTTTTAAAGATGGATTTAATTCCAAAATCTAGTTTATTTTTTGATTTTATACATTCTGTTTTTCTTTTACAACCGTTTATTTCAGATTTTAAATGTTTCCTACTTGGACTTGCGCAAATAAAAATAATCATGACCAGACTTAACTAATCTATCCAATACTTTTCTTGCCCGATTTCGAAATAAGAAAAATCAGTAGATCATACATGTTATATTTATGCTTAAAAATAAATGCCATAAAATTACCTAAAAAATGGTATCACAAAGTACCTTTGAGTTAGACACGACGTGATGATTACCGACCTTTGAGTTAGACTCGACGTGATGATTACCGATGTAGTCGATTACCACCAGTGGGCCTCACGCTTTAAGCACGCGCACGTCAGGTCCAACTGGGATGCATTTGATAACTAATTAATGGACAGTTTGGGAATAAAATGACAGATTACGCAGAGGAGCAGCGAAACGAGCTGGAAGCGATAGAGTCAATTTACCCGGACTCGTTTACAGGTGAGCTGTTGTGAGTTTGGTTTACAGCTGGTTTATAATATGAGGGCAGAATGCTAGGTGGCTAATTAGCTAACTCAGGCTAGCGCATTCAGGTTAGCACACTCAGGCTAGCGCATTCAGGTTAGCACACTCAGGCTAGCGCATTCAGGCTAGCGCATTCAGGTTAGCACACTCAGGCTAGCGCATTCAGGTTAGCACACTCAGGCTAGCGCATTCAGGCTAGCGCATTCAGGTTAGCACACTCAGGCTAGCGCATTCAGGTTAGCACACTCAGGCTAGCGCATTCAGGCTAGCGCATTCAGGTTAGCACACTCAGGCTAGCGCATTCAGGTTAGCACACTCAGGCTAGCGCATTCAGGCTAGCGCATTCAGGTTAGCACACTCAGGCTAGCGCATTCAGGTTAGCACACTCAGGCTAGCGCATTCAGGCTAGCGCATTCAGGTTAGCACACTCAGGCTAGCGCATTCAGGTTAGCACACTCAGGCTAGCGCATTCAGGCTAGCGCATTCAGGTTAGCACACTCAGGCTAGCGCATTCAGGTTAGCACACTCAGGCTAGCGCATTCAGGCTAGCGCATTCAGGTTAGCACACTCAGGCTAGCGCATTCAGGCTAGCGCATTCAGGTTAGCACACTCAGGCTAGCGCACTCAGGTTAGCGCACTCAGGTTAGCGCACTCAGGTTAGCGCACTCAGGTTAGCGCACTCAGGTTAGCAATGTGTTCCAGCCATCCTGGATCAGGTCTGCAGAAATAGTATTTAATGAATCATGTTTATAGGAATAACAAGCTAGAAACGGTACATGTATTAGTTGCGGCTCGAGTACCACACACCCTCACTGTTAGTGTCACTGTTTAGCCAATAACCAGAAACGAATTCAGCTGGTAACTAACTTTGTTAGACATCATTCTACAATAATAGCGCATTAGTTGACTAACTCTACTGTACTGCATGACACTAGTGGTATAGGCCCTGCAGATGGTAGGTGGATCATAGTTGTTTGCCATTATTAAATACATTAGTTAAGTATTTTACTTGCAACTTCAAGGTCCGAGGTATTTTCAAAGTTGATATATGGATGTTTTTAGGATGGACTGCAAAATTGCTACCCAGCCATTATTGTTGTGAATAACGTGTTTCAGTAAATTTACCTGTTCATTTAAAAACGTGGCTTACTGTTAAAATGCAGAATCGGGTTCTCTTGGCAGAGCAGTAAACCTTTATGCTACAGTTAGAGACATTTTGGTCACTCTGAAGCAGGAGTCCCTATCACCAGACCGTTATAGGGCCATCATTTGGTGTGTGTGAGTTAGATATCTAACTCCCTGAGAAAACCACACCCACAACACATTCTAATTGGATAAAATTAGCACTGATTGCTTGTCTTTCATTTGTACTTCATAGACATGTTCTGTCTAATGTTCAAACATCAGCGAGGGTTGAGTGCCGAAATGGCAAACGTCTATATAAAAAAGGTTGATGATATGCATTATTAACAGAAATGTTTGCATATTTACAGTCTATAATTTGCATTAGACGTTTAAACTGAACGTAGGTGCGTAAATATACAGTATGACCAAAAGTATGTTGACGCCTGACAATCATACTTTTAGGAGCATGTTGGACATCTCATTCCAAAACCATGGGCATCAATATGGAGCTGGCCCCCTCTTCCCTGCTGTAAAAGCCACAGTGTCTCTGTGGGAATTTGTGCCAATTCAGCCAAAAAAAGTATTTGTGAAGTCAGGTACTGATGTTGGACAAGAAGGCCTGGCACCCTATTGCTGATTGCCCCAACGGTACTGGTGTTGAGGTCAGGGCACAGTCATGCTGGAACAGGAAAAGGGCCATTCCCAAATTGTTGCCACAAAGTAGGAAGCACCCTGTCTAAAATGGCATTGTGTCCTGTAGCATTAAGATTACCCTGCATTGGAACTAAGGCATATCCCACACCCTGAAACACAGCCCCAGACCATTATCCCTGCCCCAGCAAACTTTACAGTAGGATCTTATGCACTTGTAAGCACTGAGTGTGGCTAAAACACCTAAACCCAATAAATAGGATTGTCCACATTTTCCTTCAGCCAATAGCCCCCTAGCATCAGGGATAGTAGTGACCCAATAATGGTGGGTTGAAATGGCACTCTCCTAAGTAGTTTGCTTTCTGGGAACAAGGAATTGGATTTGCAGGGCAGATATGTTTTTTTTCCACAATTCAGGGCTCTGCTAGTATCAGAGAAAATGAATTGCAGAATTTTAGGTTGCAAGACTGAATTTGTTCTGCAGTGGAATGAAAGTACTTTAAACCAGCAGAGACAACCCTCATCTGGGATACCTAGGATAGCCCAGGTCAATTATATCAGCAGTTTCACACTACCTTTCTTTATAGACAGCCAACCCTGTCAATTGAGACAACACAATTCTCCATATCTGTTAAATGATTTGATTCAAGACAGAATCACCTATGGTTGACAAGTCAAGTGGTTGGGTCCAAGTCTACACAAGGCATGGAAAGATCTAGACACGAGCAGCAAAACAAGGATGTGAGAGCAGTCAACTTGTGAGATTTACGGGCTTGCTCTGCAAAATCACCATTTGTATTCTTTGGTATAAGAAAAATAACCTTCCTCGTATTATATTTATCTAGCATTTGTGTTAATTTGACTTGGCTTTATTTGTCCTGTAGTGTTATCTGAGGCACCCACCTGCTTCACCATAACTGTGACATCCGATGCAGGAGAAAATGATGAGAGTAAGTAGTCAACTATAACACATCGCATTCTGTCTTGAGTCGTTTTTTAAAATATCTTTGGCTCTAGATTCTGTCCTCATACCGTATCACTGTCAGCTGAGCTGGTTAATAAAAGCACATCCAAATTGTGGACCTCTGTGTTATTGTAGCAGTTGAAGTGACACTACAGTTCACCTATGTGGAGAAATACCCGGACGAGGCGCCACTGTGGGAAATCTATTCCCAGGAGAACCTGGAGGATTCCGACATAGATGGCATCCTTATCTTACTAAAGCAACAGGTCTGACACACACACACACACCGGTCGCTTTTCACAATATTTGTGTTAACCAGTAATTTAGTATTTCTTCATAATAAAAAAAAAAGATCCTCATTAGTATAACAAAAAGGGAACACCTAACCTGTTCCACCATCCTGTCTGCACATACCTAACCTGTTCCACCATCCTGTCTGCACATACCTAACCTGTTCCACCATCCTGTCTGCACATACCTAACCGTGTCTGTGTTTATTTTATTTATAAGGCTGAGGAAAACATTGGAATGGTGATGATATTCACCCTAGTAACAGCAATCCAGGAGAAACTAAATGAGTTGGTTGACGAGATCAAAAACAGAAGAGAGGAGGAGAAGAGGCGAAAGGAGGCGGCAGCAGAGGAGGCTGAGAAGGTGCTCTTCCAAGGCACAGTGGTCACCATCGAGAACTTCCTGTCATGGAAGGCCAAGTTTGATCTGGAAATGGCTGAGTTGAGGAGAAAACGTCAGAAAGAGGAGGAGCAGATGCATGCTGGGAAGATTAAACTCACAGGTTTGTCTACACCGTCAGGAACCCTCCACCCCCCCAAACTAGACCTTTCTGGAATCCCCATCTCCGCAGTGATGACCTGTTCATACATGAGCCTAGGTTTCTATGTTCCTACTATATAGGTCTTCAACTCTCTCTTAGGGATAATTGCTCTAATCGGGTATGCAAATTCAATACATGTAATTACTGGGGGACCCATGAGTTTGTTTAAATACCTCCAACCTACATGATTATTTAAATTGGGTATTTGTCATCTGATAGGAAAGCAGCTATTTGAGACGGATCACAATCTCGACACGTCGGATATTCAGTTCCTTGAGGATTGTAAGTATGCAGATACATGTGTGGTGGGTGTGTGTGAATACATGTGTGGTGGGTGTGTGTGAATACATGTGTGGTGGGTGGGTGTGAATACATGTGTGGTGGGTGTGTGTGAATACATGTGTGGTGGGTGGGTGTGAATACATGTGTGGTGGGTGTGTGTGTGAATACATGTGTGGTGGGTGTGTGTGTGAATACATGTGTGGTGGGTGTGTGTGTGAATACATGTGTGGTGGGTGTGTGTGAATACATGTGTGGTGGGTGTGTGTGTGAATACATGTGTGGTGGGTGGGTGTGTGAATACATGTGTGGTGGGTGGGTGTGAATACATGTGTGGGGGTGGGTGTGAATACATGTGTGGGGGTGGGTGTGAATACATGTGTGGTGGGTGGGTGTGTGTGTGAATGCATGTGTGGTGGGTGTGTGTGAATGCATGTGTGGTGGGTGTGTGTGAATACATGTGTGGTGGGTGGGTGTGTGTGTGAATACATGTGTGGTGGGTGTGTGTGTGAATACATGTGTGGTGGGTGTGTGTGAATACATGTGTGGTGGGTGTGTGTGAATACATGTGTGGTGGGTGGGTGTGAATACATGTGTGGTGGGTGGGTGTGAATACATGTGTGGTGGGTGTGTGTGAATACATGTGTGGTGGGTGTGTGTGTGAATACATGTGTGGTGGGTGTGTGTGAATACATGTGTGGTGGGTGTGTGTGTGAATACATGTGTGGTGGGTGTGTATGAATACATGTGTGGTGGGTGTGTGTGTGAATACATGTGTGGTGGGTGTGTGTGAATACATGTGTGGTGGGTGGGTGTGAATACATGTGTGGTGGGTGGGTGTGAATACATGTGTGGTGGGTGTGTGTGTGAATACATGTGTGGTGGGTGTGTGTATGAATACATGTGTGGTGGGTGTGTGTATGAATACATGTGTGGTGGGTGGGTGTGAATACATGTGTGGTGGGTGTGTGTGTGAATACATGTGTGGTGGGTGTGTGTATGAATACATGTGTGGTGGGTGGGTGTGAATACATGTGTGGTGGGTGGGTGTGAATACATGTGTGGTGGGTGTGTGTGAATACATGTGTGGTGGGTGTGTGTGAATACATGTGTGGTGGGTGTGTGTGAATACATGTGTGTATGAATACATGTGTGGTGGGTGTGTGTGAATACATGTGTGGTGGGTGTGTGTGAATACATGTGTGTATGAATACATGTGTGGTGGGTGTGTGGGGAGTGTGTGATGAATACATGTGTGGTGGGTGTGTGTGAATACATGTGTGGTGGGTGTGTGTGAATACATGTGTGTATGAATACATGTGTGGGGACTGTGTGATGAATACATGTGTGGTGGGTGGGTGTGAATACATGTGTGGTGGGTGTGTGTGTGAATACATGTGTGGTGGGTGTGTGTGAATACATGTGTGGTGGGTGTGTGTGAATACATGTGTGGTGGGTGGGTGTGTGTGTGAATACATGTGTGGTGGGTGTTTGTGAATACATGTGTGTATGAATACATGTGTGGTGGGTGTGTGTGAATACATGTGTGGTGGGTGGGTGTGAATACATGTGTGGTGGGTGGGTGTGTGTGTGAATACATGTGTGGTGGGTGTTTGTGAATACATGTGTGTATGAATACATGTGTGGGGGTGGGTGTGAATACATGTGTGGTGGGTGGGTGTGTGAATACATGTGTGGTGGGTGGGTGTGTGAATACATGTGTGGTGGGTGGGTGTGTGAATACATGTGTGGTGGGTGTGTGTGAATACATGTGTGGTGGGTGTGTGTGTGAATACATGTGTGGTGGGTGTGTGTGTGAATACATGTGTGTGTGAATACATGTGTGGTGGGTGTGTGTGAATACATGTGTGGTGGGTGTGTGTGTGAATACATGTGTGGTGGGTGTGTGTGAATACATGTGTGGTGGGTGTGTGTGTGAATACATGTGTGGTGGGTGTGTGTGAATACATGTGTGGTGGGTGTGTGTGTGAATACATGTGTGGGGAGTGTGTGATGAACACATGTGTGGTGGGTGTGTGTGAATACATGTGTGGTGGGTGTGTGTGAATACATGTGTGGTGGGTGTGTGTGAATACATGTGTGTATGAATACATGTGTGGTGGGTGGGTGTGAATACATGTGTGGTGGGTGTGTGTGTGAATACATGTGTGGTGGGTGTGTGTGAATACATGTGTGGTGGGTGTGTGTGTGAATACATGTGTGGGGAGTGTGTGATGAACACATGTGTGGTGGGTGTGTGTGAATACATGTGTGGTGGGTGTGTGTGAATACATGTGTGGTGGGTGTGTGTGAATACATGTGTGTATGAATACATGTGTGGTGGGTGGGTGTGAATACATGTGTGGTGGGTGTGTGTGAATACATGTGTGGTGGGTGTGTGTGAATACATGTGTGGTGGGTGTGTGTGAATACATGTGTGGTGGGTGTGTGTGAATACATGTGTGGTGGGTGGGTGTGAATACATGTGTGGTGGGTGTGTGTGTGAATACATGTGTGGTGGGTGTGTGTGTGAATACATGTGTGGTGGGTGTGTGTGTGAATACATGTGTGGTGGGTGGGTGTGAATACATGTGTGGTGGGTGTGTGTGTGAATACATGTGTGGTGGGTGTGTGTGAATACATGTGTGTATGAATACATGTGTGGTGGGTGTGTGTGAATACATGTGTGGTGGGTGTGTGTGAATACATGTGTGGTGGGTGTGTGTGAATACATGTGTGTGTGAATACATGTGTGGTGGGTGTGTGTGAATACATGTGTGTATGAATACATGTGTGGTGGGTGTGTGGGGAGTGTGTGATGAATACATGTGTGGTGGGTGTGTGTGAATACATGTGTGGTGGGTGTGTGTGAATACATGTGTGTATGAATACATGTGTGGTGGGTGTGGGGAGTGTGTGATGAATACATGTGTGGTGGGTGTGTGATGAATACATGTGTGGTGGGTGGGTGTGAATACATGTGTGGTGGGTGGGTGTGAATACATGTGTGGTGGGTGGGTGTGAATACATGTGTGGTGGGTGTGTGTGTGTGAATACATGTGTGGTGGGTGTGTGTGAATACATGTGTGGTGGGTGTGTGTGTGAATACATGTGTGGTGGGTGTGTGTGAATACATGTGTGGTGGGTGTGTGTGTGAATACATGTGTGGTGGGTGGGTGTGAATACATGTGTGGTGGGTGTGTGTGTGAATACATGTGTGGTGGGTGTGTGTGAATACATGTGTGGTGGGTGTGTGTGTGAATACATGTGTGGTGGGTGTGTGTGAAAACATGTGTGGTGGGTGTGTGTGAATACATGTGTGTATGAATACATGTGTGGTGGGTGTGTGGGGAGTGTGTGATGAATACATGTGTGGTGGGTGTGTGTGAATACATGTGTGGTGGGTGTGTGTGAATACATGTGTGTATGAATACATGTGTGGTGGGTGTGTGGGGAGTGTGTGATGAATACATGTGTGGTGGGTGTGTGATGAATACATGTGTGGTGGGTGGGTGTGAATACATGTGTGGTGGGTGGGTGTGAATACATGTGTGGTGGGTGTGTGTGTGTGAATACATGTGTGGTGGGTGTGTGTGAATACATGTGTGGTGGGTGTGTGTGTGAATACATGTGTGGTGGGTGTGTGTGAATACATGTGTGGTGGGTGGGTGTGAATACATGTGTGGTGGGTGTGTGTGTGAATACATGTGTGGTGGGTGTTTGTGAATACATGTGTGGTGGGTGGGTGTGAATACATGTGTGGTGGGTGTGTGTGTGAATACATGTGTGGTGGGTGTGTGTGTGAATACATGTGTGGTGGGTGTGTGTGAATACATGTGTGTATGAATACATGTGTGGTGGGTGGGTGTGAATACATGTGTGGTGGGTGTGTGTGAATACATGTGTGGTGGGTGTGTGTGAATACATGTGTGGTGGGTGTGTGTGAATACATGTGTGGTGGGTGGGTGTGAGTGTGAATGCATGTGTGGTGGGTGTGTGTGAATACATGTGTGGTGGGTGTGTGTGAATACATGTGTGGTGGGTGTGTGTGTGAATACATGTGTGGTGGGTGGGTGTGAATACATGTGTGGTGGGTGTGTGTGTGAATACATGTGTGGTGGGTGTGTGTGAATACATGTGTGGTGGGTGTGTGTGTGAATACATGTGTGGGGGGTGTGTGTGAAAACATGTGTGGTGGGTGTGTGTGAATACATGTGTGTATGAATACATGTGTGGTGGGTGTGTGGGGAGTGTGTGATGAATACATGTGTGGTGGGTGTGTGTGAATACATGTGTGGTGGGTGTGTGTGAATACACGTGTGTTTGAATACATGTGTGGTGGGTGTGTGGGGAGTGTGTGATGAATACGTGTGTGGTGGGTGTGTGATGAATACATGTGTGGTGGGTGGGTGTGAATACATGTGTGGTGGGTGGGTGTGAATACATGTGTGGTGGGTGTGTGTGTGTGAATACATGTGTGGTGGGTGTGTGTGAATACATGTGTGGTGGGTGTGTGTGTGAATACATGTGTGGTGGGTGTGTGTGAATACATGTGTGGTGGGTGTGTGTGTGAATACATGTGTGGTGGGTGTTTGTGAATACATGTGTGGTGGGTGGGTGTGAATACATGTGTGGTGGGTGTGTGTGTGAATACATGTGTGGTGGGTGTGTGTGTGAATACATGTGTGGTGGGTGTGTGTGAATACATGTGTGTATGAATACATGTGTGGTGGGTGGGTGTGAATACATGTGTGGTGGGTGTGTGTGAATACATGTGTGGTGGGTGTGTGTGAATACATGTGTGGTGGGTGTGTGTGAATACATGTGTGGTGGGTGGGTGTGAATACATGTGTGGTGGGTGGGTGTGTGTGTGAATACATGTGTGGTGGGTGTTTGTGAATACATGTGTGTATGAATACATGTGTGGTGGGTGTGTGTGAATACATGTGTGGGGAGTGTGTGATGAACACATGTGTGGTGGGTGTGTGTGAATACGTGTGTGTGAATACATGTGTGATGAATACATGTGGGGGGTGTGTTATGAATACATGTGTGGGGAGTGTGTGATGAATACATGTGGGGGGAGTGTGTGGGGAGTGTGTGATGAATACATGTGGGGGAGTGTGTGGGGAGTGTGTGATGAATACATGTGGGGGGTGTGTGGGGAGTGTGTGGGGAGTGTGTGATGAATACATGTGGGGGAGTGTGTGGGGAGTGTGTGATGAATACATGTGGGGGAGTGTGTGGGGAGTGTGTGATGAATACATGTGTGGTGGGTGTGTGTGGGGAGTGTGTGATGAATACATGTGGGGGAGTGTGTGGGGAGTGTGTGATGAATACATGTGGGGGAGTGTGTGGGGAGTGTGTGATGAATACATGTGGGGGAGTGTGTGGGGAGTGTGTGATGAATACATGTGGGGGGAGTGTGTGGGGAGTGTGTGATGAATACATGTGGGGGGGAGTGTGTGGGGAGTGTGTGATGAATACATGTGGGGGGAGTGTGTGGGGAGTGTGTGATGAATACATGTGTGGTGGGTGTGTGTGAATACGTGTGTATGAATACATGTGTGGTGGGTGTGTGTGTGTGTGTGTGTGTACATGTGGGTCTGCAACACCCTTTCAATATAACTTTGCTTTTTCCTCCTTTTCAGCTGGAAATAGTGTTGAAGTGGACGAGTCCCTCTTCCAGGATCTAGAAGAACTCGACCTGGATGAAGATGACCCAGACTTTGACCCTCTGGCACTGGGCAGTGATGAGGACTGAAGGAGGAAGAAGAGAACAGATGCCATGGGCATGTTCCAGGCAGACCAGAGTTTAAATACTATTTGAAATCATTCAAATGGTGCATTGAGTGACAGACGGGTGGGGTTTGCAGTTTTGACAACACCTGTGTTTGTTGTTAACAAACCGTCATTTTGGATGGCTGTAACCTCGTTACAGAATCAGCCCTCAAGGCCTTTATTCACCATGTCAATTCATTGGTTTATACCCTGTGACTATTAAAATCCAATAGATTTGTGGACTACCGTTTTGTGTGGAATCTACATGTATTGAGTGCTTTTCTGCCTGGATGGGAATATGGATTTCTATGTTAGGGAATGAATAGGCAGCTGCATTGCCTAGTCTGAGGGACATGCGCTTAGTAGGAGTGACAAAACCTGACAGAGTGGCTGTAGTCATCCAGCTTGGACTGTTTATGACACCAAGTCCATTATCTAAAAGTGAAACATTTATTCTAATATAACATTTATCATCACGAACCCATTATGGACTGGTGTTGACAGGTGGCAAAATTGTTAATTAAATCTGTTCTTATTTCATGTTTTACAAAATGCGGAAAAGTCTTAAGTGGTTAAATATTTTTAAGAGCCGCAGTAAGAGGCAGCGGTAGAACCATAGACTTCCCAATGAGGACAGCAGAACAAAGTAGTGTTGGGGTCAGTTAGTTTCACCTCGTCCACAGGGCGCACATGTCAAAAGATGCAAATGCCTATTGTAGCCTATAGTGGTTCACCAGTCATGAATACCAGAAATGATCAGGGCTCAAATGGATGTTTAATTATGGCTATGTGTTTCTTAGGGTTGGGGGTCTGGAGTATTGGGATCCACTGAATTAATTATTCATATTCACTTAATTTATTAAAATTAGTTGCACGTAGAAAGACCAGATAAATAACTCACATATGTTGAAATAAGAGAGGTGAAGTTTGTTTTATAATGGACATTCAGTAGATATTCGTTTTCTCTGGTCAATAGCTATAAAATGAAGAATTCAATGACTATGAAAATAACACATTTTAAATCGGGATAGGCTAGACAACAATCAACATTTTTTCCCAAATTGTTTTTTAAAAAAATCACACAATTCTGACTTCAATTTTCAATAGCTCCCAGAGAAAGGGTTGTAATATTCTAAAACATATTCTGAATCGCAAAAGTATAGATAAAAATCCACAGCTTTTTTTTATTCAACATTCATTCACTCATCTACAACCGCTTATCCGGGGTCGGGTCGCGGGGGTAGCAGCTCTAGCAGGGGACCCCAAACTTCCCTTTCCCGGGCAACATTAGCCAGCTCTGACTGGGGAATCCCGAGGCGTTCCCAGGCCAGTGTGGAGATATAATCTCTCCACCTAGTCCTGGGTCTTCCCGAGGTCTCCCCCCAGCTGGACGTGCCTGGAACACCTCTCTAGGGAGGCGCCCAGGTGGCATTCTTACTAGATGCCCGAACCACCTCAACTGGCTTCTTTCTACGCAAAGGAGCAGCGGCTCTACTCCGAGTTCCTCTCAGATGACTGAGCTTCTCACCCCATCACTGAGGGAGCCATTCAACATTCCAAAATTGGAAAAACAAATAATCAATAGCTCCTACAGATCGTGTGCCATGAGTATGAAAAGTGCTAATTGTGAATTCAGGGAGGGCGAACTACAATACACTGAATGGCATCAGGCTGGTGTGAGTGCATCAGCATACAGTGTAACGGAGACATTAGAGGATGGCCTGGTCAAGGAGGGCAGCAAAGAAACCATGTCTCTCTAGGAAAAACATCAGGGACAGACTGATGTTGTGCGAAGAGTACAGGGACTGGACTGCTGAGGACTGGGTGAAGTCATTTAGCAATTTCTGATGGCATTACAAGGTGTGCGTTACCATCAGTCCAGTGTCATGCCAACAGTAAAGGAGTCTGAGCCCATTCATGTGTGTGGGGTTGCTCCCCAGACCTTAATCTGAGCCCATTCATGTGTGTGGGGTTGCTCCCCAGACCATAATCTGAGCCCATTCATGTGTGTGGGGTTGCTCCCCAGACCTTAATCTGAGCCCATTCATGTGTGTGGGGTTGCTCCCCAGACCATAATCTGAGCCCATTCATGTGTGTGGGGTTGGTCCCCAGACCATAATCTGAGCCCATTCATGTGTGTGGGGTTGCTCCCCAGACCATAATCTGAGCCCATTCATGTGTGTGGGGTTGCTCCCCAGACCATAATCTGAGCCCATTCATGTGTGTGGGGTTGCTCCCCAGACCTTAATCTGAGCCCATTCATGTGTGTGGGGTTGCTCCCCAGACCATAATCTGAGCCCATTCATGTGTGTGTGGGGTTGCTCCCCAGACCTAAATCTGAGCCCATTCATGTGTGTGGGGTTGCTCCCCAGACCTTAATCCAATTCAGAATTTGTGGTCAATCCTCAAGAGGCGGGAGGAAAAAAAGCCACAAATTCTGACAAACTCCAAGCATAAATGATGCAAGAATGGGCCCAGAATTCAATTGACAGTATGCCAGGGTGAATTGCAGAGGTCGTGAAAAAGAAGGCTGAACACTGCTAATATTGACTCTTTAGCTATCACTTTATGTAATTGTCAATAAGAGCCATTGACACTTATGAAATGCTTTTAATTATGCTTAAGTATTCAACAGTATCATCTGACAAAAATATCCAAGACAATGAAGCAGCAAACTTTTGGCCACAACTGCATGTGTCTGGGCCCTAATGTCTTGTAAAAAAGTTGTGACAGGACTGCTGTTTAAAGGTCCTAACACTTTATGGTCAGTGGTCTCCAGACACCCCAATATAACTCATACTATCTCAGAAGGTCTCTAGCCCATTACTTCATCCAGTGACATTAAGTGTAGGGCAAACATGTCACCAGGTGACCGTACTACATTCCAGCACTACGCTAAGGGTTTACAGAGGACATAACAAATGTAATGTTCAACAAACATTTTATTAACTCAAAAGATTTAAAAGCAAATGCAAATTTACAACAAAATAAGGCTAACGCTACTTCCCAGTGTCAGGGGATCCTCTCAGCTCTCAGTGTTCTTGAGTTGAGAATGCAGGTCTGAAAAACAGTGATTCTGCATTCAGAGTTTTGCTCAGTATGGCAAAGTGGAAAGAAAGTGTTAGATTTCATGAATTACAGGTATTATATTTTGGTAAAAATGTGTTTAGTACCAAGCATTGCGAATGGTTAAAAAGTGCAACCAATTTCAATATCAACCATGTCTCTACACTCTCATTTGCAAGCTATTTAAAGACCGAATAATATGAACTTATCCAAACATTTGGTGGCACAAACACAGACTAGAGACTTCTTCTGGAGATCTTCAAGTGATGAATGATCATTGCAACAAATGATTGACAGTTCCCTAGTGTTTTCAGATTATATCATATATACACTGATGAGCCAAAACATTATGATCACAGATGAAGCAAATTAACCTTCTCCTGTCCAGGTCTGGGTTGATTAGATGGTAATCAAACAATCAGTATTCATAGTCAACATGTTAGATGCAGGTGAAATGGCCAGGGGGGAAACCTGATAACGGCCAAATTGTTATGGAAACAGCAAGCCTTGTGGGGTGCTCCTGGTCAGTAGTGGTGAGTACCTACTGACAGTGGTCCCAGTCAGCAGTGGTGAGTACCTACTGACAGTGGTCCTGGTCAGCAGTGGTGAGTACCTACTGACAGTGGTCCCAGTCAGCAGTGGTGAGTACCTACTGACAGTGGTCCTGGTCATCAGTGGTGAGTACCTACTGACAGTGGTCCCGGTCAGCAGTGGTGAGTACCTACTGACAGTGGTCCTGGTCAGCAGTGGTGAGTACCTACTGACAGTGGTCCTGGTCAGCAGTGGTGAGTACCTACTGACAGTGGTCCTGGTCAGCAGTGGTGAGTACCTACTGACAGTGGTCCTGGTCAGCAGTGGTGAGTACCAACTGACAGTGGTCCTGGTCAGCAGTGGTAAGTACCAACTGACAGTGGTCCTGGTTAGCAGTGGTGAGTACCTACTGACAGTGGTCCTGGTCAGTAGTGGTGAGTACCTACTGACAGTGGTCCTGGTTAGCAGTGGTGAGTACCTACTGACAGTGGTCCTGGTCAGCAGTGGTGAGTACCAACTGACAGTGGTCCTGGTCAGTAGTGGTGAGTACCTACTGACAGTGGTCCTGGTCAGCAGTGGTGAGTACCTACTGACAGTGGTCCTGGTCAGCAGTGGTGAGTACCTACTGACAGTGGTCCCGGTCAGCAGTGGTGAGTACCTACTGACAGTGGTCCTGGTCAGCAGTGGTGAGTACCTACTGACAGTGGTCCTGGTCAGCAGTGGTGAGTACCTACTGACAGTGGTCCTGGTCAGAAGTGGTGAGTACCAACTGACAGTGGTCCTGGTCAGCAGTGGTAAGTACCAACTGACAGTGGTCCTGGTTAGCAGTGGTGAGTACCTACTGACAGTGGTCCTGGTCAGCAGTGGTGAGTACCAACTGACAGTGGTCCTGGTCAGTAGTGGTGAGTACCTACTGACAGTGGTCCCGGTCAGCAGTGGTGAGTACCTACTGACAGTGGTCCTGGTCAGTAGTGGTGAGTACCTACTGACAGTGGTCCCGGTCAGTAGTGGTGAGTACCTACTGACAGTGGTCCCGGTCAGCAGTGGTGAGTACCTACTGACAGTGGTCCCGGTCAGTAGTGCTGAGTACCTACTGACAGTGGTCCTGGTCAGTAGTGGTGAGTACCTACTGACAGGTCCGAGTAAGGACAAACCACACACCTGCTGACAGGGAGTAGGCTGCCCAAGACTCATTAATCAATTACGGTATCTCACCCTACGGTAGTGCACTTTATGGTATCTCACCATACGGCATCTCACCCTACTACGGCATATCACCCTACTACGGCATCTCACCCTGCGGTATCTCACCCTACTACGGCATCTCACCCTACTACGGCATCTCACCCTACTACGGCATCTCACCCTACTACGGCATCTCACCCTACTACGGCATCTCACCCTACTACGGCATCTCACCCTACGGTATCTCACCCTACGGTATCTCACCCTACGGTATCTCACCCTACGGCATCTCACCCTACGGCATCTCACCCTACGGCATCTCACCCTACGGCATCTCACCCTGCGGCATCTCACCCTACGGTATCTCACCCTACGGTATCTCACCCTACGGTATCTCACCCTACGGTATCTCACCCTACGGTATCTCACCCTACGGTATCTCACCCTACGGTATCTCACCCTACTGTATCTCACCCTACGGTATCTCACCCTACGGTATCTCACCCTACGGTATCTCACCCTACTGTATCTCACCCTACTGTATCTCACCCTACTGTATCTCACCCTACGGCACACTGGTCGGAGTGCCCATAACATCCTGGTCCTGTCAAGCCACTACAATGGGCACAATCAGAACTGGTCCGTGGCGCAGTGGAAGAAGGTTGTCTGGTACGATGAGTCCCATTTTACCTGGGAGTGATGGCACCAGGATGCAGTGTAGGAAGACTACAAGCCAGTGGGGTGTGATGCTCTGGGTAATGATTTGCTAAGAAACCCTGGGTCCGGGCATTTATGTGGACATCAATTTGACAGGTGCCACCTACTTTAAAATGGTTCCAGACCAGATACACCCCTTTATGGTAGTGATATTCCCCACATGGTATTCCCCACATGGTATTCCCCACATGGTATTCCCCACATGGTATTCCCCACATGGTATTCCCCACATGGTATTCCCCGCATGGTATTCCCCGCATGGTATTCCCCGCATGGTATTCCCTGATGGCAGTGGCCTCTATCAGGGTGATAATGTGCCCTGCCACACTGCACACATTGTTTGGGAATAGTTTGTGAAAGAAATGATGAAGAGTTCAAGCTGTTGCCCTGGCAACAGATCTCAGTCCAATTGAGCATCTGTGTGATGTGCTGGACCAACAGGTCCGATCCACAGTGGCTCCACCTCACAACTTACTGGCATTAAAGGATCTGCTGCTAATGACTTGTTGCCAGATACCACAGGACACCTTCAGGGGTATTGTAGAATCCATGCCTTGGTGCTAGTTTGGCAGCAGGTGGAGAACCACCAGCATATCATACAGTGGGTTAAATAGTTTTCACTCATCTGTGATGAGCCTCACACAAACGTCTGGGTTAGCAAACGCAACATTCCTTTGGTACACAAGAGTGGTTGCTGATGATGGTGCCCTGTAAACTTATGTACATATTCCACTGGAAGTCTGCCATAGTTCCATCATCCAAATAACAAAATACCTGTATGACAGTTTTGATCCAAAAATAGGACTCACTTGTTTCTCCTTGGGAGACAGCATGCCCTCTGTAGCCACCAACTGGTACTGCCGGTGTTTTAAGCTGCCAGGGAACTTTCTCATGCGCCGGACAGCTGTGGAAACAGTGGCTCCATCTTGGCTCAGCAGTTTCCGCATCTCTCCAGGTGAACAGCTAGGGTCCAGGAGCAACAGGCACAAGCTGCCATTTTTTTTCTGTTCTACTCCCACTATTGAGCGACTATGACCTTAAGACAGAAGACATGGAAGCAATGTGGCTCATTTAGTTCATTAAAGAGCATCTGAAAAAATGTTTAAAAAAATAAGCAAACGTAAATTCTGTGGACACAAGATGTACAGACACAACAACACTTCCTTGAACAAACACAAGCAAACAAATCGACGTTTCTATCAGCTAACCAATCATCCCCTTATCCAATCCACTTAACCAATGTTTAATGGAGCTGTACCTTGATGCTGTAGGTAGACTGGTGGCTGTTTGGTCTGCACCACCCGGGGTGAAAGTCTGGCACCATTGGCTGCTGCCTCAGAGAAGTACTTCTTCAGCCAATCAAAGAGGCAGGGATGGGTATCACCTGGGCCAGTAGGCTTGTGGAAGTCTAGGATACGGGCCCTGTGTGGACACAGGTCAGAGGTCACAGACAGAATAGATTTCATTGTTAACCACTACTGGTCAAAGGTTTTTGAACGTAACATTTTTCTAGCTTTTGCTCAAATTTACACAGTTTATTGACTTAGTACACAAGTAAATTAAAGCAGGGAACAAAATGTCATCTAATATTTTACTCATCATTTGCAGACATTTCAGCCAAACACACTTGTGTCATTTTTTCTACAATGGAAATCAAATATTATTTGGAAAGCTCTTCCCAGAAGATGTCCTGTAAGTCCCCTATCACGCAAGCTGTTGACTCTTCTGATTCTGTGTGACTGAGAGTCTGCCAGACCATTTCCATCAGAGTTACCTCCAGTTTCCAAATGCCCTTTGACGGTTTAGGAAACTGTACTGGCTATCTTTGCAATTTCTGTAAAGGAGAGACCTATACTTTCATAATGGTCTCTCCTTTTTAAACCTCTGGCTCTAGGCCGCCTACCTTTGTACTATTTCAGGTTATTCTCTGGACTGGAATTTTAATGGAAGAATTGGGGTGTTGTAAAACTTGGACTGGGTAATGATTTGCTTTCTATTCAAGTTTCTCGGTTTAGAATATGGCTGACTACAAAAGTGTGCTCTCAAGTGTGTGAGGTACATTAGAGTCCAAGACTGTGTGCATAATGTCCTGGGTTCAAATCCCAGTTGCTCCCCAGGTCGCCATTGCAAATGAGAAATTGTTCCTGGTTAAATAAAGGTTAAATAGTGCACATGGGTATTGTGTCATAATAGTACAGATGGGTATTGTGTCATAATAGTACAGATGGGTATTGTGTCATAATAGTACAGATGGGTATTGTGTCATAATAGTACAGATGGGTATTGTGTCATAATAGTACAGATGGGTATTGTGTCATAATAGTACAGATGGGTATTGTGTCATAATAGTACAGATGGGTATTGTGTCATAATAGTACAGATGGGTATTGTGTCATAAAAGCGCAGATGGGTATTGTGTCATAAAAGCGCAGATGGGTATTGTGTCATAATAGCGCAGATGGGTATTGTGTCATAATAGCGCAGATGGGTATTGTGTCATAATAGCGCAGATGGGTATTGTGTCATAATAGCACAGATGGGTATTGTGTCATAATAGCACAGATGGGTATTGTGTCATAATAGCACAGATGGGTATTGTGTCATAATAGCGCAGATGGGTATTGTGTCATAATAGCGCAGATGGGTATTGTGTCATAATAGCGCAGATGGGTATTGTGTCATAATAGCGCAGATGGGTATTGTGTCATAATAGCGCAGATGGGTATTGTGTCATAATAGTACAGATGGGTATTGTGTCATAATAGCACAGATGGGTATTGTGTCATAATAGTACAGATGGGTATTGTGTCATAATAGTACAGATGGGTATTGTGTCATAATAGTACAGATGGGTATTGTGTCATAATAGTACAGATGGGTATTGTGTCATAATAGTACAGATGGGTATTGTGTCATAATAGTACAGATGGGTATTGTGTCATAATAGTACAGATGGGTATTGTGTCATAATAGTACAGATGGGTATTGTGTCATAATAGTACAGATGGGTATTGTGTCATAATAGTACAGATGGGTATTGTGTCATAATAGTACAGATGGGTATTGTGTCATAATAGCGCAGATGGGTATTGTGTCATAATAGCACAGATGGGTATTGTGTCATAATAGCACAGATGGGTATTGTGTCATAATAGTACAGATGGGTATTGTGTCATAATAGTACAGATGGGTATCGTGTCATAATAGTACAGATGGGTATTGTGTCATAATAGTACAGATGGGTATTGTGTCATAATAGTACAGATGGGTATTGTGTCATAATAGTACAGATGGGTATTGTGTCATAATAGTACAGATGGGTATTGTGTCATAATAGTACAGATGGGTATTGTGTCATAATAGTACAGATGGGTATTGTGTCATAATAGTACAGATGGGTATTGTGTCATAATAGTACAGATGGGTATTGTGTCATAATAGTACAGATGGGTATTGTGTCATAATAGTACAGATGGGTATTGTGTCATAATAGTACAGATGGGTATTGTGTCATAATAGTACAGATGGGTATTGTCAGCTGTACAGAAGTTGTGAGACTGTGTCGGTGTGTTCCTACCTGACACTGAGGGAGGTGCAAAGAGCATAGATCTCTGTAGCTCCTATCCAGGCCCGTGTGCCCTGCAGTTGCTGGTTAAACTGGATGGCACCCTGTGGGTCCAAGCCTTCCCGCCACGCCCCCTCGATCAACACTTGCACCTGAGGGATGCTAGGAACTGACCCTTGGAGAAAAGGGTGTAAGAAGGACAAATGTGGTGAAGAGAATACGGCGCAAAATGACATTTATTTTACAGAGCAGCTACTCTGCTTTATTCAAATGTTTAATTAAGTGATCCAGATAGCTACTGACAGAAAGGTAAACAAATGCAGAATTACATTTTTTTTAGTATACATTTCTATCTGTGCGTACCTGAGATCCGGGTTTTATAGGGTTCCATTCTGTGCAGGGAGGATAGAAGCATCTGGAAGTTCCTGTAGCCACAGCCCCAGCCCTTATCACCCTCCGAGGAGCAGAAGTGGTCTGTCTCAGCACTCAGCCACACATGGACACAGTCTCTGGCATCCCTCTGATAGTATTCATAGAGGGCACCCAGCACACCTGACAGAACGACATGAATACTTACTACTATTTATATTTAAAATAAAAAAATAAAACAGAATGTGAATGCTTTGTGTTAAAGACATTCAATGCAATAACCTCAGCTAAGCTAAATGTGTAATTACCCAAGGGTGTCTCAGAGTAACCGCTATTAGACAGTCGTGGTAGGCAGAACAAATAACATGATGTGAACCAAACAATTCTGTTTGAAACACAGAGGCAGAGAGGACACATGCGCGCTCTCTCACACACACACACACACACACCCGGCGTTCTGGTCCTGCCATCATCAACACCCGAGGCCAGAGACTCCATAAGCTCTGCTTTCTTGTTGTGAAAATCTGCAGGTCCCATGAGCCCTTGAGACACATCTCTCTCCATGGTCCTCTCCATCTGCCTGCGATAGCCTCCGCTGCTGTCCACACCAAACTGCCTCTAAATACACACAAACAGATGTAGATTAAATACACGTCCTTTTATCCCAGAACTCCATGTTTCATATCCCCTACCCCAAAGATAGCACCTACCATAACATAACCTTAAAATTATTTAACTTCTACCCCAAAACGCCCAACGTGTATTGCCTTATCCTGAGAGTAACCCCGGTTTAAACACTCTAAACTAAACCCTGAGCCGGAAATCACAAAAAGATACTTCTGGGGCCTATTTGTCAAGATTTATCTCTGTACATATAAACATGAATTACACACCTTGTATGGTCAAAAGCACTGAACAACATTGCATCACTCTGAACAATGAAATACATATAACAAGTCAAGCAACATCTACGCAGATATAAAGAAAGAATAAAATAGCAACGACAAAAAGAATAGCAGTTATAGCAAGTAAGTATAAAAATTTAGAATATGGACAATATTACTAGATTTTGTATAATTATAATCAGTGTATCAGTGCATATAAATGAACAAATGTCCTATAAAATGGTAAGACATACGTGAGGATGCTGTTGGTGGAATACATCTCAGCCTTCAACACTAAACCTGTTCACAAGCTCAGGACCCTGGGTCTTAACACCTCTCATTGCAATTGGATTTAGGACTTCCTCACGAGCAGACCCCAGATGGTGAGAATGGGCAACATCTACACCTCCTCTACGCCTCCTCTACACTGACCCTGAGCACCGGAGCCCCTCAGGGTTGTGTACTCACTCCCCTCCTGTACCCTCTGTAAATGCCGGGCTGTGGCCACATGCAGTTCCAACGTCATCCCTAAGTTTTTGGACGACGCCACCTTCATGGATTTCACCTTAAACAAAGACGAGACCGCTTACAGAGGGGAGGTAAATGGCAACATTGTGCCAGGACAACAACCTCCCTCTCAACGTCCGCTAGACTACGGAAATAAATAATCATGACTTTAGAAATTGACAGAGGGGGGTCATGCCCACATAAACATTGATAGAGCTGAAGTGGAGAGGTTCCAACTTCAAATTCCTTCCATCAAATGACCGCACCTGGTCCAGGCACGCAAACTCTGTGGTAAAAATATTCTTGCTTTATATTTTCTTAAACGATTACAGCGTAGATGCCGCATGCAAGGTCAATATCATTTTATTCAGAATGTCACTATGTTATTGGGTGCATTTAACAGATACATTTTTTCACTTGACTTTGATGCTTTATAAGAACCTGTAGCTTTTTGAACTCCTCCACCTCCCACTGGGCCTCCTGCTCCTTTCTCCTCTTCTCCTTCTCGTCCTCCTTGTCCTGCAGTAGTCTGGCTAGACTCACATCTGAGCCAGGGCTCACTTCAACACACACACACGAACACACACTCACCAAATTGAATGGCAGCTGCATGTGCTTCATAGTTTCCAAAAGCAAGTCAATACCAAACCGTTATAGGCCGGTTGTACAAAGAAAACACATTGCAAACTACACAGCTTGCTGGTATTGAAGTGCAAGTGGGGCTACAAAGCTTTTCTCAGTCTGTATCAATAACACTTCCAATTACATACAATTGTTTGAAATCGCCTGTACCTGCACAAATGTCTGAGTCTAGATGAAGCTCCACATGTTCTTGCAGAGAGGTGCTGTCTCCACACACCACAGGACACATGGGACACACAAAACTCTTCCCATCTGAGGATAAGAACACAGGCAAATACATAGAAAGTAAACATTATATTAAACGTTTTCAAATTTCATTGTGTCAGTCCCTCAGAATTTTACACCATAGCCCACACTTATAAGTGGACGTTTTTGATTGAATAAACAATAACTTATATCCACTTAAGGCCATGTTCCATATAATAGATTTTGCTAGTACACTGTACAATCGGCTGTGTTTTTGCAAAGACAAAAGAACCTCCTTACATTCAAACAGATTAATTATTAAATTAAATATGCCTAATTATTCCGTTTTTCCATCCTGACAAGAGCATGCCTTACTTGACAATGAAAAGCATAGACATAACGTGATGCTGACCCACGTGATGCTGACCCACGTGATGCTGACCCACGTGATGCTGACCCACGTGATGCTGACCCACGTGATGCTGACCCACGTGATGCTGACCCACGTGATGCTGACCCACGTGATGCTGACCCACGTGATGCTGACCCACGTGATGCTGACCCACGTGATGCTGACCCACGTGATGCTGACCCACGTGATGCTGACCCACGTGATGCTGACCCACGTGATGCTGACCCACGTGATGCTGTCCCACGTGATGCTGACCCACGTGATGCTGTCCCACGTGATGCTGACCCACGTGATGCTGACCCACGTGATGCTGACCCACGTGATGCTGACCCACGTGATGCTGACCCACGTGATGCTGTCCCACGTGATGCTGACCCACGTGATGCTGACCCACGTGATGCTGACCCACGTGATGCTGACCCACGTGATGCTGACCCACGTGATGCTGACCCACGTGATGCTGACCCACGTGATGCTGACCCACGTGATGCTGACCCACGTGATGCTGACCCACGTGATGCTGTCCCACGTGATGCTGACCCACGTGATGCTGACCCACGTGATGCTGACCCACGTGATGCTGACCCACGTGATGCTGACCCACGTGATGCTGACCCACGTGATGCTGACCCACGTGATGCTGACCCACGTGATGCTGACCCACGTGATGCTGACCCACGTGATGCTGACCCACGTGATGCTGTCCCACGTGATGCTGACCCACGTGATGCTGACCCACGTGATGCTGACCCACGTGATGCTGACCCACGTGATGCTGACCCACGTGATGCTGACCCACGTGATGCTGACCCACGTGATGCTGACCCACGTGATGCTGACCCACGTGATGCTGACCCACGTGATGCTGACCCACGTGATGCTGACCCACGTGATGCTGACCCACGTGATGCTGACCCACGTGATGCTGACCCACGTGATGCTGACCCACGTGATGCTGACCCACGTGATGCTGACCCACGTGATGCTGACCCACGTGATGCTGACCCACATGATGCTGACCCACATGATGCTGACCCACATGATGCTGACCCACGTGATGCTGACCCACGTGATGCTGACCCACATGATGCTGACCCACGTGATGCTGACCCACGTGATGCTGACCCACATGATGCTGACCCACATGATGCTGACCCACGTGATGCTGACCCACGTGATGCTGACCCACATGATGCTGACCCACGTGATGCTGACCCACGTGATGCTGACCCACGTGATGCTGACCCACGTGATGCTGACCCACGTGATGCTGACCCACGTGATGCTGACCCACGTGATGCTGACCCACATGATTCTGACCCACGTGATGCTGACCCACGTGATGCTGACCCACGTGATGCTGACCCACATGATGCTGACCCACATGATGCTGACCCACGTGATGCTGACCCACGTGATGCTGACCCACGTGATGCTGACCCACATGATGCTGACCCACATGATGCTGACCCACATGATGCTGACCCACGTGATGCTGACCCACGTGATGCTGACCCACGTGATGCTGACCCACGTGATGCTGACCCACCCCGCTTAACAGCAGTGATGAGCCAGAGACAAACACAATGGATTGACCATCATGTTCTGCACTGCTGACACCCAAACTGTTTACATCCAGACCTGTGACTCCAGGTTCACTGTTTGGTCTATATGCGTTTTTACTAAAGATACTGTACCTTCAACTGTGCCCTCTCTGAGGAGGTGCAATTCCACATGATCCTGTAAGATAAATGCATCGGAACAGACCAGGGTACACATTGGACAAGGAAACAGCTTCTCTGCAACACAAACATGGCACAACATTAACAATGACACATATACTTAAAGAAAATACACATAAGAGTGTTTCAACAAAAGAATCGGCCGGAGAAAACAACTAACCAAGACCGTTATCAGTAATTACAACAATGCAAAGCAGATTGCTGTGTGTATAATAATAAATAGTTTAAACAAACCAAAATATAACAGTCAGGATAAATGTAACAACATGTAAACAAAAAGACTCATTCTAATAAAACCACCTTTAAGTGGAGAGGAGAGACACTTCGGTATGGCCGTGGTTTGCATAAAATCTTCAACACAGCGTGTTTTAGCCGGCCTACTGGTGTCATTAGCTGATCTCGTTGATGAAGTGGCCTCAGCACTGGTCATCACCGGGCTCTCAAACGACCCACAGCTAACAGCAGGGTTCCCTGGTGGTACTGTTCTAGTCCCCTGAGACAGTGGTGTGCTAGATGATGTCCTAGGCGATACAGCTCCTCCTATAGTTTGAGACCTCGGGCCAGTGGTAACTGCTCTTTCATGGTCCTTAGATCTAGAAAATCCTCTGGCTTGTTTGCTGTGATCGTTATCTCTGGTGGCAGTGGGACTTGAGATGGGTGTGGAAACACTTTGACCTCCATCTACACCTCCACCCATTGATCGCCCTCCACTGATGTGGTCCTGTTTCTCTGTGTGTGCAGCGCTGATGTGAAAGCTGAGTTCATCATATGACACTCCAGACAAGGAACAGAAAGGGCAGCTCATGTCATTCTCCACGTGACTGAGGAGGAGATGTGTCTTTATGTCGTCTTCCAAAACAAACTGCTGACCACAGATGTCACATGTCAGCATGGCTTGTTGTTTCTGGTGCTCTGCTCTCAAACATAAACTGAAATGAAAAGAAGAACGCTTTAATCAATCAACTGAATCCAATAATGCGTCAGCAACTCACTTTTGCAGTAGGACGTTTAATTTCTACCACCAAGAGAGTTTCCTCAGTTACAAAAACTGGTGATTGAAATAATCCCAAAACAACCTTTTAAATACAAATCGATAATGCCAATAACGTTTAGAATTATTTTGGAATTACGTTTAGAAATATGTTGGACCATTAAACTTCAAATACCTTATTATGTCTTTAGCTCTGTTTGCAAATAATGAATTGTGTCTCCTACTAGTAGACAGTATAACGCGGATAACCCAATGGTGGGCTCTCGTCAGTATTTATTTCCAGAGTGTGGATGTCATATTTATATCATTTTGCAATTTGTTGACACATTTCCTTTGTTTGAGAAAAACGTTGCCACCTGCTGGAGACAAATGAACGTCTCCATTCACCGATGCGATTCGGTTCTCGATGTTCACCCAAAACCACAGGTCATAAGAACCGATTAGAGCCAGATACAAGCTAGTAGTAGTAGCAGTAGTAGTATTAGTAGCAGTACTACTAGTACTAGTAGCAGTAGTAGTAACAGTTGTAGTACTAGTAGCAGTACTAGTAGCAGTACTAGTAGCAGTAGTAGTACTAGTAACAGTAGTAGTACTAGTAGCAGTACTAGTACTAGTAGCAGTAGTAGTACTAGTAGCAGTAGTAGTACTAGTAGCAGTAGTAGTACTAGTAGCAGTAGTAGTACCAGCTAGCAGCAGTAGCAGCAGCAGCAGTAGCAGCAGTAGTGTACTAGTAGCAGCAGCAGTACTAGTAGCAGTAGTAGTACTAGTAGCAGTAGTAGTAGCAGTAGCAGTAGTAGTACTAGTAGCAGTAGTAGTACTAGTAGCAGTAGTAGTATTAGTAGCAGTAGTAGTACTAGTAGCAGTAGTTGTACTAGTAGCAGTAGTTGTACTAGTAGCAGTAGTTGTACTAGTAGCAGTAGTTGTACTAGTAGCAGTAGTAGTACTAGTAGCAGTAGTAGTACTAGTAGCAGTAGTAGTACTAGTAGCAGTAGTAGTACTAGTAGCAGTAGTAGTATTAGTAACAGTAGTAGTACTAGTAACAGTAGTTGTACTAGTAGCAGTAGTTGTACTAGTAGCAGTAGTTGTACTAGTAGCAGTAGTTGTACTAGTAGCAGTAGTAGTACTAGTAACAGTAGTAGTACTAGTAGCAGTAGTTGTACTAGTAACAGTAGTAGTACTAGTAGCAGTAGTTGTACTAGTAGCAGTAGTAGTACTAGTAGCAGTAGTAGTACTAGTAACAGTAGTAGTACTAGTAGCAGTAGTAGTACTTGTAACAGTAGTAGTACTAGTAGCAGTAGTTGTACTAGTAGCAGTAGTTGTACTAGTAGCAGTAGTTGTACTAGTAGCAGTAGTAGTACTAGTAGCAGTAGTAGTACTAGTAGCAGTAGTAGTACTAGTAGCAGTAGTAGTACTAGTAGCAGTAGTAGTACTAGTAACAGTAGTAGTACTAGTAGCAGTAGTTGTACTAGTAGCAGTAGTTGTACTAGTAGCAGTAGTTGTACTAGTAGCAGTAGTTGTACTAGTAGCAGTAGTAGTACTAGTAGCAGTAGTAGTACTAGTAGCAGTAGTAGTACTAGTAGCAGTAGTAGTACTAGTAGCAGTAGTAGTACTAGTAGCAGTAGTAGTATTAGTAACAGTAGTAGTACTAGTAGCAGTAGTTGTACTAGTAGCAGTAGTTGTACTAGTAGCAGTAGTTGTACTAGTAGCAGTAGTTGTACTAGTAGCAGTAGTAGTACTAGTAGCAGTAGTTGTACTAGTAGCAGTAGTAGTACTAGTAGCAGTAGTAGTACTAGTAGCAGTAGTAGTACTAGTAGCAGTAGTAGTATTAGTAACAGTAGTAGTACTAGTAGCAGTAGTTGTACTAGTAGCAGTAGTTGTACTAGTAGCAGTAGTTGTACTAGTAGCAGTAGTAGTACTAGTAGCAGTAGTAGTACTATTAGCAGTAGTAGTACTAGTTGTAGTAGTAGTGCACCCCATGGCATTAGCAGGATCTGTACCCATACCGAATATGTGCTATTAGGTTTCATATATATTCCTAGTAGTAGGAGGATACAATACCGGTGCTAAATCTAAATTTGGCTAGATAGCTACAATAACATTGTAGTTAGCTCACAAACACTGGCTGAAAAGATAGCATCACTTACCGATATTAATAACGTAGACGACTTTCGGTTGGGAGGGCTTAGTCTATGAGTACTTTTAAAATAAATGTGTTTTACCTTTCAATAATATTACTTAAAAATGCAATAGCAACATCAAACAGCCTTCCGTTTACTGGCCCAGTTCACAGGAGTCGGGTCGCTGCAGGGCTGCGCTGCTGCCAGATGAGTTGACGTCCGCGCTCTGACGTCACGAGTTGTTGATCCAGGAGGGGTTACTGGGATTTTTTGCGATTAACATCGGACGCCATATTGCACTCGGCTGGACTCGGGAGGTTGCGTAAAGGAAATAATACATTGCTATCTAGCTACAACAGATAGGTTTTGTGACATTTTTCATCTTAAATGGGTGAGTGCGACACAGTCGTCACAGCTCTTTATTATTATTATTATTTCGGATGACTTGCAATAATGATGATGATGATGGCTGCTGAACCAGAATGAAGAGAGGAGAGGAGTGTGATTGAGCTACTGTTAGCTAGCGACGTAGTTTATTTGCTCACGTTATCTGTGTATTTAACACAATCTAACTCGGACCCATCTATGATCTGGGGTTTCGTGTTCACTTGACCGCTTCACAGTCGATTTGTTATTTTGCGAACGAAACTAATATAATTAAAATGAGTCTCACACGTCATGTAAGTTTAGCTACTGTTGCTACTAGCTAACTGAACTATGACCCCTGATAGCTGCTGCCCTGTTGTAAGGCCTTAACTACAGGGAAATCGGGTTAGTTTGACTGGATTTATTTGCAGAATTTATTCTCCATGAAATACAGACATAAGTGTAACTATAGTTGTCAGTAGGACATTGTATAATGATGTTAGTCCGGTATATTTGTATTAGCTAGTTGTCATTAGCTTGCTACAGCAGTATGTCAGTATGTCATGTTACTATCAACCACGACTAGACTCATCTTTGAGTTACATGTATAGTTAGTTAACATCAAATAAGAACTGAGTTTATCATTAAACTTTATGTAGATGTGTGTTTCTATTTATCATTTCAAGTGTGTCCAGTGGCGAATGTGTATATGTCTTTATTATATTTCTTATTTCACCACCAGATGACATGGCCAGCCCAGGGAATGTACAGTATATGTGTATATGTCTTTATTATATTTCTTATTTCACCACCAGACGACATGGCCAGCCGAGGGAATGTACAGTATATGTCTTTATTATATTTCTTATTTCACCACCAGACGACATGGCCAGCCCAGGGAATGACAGAATGAAGAGCTACAAGAACAAAGCCCTGAATCCACAGGAGATGCGCCGTAGGAGAGAGGAGGAGGGGATCCAACTGCGAAAACAGAAGAGGGAGGAACAGGTACGGTGGCTATGGATTCATTACTAAGAGATTATCAATTGTGCAAAAGTCTCACCTTTAAGTCTTTCTTCTTAATCTGTGACCTGAAAGGGTTAAGTGGTCAAGAACAGGAATGTCCTCTTCTGTTACCTACATCAGCTGAGGAAACACAAGCGCATCCTGTGATCGCTTGCAAGAAAGTGTTTTAACATTTAATGTTAGCTGTTTTCTTGAAAAAGCATTGTCACCTCCAGCAAGTTCTTAATTTACCATCACGGTTGTAGGGAGCGTAACAAGTGGGGAGAACGCAACAGCCCAAGTCAATGCTCACCGGTGGGCGTGGGTGTTCGGATAAAACAAACAATAGCAAGTTTGCGTTGATCAGTTTATTAAGTAATAATAATTAATATATATATATATATACATCTAGCATACCACATACAGGGGGGAAGAGAGAAGGGTTGAACGAGCGGAGAACAAATCGACGAAATAAAACAAACATACTCTTCCCCGCTTAACACACTTTAACCTACCACACCCTAGCCTACCTGCCACACCCTAGCCTACCTGCCACACCCTAGCCTTCCTGCCACACCATAGCCTACCTGCCACACCATAGCCTACCTGCCACACCCTAGCCTACCTGCCACACCCTAGCCTACCTGCCACACCCTAGCCTACCTGCCACACCCTAGCCTACCTGCCACACCCTAGCCTTCCTGCCACACCCTAGCCTACCTGCCACACCCTAGCCTACCTGCCACACCCTAGCCTACCTGCCACACCCTAGCCTACCTGCCACAACCTAGCCTACCTGCCACACCCTAGCCTACCTGCCACAAAACCCAAGGGTTCCACCTGCTCGTATCTTACCTGTGCTGTTTAACAGAAGTTACCTACGGGCGTATGTGAACCCCACTGCGTCTTACCTGACCTTTCACCTAAGGGAAGTAAACACAAAATAATTCCACAACATAGAACCGTATGGTATGGCAGCTAAAACACTACCTCACTATGCTAGTGTGTCTCTTGATGAACCCAAACGAGCTCCACTTTGTGGTGCACACCTGGTTCACACACACACACTAGCGTGGAACATTACAAGCATTCTTCCTGTAAAATGTCATGCACAAATACACATTCCGCACAAATACACATTCCGCACAAATACACATTCCGCACAAATACACATTCCGCACAAATACACATTCCGCACAAATACACATTCCGCACAAATACACATTCCGCACAAATACACATTCCGCACAAATCCATCCCTATAATGTAATTTCCCAGATAATGCAGATTTAATTGTGACTGTCACGTTTCTCTTATTTTAATTGTGACGTTCACGTTTCTCTTATTTTAATTGTGACTGTCACGTTTCTCTTATTTTAATTGTGACTGTCACGTTTCTCTCTCTTCCACACAGCTGTTCAAGCGGAGGAATGTGTGTGTGCCCGCAGGCGAAGAGTCAATGTTGGAATGTCCTATCCAGGACCCTGATGTCAGCTCTACCGTACCGGTTTCAGGTGTACGTATTTGCCATATTTCCCCGCCTGCACAATTTCCCAAGGTCCTTAGTGAACACAGAAATATGTTTCTGACATTTTTTTCAGTCAGTATGTCTAGGTAGTATATGTAAGCAGGCACATGTGGGTGTGGTATATGAGCAAAATACCACAGCTAAGAGCTGCTATAAGTGTCTTAATAGTGTTAAATTGGCAATATATTCAAAACTCTAGACATGCCTCATAGCGTGATGTGATTTCACGACTGTGGTATTAAGTCTCCTGTTTTATCAGGATTCTAACCACCCGGTGTTTAAGGTTTAATAAACAACTCTGAAGGGAGAACTATAATATCTGTTGAATTCTGTTCAGGAGCTGTGTTTAATGTTTTTAGAATGATGACTGCATATACCTTTAACCCGATGACCCCTTCCCACAGTAAGTGTAAGATCATTTAGTAATGTTCTTAATTGAATTATCTTTATATGTTTTGTCTTGTTTTTTTATAGGAAGGTGTCATCACTCCAGACATGATTCAAATGATCTTTTCTGAGGACCCAGACCAGCAGCTGATAGCCACTCAGAAGTTCAGGAAGTTGCTCTCCAAAGGTCTGTCCATTTAATTCAAAATTGTACTAATTTTTCTAAATGGAACCTGCATACGTTATTCCTTATTCACATAATTCTGAAGACAACAAAGCAATTGGTTGCATATGTGATCAAATGGATCATTATTTATTCCCCCGATCCACAATGCTGTGTGCATCCAGTGTGTAACACATAATAATTATAATAGATGAATCAGAAATAAATAGTCGGCATTGTTTTTGCCAATTGTCTTAATATAATGCTGTTGCACACGCTATTAATTTCCAGCCACGAACCCCATTTAGTTAGAAATGTAATGTCATTGTGGTGGCATCCACGTTCTCTTTTCCCCATCAGAGCCCAACCCTCCTATAGATGAGGTCATCCTCACCCCAGGGGTTGTCAACAAGTTTGTGGAGTTTCTGAAGAGGAGTGAGAACTGCACTCTTCAGGTGGGTCGGCTGGGCTGGGTCGGCTGGGCTGGGCTGGGCTGGGTCGGGGGGTATGGGTCGGGGGGGACTGGGTCCGGGGTGGACTGGGTCGAGGGGGCTGGGTCATTCTGTGAGGTCTAATTTATCTCGTGTGTGTGTGACAGTTTGAGGATTAGTGTTTAGTCAGGTTAACATTCTGTGACGTCTAATTTATCTCGTGTGTGTGTGACAGTTTGAGGATTAGTGTTTAGTCAGGTTAACATTCTGTGAGGTCTAATTTATCTCGTGTGTGTGTGACAGTTTGAGGATTAGTGTTTAGTCAGGTTAACATTCTGTGAGGTCTAATTTATCTCGTGTGTGTGTGACAGTTTGAGGATTAGTGTTTAGTCAGGTTAACATTCTGTGAGGTCTAATTTATCTCGTGTGTGTGTGACAGTTAGAGGATTAGTGTTTAGTCAGGTTAACATTCTGTGAGGTCTAATTTATCTCGTGTGTGTGTGACAGTTTGAGGTTTAGTGTTTAGTCAGGTTAACATTCTGTGAGGTCTAATTTATCTCGTGTGTGTGTGACAGTTTGAGGTTTAGTGTTTAGTCAGGTTAACATTCTGTGAGGTCTAATTTATCTCGTGTGTGTGTGACAGTTAGAGGATTAGTGTTTAGTCAGGTTAACATTCTCTAATTTAGGTCTAATTTATCAGGTTAACATTCTGTGAGGTCTAATTTATCTGTGTGTGTGACAGTTTGAGGATTAGTGTTTAGTCAGGTTAACATTCTGTGAGGTCTAATTTATCTCATGTGTGTGTGTGTGTGTGTGACAGTTTGAGGATTAGTGTTTAGTCAGGTTAACATTCTGTGAGGTCTAATTTATCTCATTCTGTGTGTGTGACAGTTTGAGGATTAGTGACAGTTTGAGGAGTTTAGTGTTTAGTCAGGTTAACATTCTGTGAGGTCTAATTTATCTCGTGTGTGTGTGACAGTTTGAGGATTAGTGTTTAGTCAGGTTAACATTCTGTGAGGTCTAATTTATCTCGTGTGTGTGTGACAGTTTGAGGATTAGTGTTTAGTCAGGTTAACATTCTGTGAGGTCTAATTTATCTCTGAGGATTAGTGTTTACATTTAGGATTAGTGTTTGTCAGGTTAACATTCTGTGAGGTCTAATTTATCTCAGTTTGAGGATTAGTGTTAGTGAGGTCTAATTTAGTTTGAGGATTAGTGTTTAGTCAGGTTAACATTCTGTGAGGTCTAAACATTCTGTTTAGTCAGGTTAACATTCTGTGAGGTCTAATTTATCTCGTGTGTGTGTGACAGTTTGAGGATTAGTGTTTAGTCAGGTTAACATTCTGTGAGGTCTAATTTATCTCGTGTGTGTGTGACAGTTTGAGGATTAGTGTTTAGTCAGGTTAACATTCTGTGAGGTCTAATTTATCTCGTGTGTGTGTGACAGTTTGAGGTGTGTGTGTTAACATTCTGTGACAGTTTGAGGATTAGTGTTTAGTCAGGTTAACATTCTGTGAGGTCTAATTTATCTCGTGACAGTTTGAGGATTAGTGTGTGTGTGACAGTTTGAGGATTAGTGTTTAGTCAGGTTAACATTCTGTGAGGTCTAATTTATCTATCAGGTTTGAGGATTAGTGTTTAGTCAGGTTAACATTCTGTGAGGTCTAATTTATCTCGTGTGTGTGTGACAGTTTGAGGATTAGTGTTTAGTCAGGTTAAGTGTTTAGTCATTCGTGTGTGTGTGACAGTTTGAGGATTAGTGTTTAGTCAGGTTAACATTCTGTGAGGTCTAATTTATCTCGTGTGTGTGTGACAGTTTGAGGATTAGTGTTTAGTCAGGTTAACATTCTGTGAGGTCTAATTTATCTCGTGTGTGTGTGTGTGACAGTTTGAGGATTAGTGTTTAGTCAGGTTAACATTCTGTGAGGTCTAATTTATCTCGTGTGTGTGTGACAGTTTGAGGATTAGTGTTTAGTCAGGTTAACATTCTGTGAGGTCTAATTTAGTTTGAGGATTAGTGTTTAGTCAGGTTAACATTCTGTGAGGTCTAATTTATCTCGTGTGTGTGTGTGTGACAGTTTGAGGATTAGTGTTTAGTCAGGTTAACATTCTGTGAGGTCTAATTTATCTCGTGTGATTGTGTGACAGTTTGAGGATTAGTGTTTAGTCAGGTTAACATTCTGTGAGGTCTAATTTATCTCGTGTGTGTGTGTGTGACAGTGTGTGTGTGACAGTTTGAGGATTAGTGTTTAGTCAGGTTAACATTCTGTGAGGTCTAATTTATCTCGTGTGTGTGACAGTTTGAGGATTAGTGTTTAGTCAGGTTAACATTCTGTGAGGTCTAATTTAGGATTGTGTGATTAGTGTTTAGTCAGGTTAACATTCTGTGAGGTCTAATTTATCTCGTGTGTGTGTGACAGTTTGAGGATTAGTGTTTAGTCAGGTTAACATTCTGTGAGGTCTAATTTATCTAACATTCGTGTGTGTGTGACAGTTTGAGGTTAACATTAGTGTTTAGTCAGTTTGAGGATTAGTGTTTAGTCAGGTTAACATTCTGTGAGGTCTAATTTATCTCGTGTGTGTGTGACAGTTTGAGGATTAGTGTTTAGTCAGGTTAACATTCTGTGAGGTCTAATTTATCTCGTGTGGGTGTGTGTGTGACAGTTTGAGGATTAGTGTTTAGTCAGGTTAACATTCTGTGAGGTCTAATTTATCTCGTGTGTGTGTGTGTGACAGTTTGAGGATTAGTGTTTAGTCAGGTTAACATTCTGTGAGGTCTAATTTATCTCGTGTGTGTGTGTGTGACAGTTTGAGGATTAGTGTTTAGTCAGGTTAACATTCTGTGAGGTCTAATTTATCTCGTGTGTGTGTGACAGTTTGAGGATTAGTGTTTAGTCAGGTTAACATTCTGTGAGGTCTAATTTATCTCGTGTGTGTGTGACAGTTTGAGGATTAGTGTTTAGTCAGGTTAACATTCTGTGAGGTCTAATTTATCTCGTGTGTGTGTGACAGTTTGAGGATTAGTGTTTAGTCAGGTTAACATTCTGTGAGGTCTAATTTATCTCAGTTTGAGGATTAGTGTTTAGTGTTGTGTGACAGTTTGAGGATTAGTGTTTAGTCAGGTTAACATTCTGTGAGGTCTAATTTATCTCGTGTGTGTGTGACAGTTCGAGGATTAGTGTTTAGTCAGGTTAACATTCTGTGAGGTCTAATTTATCTCGTGTGTGTGTGACAGTTTGAGGATTAGTGTTTAGTCAGGTTAACATTCTGTGAGGTCTAATTTATCTCGTGTGTGTGTGACAGTTCGAGGCAGCCTGGGCTCTGACAAACATTGCCTCTGGGACCTTCCTGCACACCAAGGTGGTCATCGAGACGGGAGCTGTACCCATCTTTATTGAGCTGCTCAATTCAGACTACGAAGACGTCCAGGAGCAGGTAACTGGTTTAATTACCTAAGTATGGAATATTTAATACTAAAACCTAATACTTTGTAAATTTTTGGATTCTCTACTCTTCACCTACAAGTGGAAAACTTGTCAAACGAATCCAAACCAGTGGAATTCTTAAAATAATGAAATTGGTTTTTGAATTGTATATGTTACAATGCTGTTCCGAAGTTTGTGATCACTTTGAAATCCCCTAGTTTGCCATTAAAACATACATGGCAAATATAGTCATTAAAAAAAGATAAATAATTATTTTTTATTGAAATTCTAGTGTATTTCAAACTTTGCTGTAATTCCAGCCTTGCAGAGTGTTTCCATTTTAGTTGTCAGTTTGATGCGGTAATATGAGATGTCATCCCATGCTTTCTGAAGAGTAGAGATCCGGTGACAGTGCTGGTCACTCCATAATACACCGACTACTGCCAATTAACTCCTAGAATTAAGTGCCGTCCACAGGATGTGGCATGGTGTTAGAAAATGGATGATAGCCTTCCTTCATCACAATCCTGTTTACTCTGTACAAATTTCCCAAAAGGGGACTGCAAACGTTTGTGTGTGTGTAATATAATGTTTTGTGCAGACCACAAATCCTAACAGATGTTTAAGGGCTGGATCACTAAACTCTCATTGTGGACGGTCAGACATTGCACATATTTATTGTAACCCTGAAGTTGCATTGGTTTCAATTGGTTAAGGGTTTGGTAATACCTGATTAACTGTATCCAGTGTGTCATTTTATGGGCACTACAAATATGTGAAACTTCTGGCAATCTCTGTGAAGTGATTTGGGAATGCGTGCGTATATGGGGCATCTGTTTCTTAGAAAATACAGCCTAGCTGCTTTTCTGTATCTCATCTCATCTTCAACCGCTTATCCGGGGTCGGGTCGCGGGGGTAGCAGCTCTAGCAGGGGACCCCAAACTTCCCTTTCCCGGGCAACATTAGCCAGCTCTGACTGGGGAATCCCGAGGCGTTCCCAGGCCAGTGTGGAGATATAATCTCTCCACCTAGTCCTGGGTCTTCCCCGAGGTCTCCTCCCAGCTGGACGTGCCTGGAACACCTCTCTAGGGAGGCGCCCAGGTGGCATTCGTACAAGATGCCCGAACCACCTCAACTGGCTCCTTTCTATGCAAAGGAGCAGCGGCTCTACTCCGAGTTCCTCTCGGATGACTGAGCTTCTCACCCTATCCCTAAGGGAGAGGCCAGCCACCTTTCTGAGAAAACCCATTTCGGCCGCTTGTACTCGCTTTTCTGTATATTAATAATAATTCATTACATTTATATTGCGCTTTTCTGGGTACTCAAAGCGCTTTACATGGAAAGGGGAATCTCCTCAACCACCACCAATGTGCAGCATCCACCTGGATGACGCGACGGCAGCCATATTGCGCCAGAACGCACACCACACACCAGCTTACTGGTGGAGAGGAGACAGTGATGATGAAGCCAATTAGTATATATATATGGGGATGATTAGGTGGCCATGATGGACAGAGGACCAGGGGCACATTTGGCCAGGCTCCTAGCTGCGCAAATATATAAAACATACATGTATTACGCGTTGCTCCAGTGTTACAGTAGGAGAACATGCACTGCTGCTATTGTATTTCAGACTGTGTGGTGATTGGTGTATTTCAGGCTGTGTGGTGATTGGTGTATTTCAGGCTGTGTGGTGATTGGTGTATTTCAGACTGTGTGGTGATTGGTGTATTTCAGGCTGTGTGGTGATTGGTGTATTTCAGGCTGTGTGGTGATTGGTGTATTTCAGGCTGTGTGGTGATTGGTGTATTTCAGGCTGTGTGGTGATTGGTGTATTTCAGGCTGTGTGGTGATTGGTGTATTTCAGGCTGTGTGGTGATTGGTGTATTTCAGGCTGTGTGGTGATTGGTGTATTTCAGGCTGTGTGGTGATTGGTGTATTTCAGGCTGTGTGGTGATTGGTGTATTTCAGGCTGTGTGGTGATTGGTGTATTTCAGGCTGTGTGGTGATTGGTGTATTTCAGGCTGTGTGGTGATTGGTGTATTTCAGGCTGTGTGGTGATTGGTGTATTTCAGGCTGTGTGGGCACTGGGAAACATTGCCGGGGACAACGCAGAATGCAGAGACTACGTGCTCAACTGTGGCATCTTGCCCTCTCTACAACAGTATGTGGGGGTGACCTCAGCATCCGTTTATATACTTACTAAAAAGTAAAATATAAAAAAGATGTGTATTTATACTAAAATTAGCCATTCTTTTATATTGCCTTAATAATAATAGTTCACCAGTTTAATAATTGTCAGAAACAATAAGTTGTCGTCTGTTCCCACAGGCTACTAGCTAAATCCAACCGTCTCACCACTACTAGAAATGCAGTATGGGCTCTTTCTAATCTGTGCAGAGGGAAAAATCCCCCTCCAGACTTCGCCAAGGTAATATGGTGGATTCACACACTGTTAAGTCAAATCCAACGTTAACATCGATCTTAACCGTTATGCACTTCTACGTTCACACGCTGCTCTCGTTTTAAACTTTTTACTTTAAAAATATTTGCCCAAACTCAATGCTTCTCCATGCTTCTGCTGTCTCCCTCGGGTTTGCCTTCCACTTCTGCTCTCTCCTCCTCGTTTCTCCTCCTCCAGGTATCTCCTTGTCTCAGTGTGCTCTCCAGGCTGTTGTTCAGTAGTGACCCAGATGTGCTAGCCGATGCCTGCTGGGCGCTCTCCTACCTATCTGACGGACCCAACGACAAGATCCAGACGGTCATCGACTCTGGTGTCTGCCGCAGACTGGTGGAGTTGCTCATGTGAGGACTTCTAGATGTATACTAGACACTCAACGCTGGGATGATGGTGTAGTTCTCAGGCACACTGACGGTTTATCTGCTTGTTTCAGGCACAGTGACTACAAGGTGGTTTCTCCTGCGTTACGTGCTGTGGGTAACATAGTGACGGGCGATGACATTCAAACCCAGGTACAGCCAGGCACTTTATTTCCCCTCCTCTTGTTGCTGGTCCTAGAGTTTTGATGCATTGTGTGTGTGTGTGTGTGAGTGTGTGTGTGTGTGGGGGGTGTGTGGGGGGGTGTGTGGGTGACGTCTTCACATTGTGCCTTCTGTCCTGTTGTAGGTGATACTGAACTGCTCAGCCCTGCCCTGCCTCTTACACCTGCTCAGCAGCCCCAAGGAGTCCATCAAGAAGGAAGCCTGCTGGACTGTGTCCAACATCACAGCTGGAAACCGTGCACAGATTCAGGTGTGTGCACATGTGCCTGCTATTTACAGTTGTGTGTGTGTGTGTATGAATTGATTTAGTTGTGTGTATGTAGCTGTGTGTCTGATCATGCTCTCTCCCGCTCTCTCGCTCTCTCTATTTGTGTCGTATGTATCAGACGGTGATAGATGCCAACATCTTCCCGGTGCTGATAGAAATTCTCCAGAAGGCCGAGTTCCGTACCAGGAAGGAAGCAGCATGGGCAATAACCAACGCCACCTCTGGGGGCACTCCTGAGCAGATCCGGTAATAACATGCATGGACTTGTTGGATATTAAACTCTGGCATTTTATGTTGCCGCTGTTCTGTAAGGTATTTCTGACTCCATCTACACTGAGCAGACGGATGAAATGTGAACGGTAAGCTAATGTTTGTGTCTTGCTGTCCTCTGCAGGTACTTAGTTAGTCTGAACACCATCAAGCCCATGTGTGACCTGTTGACGGTGATGGACAGTAAGATCGTGCAGGTGTCACTGAACGGTCTGGAGAACATCCTGAGATTAGGAGAGCAGGAGGCCAAGCAAAACGGCACCGGCATCAACCCGTACTGCGCTCTCATAGAGGAGGCTTATGGTATTAACACACACATGTTAATATCCTAAATGTTCACTCCAAAAACTGTAGCCCCAACAACCTAATCCTAGTCCCATAAACCCTAACCGTAGCCCGAAACGTGCGAACGTGTCAATTTTTACAATTTAAATGGTATTTAAATACTTATCTGTGTCTTAAAGTTCCAAAAGAATACACATAAAGTATAATTTCATTTTTCAAAAGCTGTATTAATTTTACAGATGTTTCAGTGATAGTGTGTTGTGGAGTGTGGATATACTGCCAGCTGTATCCATAATAGTATCTCACATTCTACTGGTTTTTATTTGCACCCACCAGGTCTCCAGATACAAATGAGTTCCAGATTGTTGGGGTTAATCTGAAATAAATTGTAGAACTTGAGTTTCATGTGGTGTATTGCACTATGCTTATTTCAACGTTTGTTAAAAAATATCAGATTTACTAGATGTCCGTATATATATTGTGTTTAATGAATCGTAATAAATATCTGATTTACTAGATGTCCGTATATATATTGTGTTTAATGAATCGTAATAAATATCTGATTTACTAGATGTCCGTATATATATTGTGTTTAATGAATCGTAATAAATATCTGATTTACTAGATGTCCGAATGTCCGATGTACAAATAATGTGTCTGTGAATCGTGCACTGTCTGCTAAATGACGCATGCAAAATGTGTTCTGCAGGACTTGACAAGATCGAATTCCTGCAGAGCCATGAGAACCAGGAGATCTACCAGAAGGCTTTCGATCTCATTGAGCACTACTTTGGTGTGGAAGAGGAGGATGCCAGCATTGCCCCGCAGGTGGACCAGAACCAGGGCCAGTTCATCTTCCAGCAGCAGGATGGGCCCATGGAGGGCTTTCAGCTCTAACCACCTTCTCATTTACCTTCTGAGTGTATTCTACCTCCCCAGAGTCCAGCTTCTATAGGCGGTTTAGAACTGAACTATTGACCCCTCCCACCCTCTGAACTCACCAGGTTTACTGCTCTCCTCTCTTGGAAGGCGGGTCTGACCATGGCTCACCTACCACATGTGTAGAGAGTGTGTGGCTGACGGAGAAACTGGAGGCTGCTCATTCTGTCTGAGACGTCGGGGGCGTGTTTGGAGCATTCGGGTTGTTTCTTTCTCTTGTAGACTTTACGGTCTGTGCAGTGGTAAGCCTACTAGTAGGTTTGTGGGGGAGTAGGTCGCTTTCTTTTCTTCCCTAAATCTTTTTTATTTCTCGTGATATTAAATATGTAATGAAGAATGTTGTTATTCCCACCTCAACAGTGACACTGGTGTCCTAATCGCCCTTCATTTCCTTTATTGAAATGTGAAACTACCTCTTCAGTTTTCAAAAATCCCTGATAAGAATGTTTGCAGTATCTGATTGGAATCTCGACATTTAGTCAAAGTGAACGCCCGGCACCTACTAGTATTCTGAAGGGGTTTAGTGACTGTATCAGCTCATCTCCTAGAGGGTCACTTAAAGTCAATATACAGTCTATTGTTTTGATGGGGAATGTGCGTTGTCATGCCGATGATGATGATGATTACGTGTGTGTTCTTGTGACATTTGATGATTTGAAATCAGCTCTGCGTCACTTTCTCCGGGGTTTCACTTATGTTAATGAAATTAACGTTGGTTGACTTGGAAATTTCCAATCGTATTTATTCTGTTTGAAGGTCGTCTGCTCGTTTGGGAGAACGATGGCCGAACACTGTCCATATTATTAGCTGCAATTCTTTTTTCCACCCTACGGCCCTGGCTGCAATAATAATTTTAGAATAACATTCGGGAGTCAAATTAAAGCAGTGTACTAGCTGCAGTAATATATATATATATATATATACAGCATATATATATTACTGCAGCTATATATGGTGTAAAACAACTGCATGTAACTGGCTGCATTGGATTCAGCCAAGCACATGTTTGATAAGCGTGACAATGTTAGCTAGTGTTTTGGCAACGAGGATTGTTCTGCTAGTGCTCCTGACTGGACCGCCTCCAGCCACAGTATGGTTTGCATTATGGGCCCAGATGGGTTCTGTGACCACATGGGTTTGCAGTATGGGCCCAGATGGATTCTGTGACCACATGGGTTTGCAGTATGGGCCCAGATGGATTCTGTGACCACATGGGTTTGCATTATGGGCCCAGATGGATTCTGTGACCACATGGGTTTGCAGTATGGGCCCAGATGGGTTCTGTGACCACATGGGTTTGCAGTATGGGCCCAGATGGGTTCTGTGACCACATGGGTTTGCAGTATGGGCCCAGATGGGTTCTGTGACCACATGGGTTTGCAGTATGGGCCCAGATGGGTTCTGTGACCACATGGGTTTGCATTATGGGCCCAGATGGGTTCTGTGACCACATGGGTTTGCATTATAGGCCCAGATGGGTTCTGTGACCACAAGGGTTTGCATTATGGGCCCAGATGGATTCTGCGACCACATGGGTTTGCATTATGGGCCCAGATGGGTTCTGTGACCACATGGGTTTGCATTATGGGCCCAGATGGGTTCTGTGACCACATGGGTTTGCATTATGGGCCCAGATGGGTTCTGTGACCACAAGGGTTTGCAGTATGGGCCCAGATGGGTTCTGTGACCACATGGGTTTGCATTATGGGCCCAGATGGGTTCTGTGACCACATGGGTTTGCAGTATGGGTCCAGATGGGTTCTGTGACCACATGGGTTTGCATTATGGGCCCAGATGGGTTCTGTGACCACATGGGTTTGCATTATGGGCCCAGATGGGTTCTGTGACCACATGTGTTTGCAGTATGGGCCCAGATGGGTTCTGTGACCACATGGGTTTGCAGTATGGGTCCCGATGGGTTCTGTGACCACATGGGTTTGCAGTATGGGTCCATATGGGTTTTGGGTTTGGGCCAGTTACTTCCATTTGTGGTCTAAATGATTCAGTTGGATCCATGAGGTGAATAAATACACAGGCTCCCCTAGTTCTTTTGTTGTTATTGTCTTATTTTATCCCACTCTGATCTGTAGTATGCCATCATGACTTGTTTTGCTACAAGTCTTTTTTTGTTTCCTTACTGGTGGTGATAAAGTACCTTGGCTTTTGGACAATTTTAGAAATGGCTCAGTTGAAATAGTGCTATGTATATCATATATACATGTAAGCAATGAGTTTAAATTATATAAAAATGCATACTAATTGGAATAATGCTGTGTTTTTTTGAGGCAGTTTTGTTGTACTTGCAGTTGATTCCTTGCGTATTTACCTGTTGCGTTATTCTTCTGTCGGTCTTGTGTTCATCTCCTCTGGTTGCTCTCATCTTTAAAACCATTTCAAGAACATATTTGTATAATAAAAATCTATTTATTTGAACATTATGAACTTGATAAAGTAAACTCGACCCGGTTGTAGAACTGCTGATAATTTGTAGTGTGTGACCCACAAGCAATGCTCCAGCTTTACTTTAACGTATCTCGTATTTCAAACCATTTCTGAAACTTGGCTCGGACTTTTGATAATTGTAGTTGTACATATTGAATACCATATTAATTACGAAATGGGAAATTATATATTTACTTGAGATGGAACTGTTTATAATGCTACATTTTGTCAAGCACATTAAATCGTGTATAGTTTTTTAAATATTTCTCATGTTTGTACGATACATCGTATTATTTGATGGGTTTGGTCTTTTTGCTTGGATTTGAGAATTGTTTTTGTTATGGCTTTATTACAGAGCCTGTGGAATTCAGGCCAGAATCCCCTAGTTTATGTTATTACATAATGTCGCTGTTTCAGTTTTGTTTTCTCCAACCCAATGGATCGCTGAAGCATCTCTGTAAATCTAGAATTAACAACTTTGTCTTACCCATGGAGCAGCTGTCTGAATCTGCTATGACTTCACTTGACTGTAAAATAATAAATAAATAATATGTTACACAAAGCTCTTGTTTTGGTTCTTTTTTTAAATTAATTATATACACACTAACCTTAAAAATAGACAATGTCTAGCATTGCTGAAGTTAATCTGTTTACAGTTGTGATTTACTGCAGTTAATGTTTTTATTTTACCACAGCTACACCACATAGGAGCAATTACAGACTGGTTATCAACGCAGCTAGAGCAGAGAAAAGTGATGTTATTTCATAATCTCTCATATACCACAGCTATTAACCAATGAGAATTCAAATGACAAAACCAATCCCTGGCTCCTCCTACTCAAGTGTGTTCATTTGCTCATAGGGGCTGTGATGGCAGCCCAAGTAAAGTGTTCCATTCATACTGTATGGATTATTGCCATCCCTCATTGATCTGTTCAAAGGGGGGCAGCAAAGATCGTGGCAGACCCCTCCCATCCTGGTAACGGACTATTCAGAACTCTCCCCTCTGGCAGACATCTACGGACCAAGACCAAAACATCTCGTCACAAGAACAGCTTCTTCCCCACGGCGATGAGTCCAAGGAAAATGCCTCTAGCACTAGACTGCCCTGAACCTGATTCTGGAATACAACAGATGTTCATGCCATTACATGGTTTTTATTTTTCCCCCTCAAAGATTTCAGTTTGTTTTTCAATCGAATTGTTCACGTTATAGGTCACATTATGTCATGACCCTGGGTGTAGTGCTGTTGAAAGAACCAAATGCAGAGCCTCTTAATTACATTCAAAGGTGTTATTGTAAATATAAAATGAAATGAGTACTGTGTTAAATCAAATTGCGCAATGTAGCAACTTACTAAGTTCATAAAACAGCAACACGTACAAATAACATAACACTCACCTACATGGACACGTAACATGAAACAATATCCCACAACGTGCACCAAAACCCAGTGACTTCTATAACAAACATAATCCCCAAATCTAAACCTGGGGTCCAATTCAAGAAGGAGGTTTACCAAACTCTAAATCTAACCCTGACCCCGGAGTTGATTTACCCTAAGATGGAAAACACTGAGTTTTCGGTTTCAGAACAGCTGAAATGAGTTGGTTCAATGACCAGTATGCTTTTGACTCTTTGGATGCCTTGTTCCTTGCGTTTCACCTGTATGTCTTGAATATAGCCTTCGAACGCATATTGCAGCCTTTGATAAAATTTCAGCAGGAAGAGCTGTCACAGCATAAGCCATGTTGATACCAAACCAGAGTCCAGACGAAGTTGTCGGACGTAGCAACAGTAACTAAGGGGGGCGGGGCTTAGCCAAATGTGAATTGAATTTCAATATATGGCAGGGGCGCCTTGTTTAATTGTTTAATGATGATTTTATTTCACCAGGGTTTTATTTCGTTAATCAGTGTTGTTGAGAGAAAGATGTTTACTTAAGGGCACCACTAGAGGGCGCCCCCATGAATTTGGCGCCCTAGGAGGTCGCCTAGGTCGCCTATATAGGAAGGGCCTTCCCTGGTTCAATCAACTCAGTGTAGGTTCACTCAGAGTTACGCGCGTGCACCGCCGCTATAAAAAGGCAGCATGAATGGAGCCGTGATACTACGATTCACCATGGCAACCAGCATTACTACCACATACATCACCCCAATAGAGCTTGAAATACGGATTCAGGCTTACAGCAACTATGAACACATATTTAGGAAAAAAATGCTGGTCGGGTCAACGCAAAGTTCCAATATAGTGTTTTCATTTGATTTTTAATGTACACAATAATTTTCATTCATACTTATTATGTCCCAGTTGGGAAATTACATTTTTTACACGCTGTTTGTTAGAACAAACTACACACAGGCCTGACCTGAAATACACACCCATGCTCATATTTAATCGCAAGTATTATATTAAGCCTATGGGTAAAAACTGGTGGAATGGTATTGAAGCTAAAATCTATTTCATTTAGGTGCAATCCTGCTGGTGAAAAACACATTTGTGTGCCATCAATGCAGCCAATCGCATTAGGAAATCCTAAAATAAATTCAAATAATGTATACCAGTCTGATCTTGCAGCACCATATGTCATTAACCGAATTATAATTAATAACTATTCATTGTAAAGGGTTTGACGTTATTCGCCTGCAATCAGAACTCTCTCACTGGTTTGTGTCCAGGGAACACAACAAACATGTTTAATATAACGTCTCTGCATACAGTGGCTGTACTAATACTGCCCTAAAACAGACGTTTGCAAAAAACGTAATGCGACACAAATAATCTGCTCGGATGTAAGAGCATGTCCACGATGGGTTACATTAGTGATATGATGATGGATAAGGTTATGTACATATCTGATAGACTGTGGAGAAAAACTATACCGCTCAGATAGGAAGTTATCTGGAAATTAAAATACATCAAGTCGGGTTTCCTCAATATCAGATAGGAAGTTATCTGGAAATTAAAATACATCTAGTCGGGTTTCCTCAATATCATCTCCCGACGTGTTTAACTCACTGTGAAGTAATACCGCTTCTTCGTCTGCAGGATCATGTAACTAAAGGACAAGCCATGTTCGAGAAAAAACCTTTAATCTATAACGTTACCTAACTGAGTTAATAAATCAATCATATTTTATTCATGCAGATGACAACACTGCGCTAAAATGCACCTGATACAGACTGAATTAATGAATGAAACTAATTAATTAATGACACTAATTAATGAGGAAATGAAAGAGCGCAGAGGGAGGAGACTGAGCGAAACTCGAGGTTTATTGAAGAAAACCTGCTCCTGACCAGGTTAGGTTCACAGACTCAATTACCATAGTGACTGACTCTGAGGTTTAGTTACCTCCCTTTTTGAAACAGACAAGACAAACAGGGGTCCTTATCTCAGGGATAACTTACTTTGAGTTTTCACTAAACCTGCTTTTTGCAACGGACCCCTGCTCCACTCGAATCACCCAGATTTGATTCAGGTGAATTCAAACTTATATAAGTGCCCTAAGGGAACTGCAACTTCACAGCTAGAGAACTGTTCTCAGTGGGTCAGGAGGGCGTTGCAGTTCTCTAGCTGCGAATCTTTACACATTAAAGGTGGGAAAAGTTCTGACATGTTTTGTCTTTGTCTCACTTTTTCACATCACAAAAACCTGGCATTTTAGAGGTGTGTAGACTTATATACACTGTAACTGATGGACAAAGTTGAGGTGCTTTAACATTAGTGTTTGTAAGAGCTGGGTGTGTTTTATTATTCTAAACGCCCCTTTTTGGTTCATGTAATTAATGCACCTGTGTGGGGAGGAGAATAGAGTTTATTAGTTGTTCACCTGCGTGTTTGGAGTAAGGGGGGTGACAGGGGAAGTTGGATTTTTGTTGACCGCTATCTAAACTGTAATCTACCATCGTATCAAATGTCTGAGAAACAGTTATGGAATATGCCAATATACGACCTTGTCTGTTTCTCAAGATAAATAACGACAAATGCAGTTTCGGGATTGTCATCATTGAAGCGCGTCTGGCAACCTAGTTTTCCCTGCTCAGCCTCTCGGCTGACAATTTTTTGTGGCTCTCAGATTGTCGCCCACAAGTGTATACAGGCATGTGGAGGACACACACACTACTGAGTCACGTTATATACAGGCATGTGGAGGACACACACACTACTGAGTCACATTATATACAGGCATGTGGAGGACACACACACTACTGAATCACATTATATACAGGCATGTGGAGGACACACACACTACTGAGTCACGTTATATACAGGCATGTGGAGGACACACACACTACTGAGTCACGTTATATACAGGCATGTGGAGGACACACACACTACTGAGTCACGTTATATACAGGCATGTGGAGGACACACACACTACTGAGTCACATTATATACAGGCATGTGGAGGACACACACACTACTGAGTCACGTTATATACAGGCATGTGGAGGACACACACACTACTGAGTCACGTTATATACAGGCATGTGGAGGACACACACACTACTGAGTCACGTTATATACAGGCATGTGGAGGACACACACACTACTGAGTCACGTTATATACAGGCATGTGGAGGACACACACACTACTGAGTCACGTTATATACAGGCATGTGGAGGACACACACACTACTGAGTCACGTTATATACAGGCATGTGGAGGACACACACACTACTGAGTCACGTTATATACAGGCATGTGGAGGACACACACACTACTGAGTCACGTTATATACAGGCATGTGGAGGACACACACACTACTGAGTCACGTTATATACAGGCATGTGGAGGACACACACACTACTGAGTCACGTTATATACAGGCATGTGGAGGACACACACACTACTGAGTCACATTATATACAGGCATGTGGAGGACACACACACTACTGAGTCACGTTATATACAGGCATGTGGAGGACACACACACTACTGAGTCACGTTATATACAGGCATGTGGAGGACACACACACTACTGAGTCACGTTATATACAGGCATGTGGAGGACACACACACTACTGAGTCACGTTATATACAGGCATGTGGAGGACACACACACTACTGAGTCACGTTATATACAGGCATGTGGAGGACACACACACTACTGAGTCACGTTATATACAGGCATGTGGAGGACACACACACTACTGAGTCACGTTATATACAGGCATGTGGAGGACACACACACTACTGAGTCACATTATATACAGGCATGTGGAGGACACACACACTACTGAGTCACGTTATATACAGGCATGTGGAGGACACACACACTACTGAGTCACGTTATATACAGGCATGTGGAGGACACACACACTACTGAGTCACGTTATATACAGGCATGTGGAGGACACACACACTACTGAGTCACATTATATACAGGCATGTGGAGGACACACACACTACTGAGTCACATTATATACAGGCATGTGGAGGCCATACACACTACTGAGTCACATTATGAGTGTATACAGGCATGTGGAGGACACACACACTACTGAGTCACATTATATACAGGCATGTGGAGGACACACACACTACTGAGTCACATTATATACAGGCATGTGGAGGACACACACACTACTGAGTCACATTATATACAGGCATGTGGAGGCCATACACACTACTGAGTCACGTTATATACAGGCATGTGGAGGACACACACACTACTGAGTCACATTATATACAGGCATGTGGAGGACACACACACTACTGAGTCACATTATATACAGGCATGTGGAGGCCATACACACTACTGAGTCACGTTATATACAGGCATGTGGAGGACACACACACTACTGAGTCACATTATATACAGGCATGTGGAGGACACACACACTACTGAGTCACATTATATACAGGCATGTGGAGGACACACACACTACTGAGTCACATTATATACAGGCATGTGGAGGACACACACACTACTGAGTCACATTATATACAGGCATGTGGAGGACACACACACTACTGAGTCACATTATATACAGGCATGTGGAGGACACACACACTACTGAGTCACATTATATACAGGCATGTGGAGGACACACACACTACTGAGTCACATTATATACAGGCATGTGGAGGACACACACACTACTGAGTCACATTATATACAGGCATGTGGAGGACACACACACTACTGAGTCACATTATGAGTGTATACAGGCATGTGGAGGACACACACACTACTGAGTCACATTATATACAGACATGTGGAGGCCACACACACTACTGAGTCACATTATGAGTGTATACAGACATGTGGAGGACACACACACTACTGAGTCACATTATATACAGGCATGTGGAGGACACACACACTACTGAGTCACATTATGGGTGTATACAGGCATGTGGAGGACACACACACTACTGAGTCACATTATATACAGTCATGGGGAGGACACACACACTACTGAGTCACATTATATACAGGCATATGGAGGACACACACACACACACACACACACACACACACTACTGAGTCACATTATTAGTGTATACAGGCATGTGGAGGACATACACACTACTGAGTCACATTATATACAGGCATGTTGAGGACACACACACTACCGAGTCACATTATATACAGGCATGTGGAGGACACACACACTACTGAGTTACATTATATACAGGCATGTGGAGGACACACACACTACTGAGTCACATTATGAGTGTATACAGACATGTGGAGGACACACACACTACTGAGTTAAATTATATACAGACATGTGGAGGACACACACACTACTGAGTTACATTATGAGTGTATACAGACATGTGGAGGACACACTCTACTGAGTCACATTATATACAGACATGTGGAGGACACACACACTACTGAGTCACATTATGGGTGTATACAGGCATGTGGAGGACACACACACTACTGAGTCACATTATGGGTGTATACAGGCATGTGGAGGACACACACACTACTGAGTCACATTATATACAGGCATGTGGAGGACACACACACTACCGAGTCACATTATATACAGGCATGTGGAGGACACACACACACTGAGTCACATTATATACAGGCATGTGGAGGACATACACACTACTGAGTTACATTAGAAGTTGCCATGATCAAATTCGTGCAAGTTGGAACAGCCTATGATTTCAACAGTTTTGTATGATTTTCGGTATGGGTTTTCAGTTGTAGAGTAAATATGTTGATATTTAATATATGTCATCAAGGCCTGATGTGTGATTGAATTTTCTTGATCAGTGTAGTTTTAAGCGACACGAATACCAAACATGAATCTACTGATACTGGGTACTGATACTGTATACTGGGTACCGATACTGGATACCGATACTGGGTACTGATACAGGGTACTGATACTGGGTACTGATACTGGCAAATGATACTGGCTACTAATACTGGCTACTGATACTGGGTACTGATACTGGCTACTGATACTGGCTACTGATACTGGCTACTGAAACTGGATACTGATACTGGGTAGTACTGATACTGGGTAGTACTGATACTGGATACTGATACTGGATACTGATGCTGGGTACTGATACTGGGTACTGATACTGGGTACTGATACTGGGTACTGGTCCAACAACACAATTTTCATTTTCTTTCTTTTTATGAACAATTTTGACAATAGTTTAGATTTAAAGTGTAACTTATACAATTTTACACAATGAAATGGGAAAGTGAAAACTAGTCATGTGACGAATGTTGTTCAATCTCAATTTGATCAAAGTGAAACTTGATTGAAACTTATTTGACCTAAACTCAATTGAAAACCTTCACATGAGCCCACAAGACAAAAACTGGAGATCTAGAGTAGCCTACTGCGTAGATAAGCTAATTTGTCCCAAATCCCTCGCTAGGTGATCTTAAACCCCATTTAACATTAGACTGTGCTGTAATTTAATTTTTCAACTTGAACAATTATACCTTAAGTAAATATTTGATGTCTCATCTAAATACCAGAAGCACATAATTTCACTCCATCTCTTTGCACGTCACTATGGCACTAGGCCTGCAGCCTGTAAAGATACAGGAGCTGGTCAAATGTACACATTGAATGGGTATATAATTTAATGGACATGTCTGTAGTGCCAAAAGCCAACGTAGCCAAAGTAAAAAGTGTTCAAAGTAAAAAGATAACCTGGATATACATTTGATAACATATAGCATACTGTGATGTGGGTTGGCAGTGAGAAACAAGAAACAGGCGCAGATACTTTAATATGGTGTTTTAATAGAATCCCAGCAGACAATAAAACTTCAAGACTAAACTAAACAATAAGGCACGGTTGCCAACTAAACGTAATTGTCATATATCGATCGGCGAAGTGTGGTGAAAGCCATTGCAGAGCCGTTTAATCCGTTTTGGTAAGTTTATTAAGATAATCAAACATAAAACAAACCGTGAACGGCGGAAAAAGGCTAATCTGTAGTAAATGAAAAGAACAATGCGCATATATAGCGGCTTCTAATAAAACATTTACACAGTAGTAGACCACGACAAAACACTCACCTCTAACTAACATGTGACATCAAACAATGCTGAACAAGGAGTGACTTGTTAGCTCCCCTTTTATAGCCCAGTAGATTACAATAAGAAACAGCTGAGTGACAAAACTAAAACAAGGAAGTGAATCACCGAATGGTCTGTGTAGCCACGCCCCCACACCAATCGTGACAGTAATCAAAACAACTCGCAAGCACAAGACAATAACATACATAACTTAGTCAGGAGACTAAGATAATTATAATATACGCTACGGTAAAAATACTTGAATTCGAGCAATACTATCACCTCCAGTTTAGTTCTAATCGTCACTGTTCTGGCAGAACAATTTCAGAATCTATTTAATAAGTGACAGCTCATAAAAATAAGCAGCAAACAGCTTTGTCCCCGCGATGTAGTTGTACCTGAGAGAGAAAGAAATAAAGGAACAATTTAGGCTTTCACTGAAGAACCAACAAATAACATAGGCATCGATGTTTGTCATGATTCATCTGCTGAATGAAAATAAAAAATAAATAAAAAATCGGAATAAAAAGCATGTGTCATCGTTCGTGTTCCTCCACTTCTCCGTAACTCTCACCTGCTGATTTTCTCATTCTGAGAGTGCTCCCCGTCGTCATGGGCACCGATTGGCAGCATCATCACACTCTTGCCCGTCTCCTCCTGGAGGTTCTGAGCGATCGGTATGGTGGAGCCTTCACGGATTAACTCTGGCTCCACTCCAAACACTAACATGGGAATTTAGCGTAGTAACAAACCTATACATTAGGAATGGCTCACGATAAGACGTTTACAATAATGCTATAACTACACATGTTCTTACTTAACCAATTGACTGTGTTCACAACTGACCGTCTTTCACCGCTTTCTGTCCGGCGATATACTGAGAGTCTCCCAGGTTGGCCAACCATGGTTTGGCGCTGACTGTCGCAGTCACTTTAAGCCTGTTGGGACTGTTCTGCGTGGAGAAGACCTGTTCCAGGTGCTCTTTCACCTGGAGAACCGACCAAGGAACAGAATCACAGGGGGAGAGTTTGTTTTTGAAAGGCTTATATGAAGGCTGGCAGTTACAGTTCAAGCTATTTCCAAATCTCTGCCCATCTCATCTGGTAACAATAACATGTATTATATTTTGCCTTCCTCTCCACATCCTGAGGGTCCATGTTGGGTACTTGTCGGACAGAGAATTTCCCTGTGACTTTTCTGGGGATTATGGTTTTGCTGCCTGGTTCTGAGAAGGCCCCCTGGATCCCATGGATGGACAGTGATGGGTAACGCCATCGAGCCATTAGGACATCCTCCTGCGTGTTGGTGTATATCAAAATGTCGTGTTAAACACCTTAGGTCATGTTGACAAAACGTGACATTCAAAACTACCCAGTGAGAACATAAATGCTATCACAACACAGAACCAGATTAGTTTTACTGTTACGCCGCTTGCAATGTTTTACTTGACAATCGGCATAGTTGTTAAGACAATATAAATACGTTGGAAACAGAGCTAGTCGTCCTAAACCTGCCAGAAGTCACACTTTTACTGTATGTTATTCCTGAAGTGCAACATTCATCTGAGTAAGCTGACTCCAGTTATTACATCTGAGTTAGGTGACTCCAGTTTGTGCATTTGAGTTAGCTGACTCCAGTTTGTACATCTGAGTTAGTTGACTCTAGTTTGTACATCTGAGTCAGCTGACTCCAGGTTGTACATTTGGGTTAGCTGACTCCAGTTTGTACATCTGAGTTAGCTGACTCCAGTTTGTACATCTGAGTTAGCTGACTCCAGTTTGTACATCTGAGTTAGCTGACTCCAGTTTGTACATCTGAGTTAGCTGACTCCAGTTTGTACATCTGAGTTAGCTGACTCCAGTTTGTACATCTGAGTTAGTTGACTACAGTTTGTACATCTGGGTTAGCTGACTACAGTTTGTACATCTGGGTTAGCTGACTACAGTTTGTACATCTGGGTTAGCTGACTACAGTTTGTACAGTACCTTAGTGTCTTGTAGAAATTGTTTGACCCCAACCGCATTCTTCATCTCTTCCAGGTCAAATTTTATGTTTTCATAGAGCTTCTTCTCTTCCTCTGTGAGGGGGGTGACGTCATCTGAGAGCCCAGGAACCTGGATCTTTCCAGTGTGATCCAACAGACTTCCTGTATGGGAGGAGTACAAAACAATAAATACATTTTGTGTTGAAAGCGTATTATCTGAACTGTGTTCGGACAAACTAAGCACTGCAGCACATAATCAACTTTAGCTCTATAAGGTGCTTTGCTTTGGGATTTCTGAACTAAACTAACATTGTCTGCTATAAGACAAGAGTATTGCACCTATTCTTGTGGATTGTGAGGGCTGTCATTTAAAGGTGCTTGTCTCTCACCAAGTAAGGCTATCAGATCTGACATGGGCTCATGGATAGAACCACCGTACACTCCAGAATGCATGTCCAATTTAGGACCGGAAACCTGAAACAAACAAAATTATAAATACCACCGTCAAAAAACAAGGACTGGCTTTACTGAACTAATCAAATGAGCTCCGTTGTCACCTCCACAAAGAAGTAGCTGCTTCCTCTGGTTCCGTAGGTCAGCGCCGGGGATGTGGTCGCCCAGACATTGTCAGATATCACAATAAAGTCCACATCTGCAAAGAAGCTGTCTTTTTTCTCCTTGACCAGCTTCAGTAGACCATAGGAACCCACCTCCTCCAGACCCTCAATGATAAGTTTTATATTTACTGGTATCTCCTGAAATCATATGGAACCAGTCAGTAACCCATTTTTCATTTCTGACAGACTATACGGTTTGCCTAAGCTACATTTGCTATTGCATAAATGTTTGATGCCTAGACTCACTGATTACCTCAAATATTTAGGCTATGATAAACTTTACGTCCATTTCAATGTAAATCAGCATTGAAACTGACTTGAGTCCATTAGGGGAATATTAAGATTCTGGTTTTAGCTGTGTTGTAACCGGGCATGTCTTAACTGTGTTGTAACTGGGCATGTCTTAACTGTGTTGTGACCGGGCATGTCTTAACTGTGTTGTCACCGGGCATGTCTTAACTGTGTTGTAACTGGGCATGTCTTAACTGTGTTGTGACCGGGCATGTATTAACTGTGTTGTGACCGGGCATGTCTTAACTGTGTTGTGACCGGGCATGTCTTAACTGTGTTGTCACCGGGCATTTCTTAACTGTGTTGTGACCGGGCATGTCTTAACTGTGTTGTGACCGGGCATGTCTTAACTGTGTTGTGACCGGGCAAGTCTTAACTGTGTTGTATCCGGGCAAGTCTTAACTGGGTTGTATCCGGACAAGTCTTAACTGTGTTGTGTCCGGGCAGGTCTTAACTGTGTTTGTAGCCTGATAGGACTCCACAGCATGAAGCCAGGCCAGAACTGGACCTTTGTTGTCCGTAGCACCTCGTCCATACAAGTTACCTAGGCAACAATAAAACAGCTAATACTGTGTGTAATACAGTTTATATTAGCTTGCTAAATCTGCGCTGTAAACGGCAAGAAACATGGTTAGAAAAATTGTTTAAAAAATACATATATATATTCAATTTCATTTCAGTTAAGATATCTATTTTAGACTTAAAACAGTGAGTGAATATATTTTCTTAAACCTTTTAATGTTAGAAATACACCACAACGGAGATGTGCAACTTGCAAACCCACCTCTGATCTCTGTCAGATTAAAGGGGTCAGTGGTCCAGCCATCCTCCATCATGGCTGGCTGGACATCCACATGGCCATAGATGCAGAGAGTCGCTTTCTCCGGGTCCTTGGTAAATTCACCAAGTATGACTGGTGGAAGCGACACCGTCTCCCCGCTGGGCAGCTTGCATGACAGACCAAAAAGTGATGTTCCAATTTGGTGAAATTATGTGAAGATTAATGCTGACTGGTGGAGTTTCCACAGAATCTGAGAGTAGCTAACCTGATGAGTGCCTGAGTCGGCAAGCTCCACTTTACCTCCCATCTTTTGGATCAGTTCTGCTGTCATGTTCAACATTGTTTCAACTTGTCCCCATTTCGTGTGATCTCCGGAGTCACTCTTGATGGCTACCCACTCTTTAAGCCTCTATGGCAAAAAAAGAGTGAGGAGATTTTATATGAAGAAAAACAGCCGGTTAATCTCATGGTCGAAAGGCATGTGCTGAAAACTAGTAATGTGTCTATACAAATAAAAAAATATGTTTTATTTTGTACGTTCGCCCACTAACAAAGACATGATCCGTCTATCGTTTTTAGGACCGACGCTTCTTGTTCCTTGGTACAGATGGACAGATAACTAGAACAGTGACACTGACCCGTTATCAGAACATGACTAACATCCCAACTATAGGGTAAGATGTCATATGTTTTATTTAAGTCGAGCAACGTTAAAAGGGCAACAAATATAACTTAGCTGATGTGTTTATTGTTTGTTCGCTAGAGTTTGTATTAAACGTGTTGAATTGGACACTTGTGAGTATGACAGTAAGTAAATACTGTAAATGTGTAAAATTAACAGTACAATGTCCAGATGTTGAGGAAACTCAAAGTCCTATTGTACCTGGATGATAAATCTGAGATCTGATCCGAGCTGAATTGAAACAAGATAAAGTAGAATTGCAAATGTCGTGTGCTTTCTCAGAAATACACTCATTATTTTACAGCATGCACCCTATTGGAATCTGATCACTTCAGAACTGCATGCTGCAGCAGAACATGTTCACTCTGGCTGTATCCCATCAGAAAAGATTGAGTGTTAACTGCACTAAATGGCATGGAGGTTGACTTAACATACAATTGTATGGTAATCAGTTGCAAAACCACTTTTTGTTAATTTTTCGATCAATAAACTTTAAGGAAACTCACAACCACAATCCAACTGCCGTTGTTGGCATGTTGAATCCAGATCTTTTTTTACAGAGCTGTGGAGTAACAGAGTAGCTTTTATAATGGGATAATAGTACTTGTCTCACCTGAACAAATTGATTTTGGTGATCATTGATGTATTTAAACAATGGTTCCAACATGGCTGCAGATCCAGGAGAAGAAAATGAAGAAGAAGAGAAAGTGAATATGCAGGATAACAGGAATGCAACAGCAATTAACTTCATCTTGTAGGGAGAGACAACTTTTTTATTTAGCCACTAAGAAAATAACCAAGTAATGACCTATGTATTGCAGGAATATTTGTCGCGGTTTTTAAAGGCTCTGGTGCTCTCGGTCTATTGACATTTACTCATTCTGCAGGTTTGGTGACTACTAGATTTACATATTCTTCCTGTGGGCGAGGAGCCATAGAATCAGAAATCCCAGACAACACAGAGTAGTAACTTTAAGTGGCTTGTCTGATCTACAAATTCTATTTCTGTTGTTGAAGGTAATCTTTGTCAGCTGATTGACCTGCCTGGACTCTGCCAGAGCCTCACTGATCAAAGATCAATGTGCAGTACAACAAATGTTTTTACCCTGTCTCAACCTTGATTAATCCATAACTTTGTAGCTTTCACCTGGCAATACCCAGTTGTGGAGATTGTATCCCTATATCTTATTGTGAAATATACAGTTAAATAAATAGCCCTTATCACAGTAATTTAGTCAACGATTAGTCTAATGGGAGAAACATTAACTTGTTAATTTGTTTATACAGTTATTGCATATTAAGTACATTTATTGAATTTTTTATTAAGCTAAACAGTCTTTAAGTTCATGGATTTTATTTTCCAATAATTTTAAAGCAGATCATTTTGTCAATTTTATAGCTGCATGTTTAACTGAAGTTACCTTCATGTGAAAGGACGCAAGGACAGGAAAAAATACCGGGGAAAAGAGATCCAGAAAAAAGCTAGCAAGTGCAAGATAACATGCTAACATGCTGACGGATAATTTAGGATTTAGTTTGATTAATGTTTAGCACCAGGCTGATAGGGCATACGCTTGACATTGAAGCGTTAAAATTATCAGCAGGGACTGCTACAGTAAGAGTTTAACACAATGTGCTATGTGACAAAATGGAAGCATCTAAACTAACTTAAGAGGACGAGCTAAAGGAACAGGGAGCTGCCTCAATACAGAAACAAAGGAGAAGAGTTCCATTGTTTCACTGCATTTCAACAAGACAAAGGAAAAGAGGCTAACCAAATCATACAAACAATGAAAGACGGAGGTTCGTAGGGCAAGGGAGAAATCTGCAAAAACCAGTGATGAGATCCTCAGCCCACCAAACTGCAACCCCTCACCACCATAACTATGCCTCGATATACTGTCCATGAATATCACAAACAGGATTGGTGACAAAGCGCAGCCCTGGCGGAGGCCAACCCCCACTGAGAAGCATAATAGGCTTTGATTAATTATCATTTTTCTAGATATAGTAAACAACATTTGAAAAGCATGGCTGTAACGGCTGTAGGGCAGGTAAAAGCCAGGTGCAGAGCCAGGTAATCCGTTGTAGAACAGGTTTATTAAACACACAAAAGTAAAACAAACCGATAACGGCAAAAATGCTCACTGGTATAAAACGGAAATGAAAGTGCGCGTATCGCGTCTTATAATAACATTCCCCAAACCAAAGTAGCACTCAAAATATCTCCACTCACCTCAATATAAACAATGTGACATGGAACAATGCGAAGCAACGTGGTCCCCACACCACTCGTGACAATGGCCTACCGTTTTACAATGACAGTGTGGCGTTTATCGATGGTACTGTGATTGACATTATGTATAGATGTGCACAAGCAGTTACATTTAAACTGCCAACATTTATTTTAACTTTATTAATTTGAACGAGTTTATTAATTAAGCGATTTACAGGTAAGTGCAGTATCTTAACTAACGTTATCTACCTTCAGCTAGAATAAGACTAACATTGTAGTTATGAAACCTGTTCATGTGTTTAAGTTCCATGTTCTGTGTGTGTAATCTTGTAGTTATGAAACCTGTTCATGTGTTACAGTTCCATGTTCTGTGTGTGTAATCTTGGGGGGTTTTAGGGAGATAAGTGGAGGGGACAGGAGTGTTTCGCTCCCTTTTCATCCTTGGCCTGTCTTACAGCAATTGATTTCACAAGCCGTATAATAACTGTATAGTTTAGTGGCGTAGGCTGGGACCAGAACAACAGCCTAGTTAGCTAATACATTGTGGTTGTTGACGTTGTGTCCAACTTGACTTATTGATCCGTTCGGAACGTTACATTGGTGTCAGAAATGGGATTGGCAGAGAGGACCATGGAGAGGCGTGTATCGTGAGGGACTTTGGTTAAGTGAAGCGTAAGGACACGCTCTCTCGTTTGGTGGGGGTAGTGCGCTCTCCATGTTTTCCGTAAAAATGCTACCCTAACTTACATAAACGTGGTTGCCATGTATTCCCTCATGGCAGTCGCCTTCTTCAGCTGGATAATGCAGCCTGCCACACGTTGTTCGGGAATAGTTTAAGCAACATGATGAAGGCACAGTGACTCCACTTCGCAACTGACAGGCTTTGAAAGATCTGGGGTTTTTTTCATTTCTGAGGAGAGGGTACTCTGTGTCAACTGAAAGATTGGACACCATAATTGATTGTGGATGCAGTTTGTTGTGTGTGGTTGTGATCCTACTTCAACGGCTGAAATTATATCAGACACACCATAGATTAATTTAATTCCTGCTCAACCACTGCTTGTATCAACTAATAGATGCGTGACCATTTATAGACTGTGTGCAGACTATTATAGACTGTGTCCCAGACTATTTTGTTTCTCAGATTTTCACACCTTGCTTTTTGTATTGTCATAAACTGACCCAGCCCAGCCAGAAGAGGACTGGTGATCCCTCAGAGCCTGGTTCCTCTCTAGGTTTCTTCCTAAATCTGACTTTCAGGGAGTTTTTCCTAGCCGCCGTGTATCAACTTGTTCAACTTGTTTTTTTTTGTTCAACTTGTTGATGTTTGCTCTGTCGGATTCAGGCTGGTGATTGTAAAAGCACTTTGTGACAACTTTTGTTGTAAAAAGGGCTTTATAAATAAATTTGATTGATTGATCTTTGACTGATAAATTGCTATCAAAAATGATTTTGTTAACTGGTACGTGCAGTACCCATGTTCAGGTGCCTGTAGGTTTCCGGTCATACTTTGTGCTTTATTAATTTATTCTTTAGTGTCACCGGGGCAAATACACACAGTGAGACAAATAAATATGGGGTTCTTGGATTTATTAATTCGAGTAGGTGAAACTAGTTTTAAACAAAAATAAAATTACAAATGGTAATACAACTGGTATAAATAAAACCTATCTATAAACAAAACCCGTTCCGGTACTTATCACACTTTTCAGTAACCATAAAACTTTTCTATGTACATAACAAACGGTAGTGGCACTCCTGCACAAAAAGGATCATAACCATTTGTTATGTTAGTTAAACCACCTTGACAATAAATCACATTTTTTCTTAACATTTAACATCCTCTTACCCACGTTACTTTCACCGGAGCAACTCCTCACACGTGGACCACAGACTTCCCCGTATCCTTAACCATCGTTGGTTATCTTTCATAAATCTCGCACCATTTACATCAAACTTGTGTATAACTATTTACATCTAACGACCATGAGTCTTAATATCAACATTTAACACTTGAATGCTATTCTTAATTTAACATTCGCGTTGTTAATAATCCTACTCCATCAACTAACGTGTCTCCTGATAAGGCTACTTTTCACCTGTCTCTTTCTTCCTGCCGTGCTGACGTCACTACGCACCTAAATCACACACTGACAGGACAGATACTGCTCCCGTTGTACCAACCTAAAACAATTTCTATTGGTCGTATAACCACCACCTGGTTACATTAGGTCACTGATTAGTCAGGATCTCACCTCTGCTGGTTGTATTGGTGTAAAATCTAAAAACCAGTATCAACGAAGCCATCTGTGGAATCGGCATGCCACCTAAGTATTAAGGAATTCTAAGATCTGTCAATCATCATTAACACCTAAACAAAGGATATTCACAGGAGGGAAGTGGTTTTTAGTTGCAGCAAATCTGAAATATACGACACAATCAATTACGGGCAATCATCAGAATAGTTCATTCTCTCTCCTTTTCCTTTGCTTAATAAGGGGTTTAGTATTAAAAGCACACAACCTATGATATTCCCTCAATTTATCATTCAAACAACTTGGCATTATAATCTCCGGCACAGCACACCAAGAAGAGTACTGACCACTCCTCAAAGCCTGGATCCAGAAATGTTTCTTTCTAGGTAACGTAGGGAGTTTTGAAATATAAAAAAATTGAATTATTGTTGTCTGTCAAATAACAGTTTTAATACAAGTTGCAATATGTCAATATCTCTGCATGGTGGCATAGAATATGTCTCCCAAGACGCTGAATTATGTGTTACAGAGAAGCAATGTATAAAATGTTGCATTAATGTAAATAATCAACATTACACAGCTTGTATATAGTGTCTTTATGATGAGTAACTGTTTAGCAAGTACTTGTTATTTTATAAGGGGCTTCATAACATAGTTTACATTCACCACAGTTGATATTGAGGTTTCATCTTTAATGTGTGTTTGAGATTACAAGAGTTTTTCGTTGTCTTATGAACAATCTTGACTTTATTGCAAAACAACTAAATGGTTAAAACCAAGCCCCCTTGCCAATCCTCTTGACCTCCCATACTGACCAAGCCTCCCCTACTGACCAAGCCTCCCCTACTGACCAAGCCTCCCCTACTGACCAAGCCAAAGATGGAACCGGACAAAATACAAATGCAACTACATGATGGCATAGCTTTCCTCTGAATGACTCTCGGCCACAAGAAAAATGACAAATGCATATCAATAGCAAGGTGCAACAAGTCTGACTCTACTGATCTCCAAACTATTTTACATGTTCTTTAATTGTTTAACAATTCTTAGACGGGTGTTGAGAGTAGTGCACTCATTCCTTGCCGAGGTGGGACACTTCATGAAGGTAGGCAATGAACAACTTGGTCCCCTCTATGTAGTTGTACCTGGAAAATGAATGAGTGAGGGACAATAAGGACACGCATTACTAGAACCTGTGTGTGTGTGTGTGTGTGTGTGTGTGTGTGTGTGTGTACACACATTAAGAGGTCGATGGGCTAACCTGCTCATCTTCTCGTTCTGGGAGTGGAGGCCGTCATCAAAGCCTCCAATAGGCAGCATTATGATGCTCTTCCCGGTCACATCCTCAAATGTTTTGGCGACGGGGATGGTTCCCCCCTCACGGATCAGGTCTGCCTCCACATTAAATACTACAAGAGATTGTGCATCGTACATAATCAAACGTGAAGAAACAATGTCATAGAACCAGATTACTTTAATCAGCAATTCTGTGACCACTGTTCATACAAACACATAAAGACACCCTAAAAGTCATCCTAACATTAGAGGTTTTTATTCGGGTAGCGTTGATCATCAGTACCTCTTTTTACAGCTGCCTTCCCTGCCTGGTACAGGGGGTGCTTGGTGTCAGCCAACCATGGCTTAGCCCCAATTAGCATTGTTACCTTCAGCTTGTTTGGACTCTTTCTCTTGGCAAACACAGAGTTTAGGTAGTCGGTGACCTGAAAGATAACAAATAACACATAACGTTGACCCGGTCGTCAATAAATTAAACGTTACTTATATTGCAATTTAAAACTTTTCTAAATACCACATAGTTAAACTGGTAATAAATAGGTACCTATATAAAAGTAAATAATCAACACTGAAAGTTTTAACGGAAAGTTAATCATTAAATGCTACGTAGTTTGTGACATTTTACTCAAATTCACGAACGTTTTCTTAAATTGCATAATTGTTCGCATCTGTGTTCCTATAATGATGAATACCACGTCTTCGTAAATTCAAAGCGCGTGTCCGTTGTCCTAATTAGCATAGGTAAACGCCCCGGTATTTCCCATAAAAAGGCATTAAACTGCAGGGCGGAGTGGAAACTCATCGTAAAAATGTGGAGAATGCAAAAATGCCTAAACCAACATGTATAGACAGTATTGAGGACCAGACGCCAAAAGAAAAAAAACTTCAGTAGTTCAGAAGTGGAAATACTTCTGTGAGAAGTGAACAGGCAAAAAGATGTAATATTTAGCAGCGTTAGTAGTGGTTGCAAAATCAAATACAAAAATAATGCATGGGATTTAATCACTCGTTCTGTGAGGGCTGTGTCAGGGGAAGGGTGCACTAGAGCTGAATATCTCGGCTCGGTTCGGGTTCGGTCTTAATTTATATCATTAAACTCGGGCTCGGTCTCTTGCGCTCCTGGTTGTGCGGTGAATGAGTGATCAGGTGATGCGTTTCATTTAGCGTAATAATGGATGCTGAGGAGGTGAAACGCAGGCAGGACTGTGGCCAATACATTTGGTTGCACCGGCAAAAAGATTCAAATCTCACTTTTAATGAAAAAAAATTAGCCGGTGGGTTATGCCAAATGCAAAAAAATTGACAGTCTCCTAAAATATGACAGCGAAATGACAGGGAATTTGTGGCTGTAAAGGCATGAAGCTGCTCAACACCTGCCAGTGGCCAATCAGTGCTGCTGGAAGCACCATTAGAGCGCAGGACTGGCTGAACCCATATACTGGGGATTACATGCTTATCCTACACTAAAACATGTAGCCTAATCTTGGTGAGTAAAGGTTTTCAAATAAATATTATTTGAATCTTAAATGCAAATTGGAGTACATAGGCTAATGTTGCCATTATTCTTTTAATTTCAGCTGCTGTTCACCGTATTGGCGAACCAAGTGGAGACTTCTCTTATATATTTGAAATAATTGAATATTATTCATAATGTTATTCTTCATAATATTTAAATCAATGTACAATTGATGAAAACGCGGAGACTAATGATTTGTCACGAAAAAGTCAATGCGAAAATCTGCGTAAGAGTGCTTTTCACTGTGCGTAGATTCTGTTCTTTCTTAAGAACAAATTCCAGATAAGTAAACATTGGTGAATGTCAGAATCTTCGTGGAAACTGCGTAAGTGGGTTTTAAGAACGAATTTCTTCTTAAGAACGGTTGAAGAATATTGCCCAATGACGCCAGAGGCCTCCAGGGAGATTATTATAAACCACCTACCTGTTTCTTGACTTCAGCTGGGTCCATGTTAGGGACCTGTCGTATGGAGAACTTGGCTATGACCTTTGCAGGAATGACAGTTTTGGTGCCAGGGGCGGAGAAGGCACCTTCGATGCCATGGATGGAAACAGTAGGGTAGCGCCAGCGATGTGCCAGCAGATCTACCTGAAAAACAGAAGTAAAACACCAAAAATAGTCAGACAGTAAGAGCATATTATCACGTGTTGGTTTGACAGTAAGAGCATATTATCACACGTGTTGGTTTGACAGTAAGAGCATATTATCACACGTGTTGGTTTGACAGTAAGAGCATATTATCACACGTGTTGGTTTGACAGTAAGAGCATATTATCACACGTGTTGGTTTGACAGTAAGAGCATATTATCACACGTGTTGGTTTGACAGTAAGAGCATATTATCACACGTGTTGGTTTGACAGTAAGAGCATATTATCACACGTGTTGGTTTGACAGTAAGAGCATATTATCACACGTGTTGGTTTGACAGTAAGAGCATATTATCACACGTGTTGGTTTGACAGTAAGAGCATATTATCACACATGATGGTTTGACAGTAAGAGCATATTATCACACGTGTTGGTTTGACAGTAAGAGCATATTATCACACGTGTTGGTTTGACAGTAAGAGCATATTATCACACGTGTTGGTTTGACAGTAAGAGCATATTATCACACATGATGGTTTGACAGTAAGGGCATATTATCACACGTGTTGGTTTGCTTTCTAAAGCAAATTCACATATGCAGTACCTTTGCTTCTCACCTTATTGCTGTACATAAGTTGGCTAACACCGATTTTAGACTTGAAGCTCTCAATGTCAAATTCAATGTCCTGGTACATCTTCCACTCGTCATCTGAGAGGGGGGCTACAGCCTCTCTAATACCTGGGATGAGGATCGTTCCACTGGGGCTTATCAGTGTGTCTAAGGGGAATAGAGGATTTAACAGCTCAAAAGCAATTCAAAAGCACACACACCTTATATATTGTTTGTGCAAAGCTCATAAAGACACTGATCTAAGAGTTAAGATAAGATTAAAATACAGGTGGAACCCTCGCCCAAAAAATTAATAGAGGTAGAACCCCCGCCCAAAATAATTATAGATGTAGAACACTCAGCCAATATAATAATAGAGGTAGAACCCTCAGCCAATATAATAATAGAGGTAGAACCCTCAGCCAATATAATAATAGAGGTAGAACCCTCAGCCAATATAATAATATAGGTAGAACCCTCAGCCAATATAATAATAGAGGTAGAACCCTCAGCCAAAATAATAATAGAGGTAGAACCCTAAGCCAATAATAGAGGTAGAACACTCAGCCAAAATAATAATAGAGGTAGAACCCTCAGCCAATATATTAATAGAGGTAGAACCCTCAGCCAATATAATAATAGAGGTAGAACCCTCAGGCAATATAATAATAGAAGTAGAACCCTCAGCCAATATAATAATAGAGGTAGAACCCTCAGCCAATATAATAATAGAGGTAGAACCCTCAGCCAAAATAATAATAGAGGTAGAACCCTAAGCCAATAATAGAGGTAGAACACTCAGCCAAAATAATAATAGAGGTAGAACCCTCAGCCAATATATTAATAGAGGTAGAACCCTCAGCCAATATAATAATAGAGGTAGAACCCTCAGCCAATATAATAATAGAGGTAGAACCCTCAGCCAATATATTAATAGAGGTAGAACCCTCAGCCAATATAATAATAGAGGTAGAACCCTAAGCCAATATAATAATAGAGGTAGAACACTCACCCAATATGCCAATTAGATCGGTCATGGGTTCTATAACTGTTCCTCCATAAACACCAGAGTGCAGGTCCTGTTTGGGCCCCTCTACCTATCAAAAATACAGCATTCATCCGTAATCTTAGATAAAGTAAAAACAGGGAAATGCAAGTTCCCCAAACCCATCGTACCTCAGCAGAGAAATAGCAGTTCCCTCTGGTACCGTAGGTGAGTGCAGGGCGTCGACTCAGCCACCCGCAGTCTGAGATGATGATGTAATCAACGTCAGAGAAGAACGTGTCTTTCTGAACCATAATCATGGCGTCCAGGCCGTTAGAGCCGGTCTCCTCCATCCCCTCTATTATGAATTTTACATTGACAGGCAAATCCTGGATGGCAAGAGGACAGAAGGTGCAAAAAACAAGAATGTCAAAATCAAAGAACTAAAAAACTCACGAAAAGCTTGGCTGCTCACCAAAAAAAATGGAGTTACATAATCTTGATGCAGTGAGGACTTTGTTGCACCTTTTCCCAATGTGTTTATGTGTGAGAGAATTGAACCAGGTAGGACAGATGTTGTACACGTACAATGGTGAGAGCCTGGTAGGCTTCCACTGTATGGATCCAGGCAAGGACCGGGGCCTTATTGTCAGACGCCCCTCTGCCATAAAGGTTTCCTATGGGGAATATCACATTACTACTGTCCATTCTGTTCACATCACAGCATGTATCCATAATATGGCATAGGTTCAAAATTAAAAAACATAAATTAAAGTACTGCATTAGTTATCACGACTCATCTAACGGATGTCAGTATAGAAATATGTGTGTTGTGTCTAGAATAGATTACCTTAAAGCACTGTGAAGTCTATGGATGTAAAATATGTGTGTCGTGTCTAGAATAGATTACCTTAAAGCACTGTGAAGTCTATGGATGTAAAATATGTGTGTCGTGTCTAGAATAGATTACCTTAAAGCACTGTGAAGTCTATGGATGTAAAATATGTGTGTCGTGTCTAGAATAGATTACCTTAAAGCACTGTGAAGTCAATGGATGTAAAATATGTGTGTTGGGTCTAGAATAGATTACCTTAAAGCACTGTGAAGTCTATGGATGTAAAATATGTGTGTCGTGTCTATAATAGATTGCCTTAAAGCACTGTGAAGTCTATGGATGTTAAATATGTGTGTCGTGTCTAGAATAGATTACCCTAAAGCACTGTGAAGTCTATGGATGTTAAATATGTGTGTCGTGTCTAGAATAGATTACCTTAAAGCACTGTGAAGTCTATGGATGTAAAATATGTGTGTTGTGTCTAGAATAGATTACCTTAAAGCACTGTGAAGTCTATGGATGTTAAATATGTGTGTCGTGTCTAGAATAGATTACCCTAAAGCACTGTGAAGTCTATGGATGTAAAATATGTGTGTCGTGTCTAGAATAGATTACCTTAAAGCACTGTGAAGTCTATGGATGTTAAATATGTGTGTCGTGTCTAGAATAGATTACCTTAAAGCACTGTGAAGTCTATGGATGTAAAATATGTGTGTCGTGTCTAGAATAGATTACCTTAAAGCACTGTGAAGTCTATGGATGTTAAATATGTGTGTCGTGTCTAGAATAGATTACCTTAAAGCACTGTGAGGTCTATGGATGTTAAATATGTTGTCAAAACCTGGAATTCATAACTCACCATTAATGTCAGTCAGATTGTACGGTTCTGTGGCCCAACCGTCCTCCAGCTTAGCTGGCTGGACATCCACATGTCCGTATACACAGACCGTCTTCTTATTCGGGTCACTGCCAAACTGGGCTGTTACCACCTTAGGCAAGGCCACTGTCTGGCCATTAGACAGCTGAGTACGACAATGAAACAACGATATTAGATGCACCAGTAAACAAAGTGCATTTATGTCAGCACCTCACTTCCAATATGGATTTGTACAGGTCTGAATAAAGAACATTAAAGATGCATCTAGACACGGACATGTTATAGTGTAATTAACAGGTGGGTGTAATTGTTGACTGCTTTCCAGATTATTAACCTGTTGCACGCCGATGTCCACCAGTTCCACGTTCCCTCCCATGGCCCGTAGTTTCTCAGCTGTCATGTTCATCATGCGCTGGCAGTCTGGCCTCCTAGAGACGTCACTGGAGTCACTCTCTACAGCCACCCAGTCTCTCAGAGTCTAAAGGACACATGGGAACAGACAAACAGACACAAACACTATTATGTAAAGTAGAAAAGCAAACAGACAGATCATGATGGTCACGTTCAGGAACTCGCCTGTACGTATTCCTCTTGATGGCTGTCAACATACTGACTCAGCTCATCGTACTGAAATAAGGCGTGAGGATGAGAGATGACACCAGATGTGATGACAAGAAGCATCGAGGGCAGTTGCCAAATCGTCATCTGTGGGGAAAAAAAACAAGATTTGTTTACTGAAAAGGACAAATGAAATTTAATGTTACATAACAGTGTCACGGAACGGCTTTGGCAGGTAACAGGTAGGACACAGGCGCAGAGATTCGTCAAAAATAAAAGGGTTTATTTACCAAAACAGGCGACTCGGGACTAAGACTGAACACGTCGGCTATCCCAGAATGACAAAGAATGCTTAACAATTAAACTGTGCCTTTAACAGGAAGAACCGAGGACATACACACAATCCGTACATACAACAACACTGCCCCAACAGACAGAAAAGACGGGAACTAAATACATCACTAATGAGCCGTAGCAGAAAACAGGTTGGGTCAAAACACAGGTGTAACAGATTTTTCTTGATTCTCTCCCTCTCCCCGCTGGCATAGAGAGGGCCAGCACTGGCATAGAGAGGGACAGATTTCAGAGTCTTACAAACTGAACATGAACACATTTTTAGGAGACACACAAAACGTACATGCATCATTACAATTCAAAAGATTGATTGATATTATGCCTTGATAAAGGCCTCTCTTTTGCTCTTCAACCTCTGATTTAAACTATAATGACATCAAGTCTTACCATTGCTTTGTTAGTTTGGTACCTCTTACAAGTTGCACTTCTTTGCAAAATCCTTCGAAGTGTGTTGGAGTTTTATACCTTCGATGGATTTCTCACCTCCTGGTGGGACGAGGTCCAACGGTCAAACCTTTCCTGGAGAGAAGCCAAGAATGCTGACCTATTCCATGGTTTTGCTGACAGGCACGCCAGTGACAGCTATTGATCCAACTCCAGGACTGAAGGCGCGCTGCTGTGTGCTCTGTACGCAAACAACTTTAATTAACACGACAACAGCATGGGACATTCTGAGTTTCTGACAAGCACGCTGTTCTGAAGGCTTTCGGACTTCAGATTTAGACTTTAGAAAGCATTGTTGACCGACAGTAAATGTAAATCTAATCGCCAAGATGTATCCAATTTGCAGTGGTAAAAGCGAATTTACAAAAGGCTTGATGAGAAATGCTTAAATGTGCTTCTTATGATCTGCGCTCAAATCTATGCGTATTGAATGTCCAATATTTGTCCAGGTAAGATAAACGTCTTTAGTTCAAGTGACGCATGAGATTAGAATGGCCCCGGCACCTGAACATATGTACATCTCTGGTACATGGATGGTCAGTGATAGATGAGGTAAAGGTTAAGGTGAGGTATTATGGGTAGGGAGAGGTGGTGATCCCAAACGGTAACGGCAAGATTGGGGATTAATGACGAGCTGTAACAGACACATTTAAGACTGATGTGTGTAAACCAAATGCTACCACAAATCTAATAAATCAACAGTAAAGCAGAACTTTAGAGTAATTGCCTGTTAAAGCAGAATAAACCCCAAACAACAATTACACAAAAGTGAGGAAATAACTCATGGCTGTGCTTCACAGTATGCTCTCCAATTACAGCCAACAACCAGGGGAACAGGGAAGGCTAAAGATATAATCCCAATAGCTTGCATGACTGTTTTTAGACAATTTGTGTTTTAAAAAACAGGAACATTGCTTCCTGCTCTTTCCTATGTTTGTTTTTTTCTCAGTTTTTTCCTGGTCCTTAAGCTAATTGGAGATGTTTCACCGTCTCTCACATCAGGCGATATGCGATGTTGCATTAATGAGCTCACATGTGAGGATTACATAACAGGTTCGCTCGGAATAGGCGAATTACAAAAACACCTGGCCCCGGGGTCAATTAGCCGTCTGGACTTTAGCAGCTTTCTACTTGCCACTTTACAGCAGCGTGAGAGCAATCTCTCCCTGTGTGCTCGGAGTACTGAGAAAATAGCTTTATTATTGCACAACAATTCAAAATGCAATTGCTGGTATCTTCTAGGAGTCTTGTGTGCATGACTATGTGTGAAGCACATTGTTACTAGGGAAAGAGATTAAGGCCATTCCATTGAGATTAAAGCCTTGACTTTAATAAGCCTTGGCAATAAAGCATGCAAGACTATTTACAGTGCAAGACTATTTTACAAATGGATTTTTTATACTACACCTCCTGTGATCGTGACACCCTCATTAAGCTGCAAAAACAAATCCATCAGAGAGATAGCAAGAACACTAGGCCAAATCAACAGTTTGGTCATTTCTGAGAAAAGATTGTTGGAAAACACACTGGATGTCCACGGAAGACATTGGTGATGGAGGAACGTAGTTCATAGAACATAGTTTTATGTTTGGTGAGTGCGCGATGGCGTGGAATATTCCCGCGTAGCAGAGTTTTTTGCCCGTTGCACCTGGAAAGAACAAACGTCCCAGCACGCCTCCCCCTCGACCAGAGCCAGTCTTTTGAAGGACTTCATGATTGAAGGGGTGAGCGCGACAGGTCCAAGGTCATTTAGCAGTCGACTGCTTCGGCACAGGCACAATGGTTGTGGTCTTGAAGCACGTGGGGACAACCGCTAGGGACAGTGACCGGTTGATAATGTCCAGAAAGACCCCAGCCAGCTGCCCTGCACATGCTCTGAGCACACGCCCAAGGACACCATCACTGGTCGTGGTACATTAATCTATGTTTGCATTTATCTCAACCTTAATGCAACTATTAGGATTATGTAATTCATGAATGCTTTTGTGTATTCATGTCATATTTTATGATCACACACATTTGGTAAATTAATGAAAGGTGGTGATTCCCATAAGTTGTCAATATCCAGCCAAAGTACTGCTTCCTTTTTGAGGCACGCCCCGATAGTGTTGTTAAAAGGTTTACCAGGCTCATCTGCTTCTCCCCAGTTGCTTGGAGCAGAGATTGCCATCATATTGACCTCGTTTACAGTTGCTTGGGGCAGAGATTGCCATCATATTGACCTCGTTTACAGTTGCTTGGGGCAGAGATTGCCATCATATTGACCTCATTTACAGTTGCTTGGGGCAGAGATTGCCATCATATTGACCTCGTTTACAGTTGCTTGGGGCAGAGATTGCCATCATATTGACCTCGTTTACAGTTGCTTGGGGCAGAGATTGCCATCATATTGACCTCATTTACAGTTGCTTGGGGCAGAGATTGCCATCATATTGACCTTGTTTACAGTTGCTTGGGGCAGAGATTGCCATCATATTGACCTCATTTACAGTTGCTTGGGGCAGAGATTGCCATCATATTGACCTCATTTACAGTTGCTTGGGGCAGAGATTGCCATCATATTGACCTCATTTACAGTTGCTTGGGGCAGAGATTGCCATCATATTGACCTCATTTACAGTTGCTTGCGGCAGAGATTGCCATCATATTGACCTCATTTACAGTTGCTTGGGGCAGAGATTGCCATCATATTGACCTCGTTTACAGTTGCTTGGGGCAGAGATTGCCATCATATTGACCTCGTTTACAGTTGCTTGGGGCAGAGATTGCCATCATATTGACCTCGTTTACAGTTGCTTGGGGCAGAGATTGCCATCATATTGACCTCATTTACAGTTGCTTGCGGCAGAGATTGCCATCATATTGACCTCATTTACAGTTGCTTGGG
>CM055738.1:19347378-19633143 GCA_029465975.1 Dallia pectoralis | reverse complement strand
AATATGTATATATATAAATGTATTTTGAATAGCAAACATATAGCAATTTCTTAAAAAAAATCAGTTTTTGCCTTTTCTTTTAGGGATGTGATACAACAGGTATGTAACCACAAATCTATAAATGCACTAACAAAAGGGATTAAAGGCACCGCAAGAGATGGTTCTCCTGACCTCTAGGTGTTTGTTTTACAATAAAACAATAGTTTTTATTGGACAAATGTAGTTTAAGAAACGTTTTGCAGTAGAATCAGCTGTATTAAAACACTCCTGAAGTTTTTGCCAAACCCATACGCAATCACAAAAGGAATCCAAAACAGGCAATACAAAACAGCACTCCAAATCGGTAGGGTATATAGACTATTTATCTAACAGCCCTCTATAAAGTTTTAACTAATATTAGAATTGTAATTAGGTTTATGCTTCCCATAACAATAATAAATATAAGTTTAAGTCCAGGACCAGCTGTAATGCTGCTATTGGATATGGTCTAACTAGTAGACATTATAAACATTATAAAATAGCCTCTATAACTTAACCTGTCGATCTATTACCATACAGACCTTAGGTCAAACATGCCAACACAGACAAAAAAGCCAGTACAGCAGGTTATAGACGGGTCAAAGCAGCCTGACTTGACAGCCTTACTTTACATACAGTCCATAAGCCAGACCTTCCAATTTGGAATATCAAGCTCACTTGGGAGATACATTAATATGCCGTTGCAGCGTACACAGGGAACGTTGAATATGATTCTTCTGGCCCTGGCTTAATGAACGTAATAGTGGTAATGTTGTCTATGAGTGAGGGACACAGATATCCTTAGTTTTCCTGGCCACAGCCGGGCTCACACAATACATCATGACCTCTAATTAAGTACCTTTAGTAAGCATGATTCACAATTATCCAGCAACTTTGATTTACAGGTATCTACCAGTCACATATTCATAATGCGAAAATATTGCTAACAATTGACCTCTGTAAACTATGCTGTAAACAATAGACACATCTTAGGCTATTTTCTCACTTTCTTGTTGTTCCATCTAAAAGTGTTTTAATGTCGCTCAGTTCACTGGACAGTCCAGACTTCCAAGTCCTGCACTTTGAAGTCTTGTTGGGTGGAAAGGGGCTGGTTGTTGAAGGTGTGACAGGCATAACTGGCACCGTGGTACAGATCCGAATCCAGCCACAGGCCAAAATGCCCCCTGGAGATTAGCAAGAGAAACATACAGTAAATCAGACCAGTGTTTTGTATTGTCTGTCTAGACGTTTTAGAAATCAGTGAGTTTGTGGAAGCTAATAATATTTGCTCATAGATGATAAAGGGTTTGATAAAAGCAGGTTCATTTGTGGTAAAAATTAAAGTATTTAATAATGGTAATTCTGAAAACGTACCCTCCTCCACCAATCTGCAGAGAATCCAAATGCCCCCTGACAATATATGAGTTCTCACCACTCCACCGATAGGCCTGTAAAAAAATAGACATCCGATAAAACACAATAATCAAGAAATATAGTGTTCTGTGCATAAGAAATGAAAGGACACCTTATTCCCCATTAGGACATCAGGTGAACTTAGGCCAGAATTAATGCACTAAAACATGCTGTGTTACCATCAACCAAGAATCTGTGTGCGTTCGCTTGCCCTCTGATTTCTTCCCTACTGCTAATAGCCAGTGACAGTAATTTGCAAGTAATTTGCAAGTAATTTGGAAGTAAGTACTATTTTAAATATTGCAACATTGCCAGAAATAAATAAAAAACATTACGAAATATACTCAAAATCTCTTTTTTTAATACAACAACAAAATATCTAATAAACAGGAAGTACTGGCAGCAACATTGACCAGGTAAATGTTGACCAGAGCAGATTGATGTGTAAGTAAGCAGGCTATTGGGTGTGCGCTTTCCTCCTTTACCCCGTAAAGGGCAAATATATACCTGGGCAAATATATTTCTCCTGATGTTAATGGATCAAATTAAGAAGTAAATAATACTTTAATAAAGGTATTTTTTATTTGCTTTTTGTAACAAGCAGGGTTGCTTATTTGTAACAAGTTTTTATTGTTACACAGCTGTAATTGCATACCTCAATAACAACCAGATACACTATATATTTACGTTGTAACAAGTTGTTACCCTCAATTCCAATACTTGTTACAGTGTATCTACATGTGTAAGTACACTGAAATAAGAACACTTTACAATGAAGTGTTTTGATAGTTTTACTATAGCTTGTAGTTGTCATTTATTCATCAGTTACTAAATTGTTTTCAGATGTCAGTTTTAGTGGAAGTTTCATTTGCTATTATAACCTTAGAAATTCTGTGATTTTTTGGGACAATGCCAGAGACACAGTAGTCTGTACTATGTATAGCAGCATTACCTTATATTCAGGATTGAAGCTGTAGAGGAAAGTCTCTCCCGTTCCGTAGCAATAGTTACTAACTCTGAATGGATGGGAGCAGAAAGCTCCAAAAACCTGAGAGTGGATAACAAACCAGTTAGCATTTTACTGGGATGCTATCATCGATTCTTATTGGGCCGACACATTACAGTAGCATTACTATTTTAGTCACATCTACCTTGTTATCCATGTCTTTGATGACCAGAAGCACAGGACAATCAACGTTGGCCATTTGTCTGTAGAGCGTCTTCAGGCTGGTGCCATGAACGGCTGTGCTGTACACCAGATTCCATGGGTACACTTGTGTCCTGGCAGGCATGTGGCTGGCCAGCTGTTGGTAAAAAGAGTGACATTTAAAACAGCTGTTTTACTTGAAGTCTGTTGGTGTCGACAATATTTTGGATTTTGTATATGAAATCAAAGCCATAAAGGCTCAGGGTGGCAGGATGTATGGTATAAACGTTGATTACGACGAGGGTTGTGAGATGTGAGGTTAAATGATGTATTCAGGTATCAACTGTGGTAGCGTTGTTACTCACACTCTGGACGTGATGGTCATTGAGGAGCTGGCTGCGATCTCTAAGAACAGGAAGTATGTCCTCAGGTTCTTCATCCTCAGAACGGCTGCCTCGATCTGAGCTGCAGACACTTTGGCGACGAGATACTGCATCCTTTATTGTGATGATCTGTCGGGAAATACCACCACCTCTGTTAAAGTTCACGCAAACAAACATCAACACACACAGACATTGTAGAAGTCAAAGTGGTTTACGGTTTCAAACCCAAGAACGAATAAAACATGGAATGATTCAATCAGTACAGTGTGTAGATGGAGGGAAGGGAGGTAGGAGATGGAGGGAAGGGAGGTAGGAGATGGAGGGAAAGGAGGTAGGAGATGGAGGGAAAGGAGGTAGGAGATGGAGGGAAGGGAGGTAGGAGATGGAGGGAAGGGAGGTAAGAGATGGAGGTTAAGGAGGTTGGAGATGGAGGGAAGGGAGGTAGGAGATGGAAGGAAAGGAGGTAGGAGATGGAGGGAAGGGAGGTAGGAGATGGAGGGAAAGGAGGTAGGAGATGGAGGGAAAGGAGGTAGGAGATGGAGGGAAGGGAGGTAGGAGATGGAGGGAAGGGAGGTAGGAGATGGAGGGAAGGGAGGTAGGAGATGGAGGGAAGGGAGGTAGGAGATGGAGGGAAGGGAGGTAGGAGATGGAGGGAAGGGAGGTAGGAGATGGAGGGTTAATAAATAAAACTAATAACATCCTTCAATAATTCCATCACAAATCGAAAATGTACTCTTAAAGGATTTTACATTGTGTCATAAAAGTTGGGCCCATAAAAACTCATAAAGTGGTGCCCTATGTCTTTACATTACTTTACATTACAATCCCCCCAAAAGAAAAATATAACTGCATTGTACTGCTAGATGACTGCGAATAGTTAACAATACCAGACAGGTCATTTAGAATTGCTATAAACCCTAGACAGGTGATAAAATAGCCAGCAAATCAAGATAGATAATTGAATATAGTTAGCAACCCACCTGGACATACGGCTCCAGACATTTGTTTGCAAAGTAAAGGATCTTAATGTTCTCCTGAATAGATCTCATTATGTCTACTTAAATACTGCACTCCAGTACTCAAGTACTGTCTACTACGAACAGCACACTGTATCCAAAATCAAGCATTACCATATGATGTTATATCTCCAACAATCACAGGTGAGAGTGTGAATGAACCAATAACCTGTATCTAACCATAATTACATTTACATCCTCCTCAATTTCATTGGCTGATATCAGCTCAGACTGTGGAAACCCCATTAACCACCAACGTTTGGTTCAGTTGTTAGGTTTCATTTCCCAGAAAACAGGATGGCGGTTAACGTTATCTGATGTAGGGTACGTCCATAAGGCAGAGAGCAAAATCCCAGTAAACTGTCTGGGGCGGTTTGCTTCTGCATTGTTCCAGCGTGTTTTCCTTAAAGTGCAAACCCAGGTGTTGAGTTACAACGTCTCTCATTCCATTGTCAAATGAAAACTGGAACTTTCACTTGTAGGTTGTAAGGGGAAGTATGCCCATATAAGGACCGACAACGGGGTTTACTATAAACCACTGTCAAACAGCAGTCAGCACACAAATCTGTCTGTGCAAACCAACATTAGAGTCATTGTACTGCGTTCCATATGTAGGAAAATGCAGTTAATAGATATATAATACTAACCTTTCATACATTTACAAGCGTTTCATCAGTTATTAACGTGGCATGATATTCTATGGGTTACATGCATCCTTTAAACTTACCTCCCAGCTTTTGGCGATGGGGCACATAGAATTCTGGAAATATTCGTCAATCACCGCCAGCTTGTCTTTTTTTACTAGGAGGTTGCGGCTCTTTTTCTGGTGTCTTGCGTTGTTGTCCTTTTTGTACATGCCTGGTGACCACTGGACAAAGAATGTGTTGAGCTGGTCAACCCTAAGGAGGCAGTTACATAAACATCCTATAAATATAACGTTGTTTATGTGCTTTCATATCATGCAACATGATTTTAACCGAAACAGGGTCGAATTTGACAACCCGGATCTAATAAAGGAGAGTAATCTGGCTTTTACAAGCTTAAAGTCATCCATGTCCTGCATGGAAAGTGTCTTTCAGTCACTTTTCTAAAAATACTTACAGAAAAATGCCTGTTGATTACGGTACAATGACAGCCTCATTTAAATACAGGGCCCTGAGCCGTTCATTAGTGGTTCTCACCGCGCCTTATTATGCCACAATAGAGAGTTAACAAACATCTGATAAGTATTCTTTTAATCAGATTAGAGAAAGCCTTTACTTGTGGTTCCCCACTAACACACACGCACGCACGCACGCACGCACGCACACACACACACACACACACACACACACACACACACACACACACACACACACACACACACACACACACACACACACACACACACACACACACACACACACACACACACACACACACACACACACACACACACACACACACACACACCCAGTCCACATCTCCCAGTCAAGAAAATCCCCAGAGGCCTACAACATTAAAAAATCTCTTTCATTGCCTTTTATTCAACAAACATCCTGTCAAGAAATGTTCTTCCTGTCTTCCCCAAATGCTTATTTCCCCATATCACGTGACAACGTTCAGTGTCAATTGTAAGAATTGCGACTTACTCTCCAACGCTATAGGCGGCTCCCATGGTGAAAAGTAGCTGGGGTAGAGAGGAGGTGGACGAGGTGAAGAAGGTGAAGGAGGTGAGGAAGAGAGGTGGTGGACAGACGAGCTGAGGGTCTGGAGGCTCAGTGCTGTATCAGCATTTCCACCCCTTCTCTCAGCCATGACAGGCCTTTTATACCTCAGCACGTCTTTAGATAAGAACTTTTCCCCGTAAATCCCTCCCTTTAAGACCTTCATGGCTGGCTTGCATGGGCGATTTCACAAGTAAGGAAACCTCTGTGACACATTAACTTGAACTGCCATGTCTCTCTTAGCTGGATCTTAGTGAGAAAAGGATGTCAATTCACAGTCGCAGAAAAGCAACTGGCAAAGAGATGACGGTCTACTGGTATTGCCGCTTGCCATGTCTTTATAAAACGTGCAATCTGTTTCGTTAAATATGATCACTCCCAATTGATCCGAAGCCTTTCTACTTTTTTGCAATATGGTTGACCCTAATGCCTCTAGCATTTTAATCAGTATGAGAGCATTTGATAAATGATCTTACTATTTTCAAATTATCATGTACTAGTGACAATGAAACAAAAAACTAAATGTTGGCTACATTCTGTTAAAATTACAAGCACGCACATAATACGCCAGTCACTTGTTTTGCTTCCAAGCTAACTTGTTGTTCAGCAACCTTCTCACTGCTGACTAGATTACTTAGCGTTTCTTGAGTTGTAGACTTGCTGGTGTTAAGCTATCCTATAACTCTGTACATATGATGCTACACAGATCAGTGCACATAGAACAACAGGGCTATCTGACATCAAACGTCGGAGGGCCAGGAGTTACACAACACCAGTCGACTGTTGGCTAGAATAAATCCATATGAAATTGTGTTGGGGGGGGGGCAGTTAATAGATAGGCACATTGAGGGTCGATGGACAATGGTGCTGCACTTTGTTATCAGCCCCCACGTAGCCTCATGTGGATTTATTCGATCCGACAGTCGACTAGGGTTGTGTAACCTCCTGGCCCTTACCGTGACCCCTGCAACTTCAGTTCACAACTCTCCCACTGTCCCTTGACACCTTGGTGTTCTGAAGGCTCTGTACCGGGACTGAAGGGTCTGAAGGCTCTGTAGGCTCTGTACCGGCTCTGAAGGCTCTGTACCGGGTCTGAAGGCTCTGTACCGGGTCTGAAGGCTCTGTAGTGGGTCTGAAGGCTCTGTACCGGGTCTGAAGGCTCTGTACCGGGTCTGAAGGCTCTGTACCGGGTCTGAAGGCTCTGTACCGGGTCTGAAGGCTCTGTACCGGGTCTGAAGGCTCTGTAGTGGGTCTGAAGGCCCTGTAGTGGGTCTGAAGGCTCTGTAGTGGGTCTGAAGGCTCTGTACCGGGTCTGAAGGCTCTGTACCGGGGCTGAAGGCTCTGTAGTGGGTCTGAAGGCTCTGTACCGGGGCTGAAGGCTCTGTAGTGGGTCTGAAGGCTCTGTACCGGGTCTGAAGGCTCTGTACCGGGTCTGAAGGCTCTGTAGTGGGTCTGAAGGCTCTGTAGTGGGTCTGAAGGCTCTGTACCGGGGCTGAAGGCTCTGTAGTGGGTCTGAAGGCTCTGTAGTGGGTCTGAAGGCTCTGTACCGGGGCTGAAGGCTCTGTAGTGGGTCTGAAGGCTCTGTACCGGGTCTGAAGGCTCTGTACCGGGTCTGAAGGCTCTGTAGTGGGTCTGAAGACTCTGTAGTGGGTCTGAAGGCTCTGTACCGGGTCTGAAGGCTCTGTACCGGGTCTGAAGGCTCTGAAGTGGGTCTGAAGGCTCTGTACCGGGTCTGAAGGCTCTGTAGTGGGTCTGAAGGCTCTGTAGTGGGTCTGAAGGCTCTGTAGTGGGTCTGAAGGCTCTGTACCGGGTCTGAAGGCTCTGTACCGGGTCTGAAGGCTCTGTAGTGGGTCTGAAGGCTCTGTACCGGGTCTGAAGGCTCTGTACCGGGTCTGAAGGCTCTGTACTGGGTCTGAAGGCTCTGTACCGGGTCTGAAGGCTCTGTACCGGGTCTGAAGGCTCTGTTACTTGCCTGCAAGCCTTATAAACATCTATAGACATCAAACTGTATAACAAAACAAAACTGTATACAGACCAAAACTGGATACAGAATCAATGTGCTGACGGTGGTCTACAGTATAAAACTGTTAGTTTTTTCTTCTTCTCCCTGTTGTCTATTTTAAAAGAAAAAGGTCAAAAAGAAATGGGATATTAAGCAAAACATTTTCAGGTAAGCAATGAGCTACTGGAGTCAACGCAGAATCTGATACCTACAGGAACTCGAATTGGCCGTAGAATTGAAAAGAGTTGTGAAAGATTGGCATGACCCTGTATATCACCTAATCTAATCTATTAGCATTTGGAATGAAGATTAGAGTTCATTAATCAATACACAGATTTATAAAGCCTACAGCTTAACACCAATGCATTTGAGAAAAGTACCGCAATAACATTGTATACTTGGTCTGTGTTAACAAAGACACATGTCCACACTAGCTCAATATATGCACAATGCTAATAATAATGTATTCAACTTCTATAGTACTGCGAAAAAACTAGCTAGAGAAAAAGCTAAAGAATATAGTAAAACAGTGTTTGAATAAGTCGTTAAAGCCTCCATCATATAGAACTACATTGTGGAAACCACAGGGCTTGAGATGAGGGAGGATGTATGTGGTAAATGAGAGAGATGAGCAGAGCCTCATACATGCATATAGAGATACAGACATATAGAGATACAGACATATAGAGATACAGACATATACAGATACAGGTATATACAGATTCAGGTATATACAGATTCAGGCATATACAGATACAGACATATACAGATACAGACATATAGAGATACAGACATATAGAGATACAGACATATAGAGATACAGGCATATACAGATACAGACATATACAGATACAGACATATACAGATACAGGTATATACAGATTCAGGTATATACAGATTCAGGCATATACAGATACAGACATATACAGATACAGACATATAGAGATACAGACATATAGAGATACAGGCATATACAGATACAGACATATACAGATACAGACATATACAGATACAGGTATATACAGATTCAGGTATATACAGATTCAGGCATATACAGATACAGACATATACAGATACAGGTATATACAGATTCAGACATATACAGATACAGACATATACAGATACAGAAATATACAGATACAGGTATATACAGATACAGACATATACAGATACAGGTATATACAGATACAGACATATACAGATACAGACATATAGAGATACAGACATATAGAGATACAGACATATAGAGATACAGGCATATACAGATACAGACATATACAGATACAGACATATACAGATACAGGTATATACAGATTCAGGCATATACAGATACAGACATATACAGATACAGACATATAGAGATACAGACATATAGAGATACAGACATATAGAGATACAGACATATACAGATACAGACATATAGAGATACAGACATATAGAGATACAGACATATACAGATACAGGCATATACAGATACAGGTATATACAGATACAGACATATAGAGATACAGGCATATAGATATACAGGCATATACAGATACAGGCATATACAGATACAGGCATATACAGATACAGGCATATACAGATACAGACATATACAGATACAGGCATATACAGATACAGGTATATACAGATACAGGCATATACAGATACAGGCATATACAGATACAGACATATACAGATACAGACATATACAGATACAGGCATATACAGATACAGGCATATAGAGATACAGACATATAGAGATACAGACATATAGAGATACAGACATATAGAGATACAGGCATATAGAGATACAGACATATAGAGATACAGGCATATACAGATACAGACATATACAGATACAGGCATATACAGATACAGGCATATACAGATACAGACATATACAGATACAGACATATACAGATACAGGCATATACAGATACTGGCATATATAGATACAGACATATACAGATACAGGCATATACAGATACAGGCATATACAGATACAGGCATATACAGATACAGACATATAGAGATACAGACATATAGAGATACAGGCATATACAGATACAGGCATATAGAGATACAGACATATACAGATACAGACATATACAGATACAGACATATACAGATACAGACATATACAGATACAGGCATATACAGATACAGACATATACAGATACAGACATATACAGATACAGACATATACAGATACAGACATATACAGATACAGGCATATACAGATACAGACATATACAGATACAGACATATAGAGATACAGACATATACAGATACAGACATATACAGATACAGGCATATACAGATACAGACATATAGAGATACAGACATATACAGATACAGACATATACAGATACAGACATATACAGATACAGGTATATACAGATTCAGGCATATACAGATACAGACATATACAGATACAGACATATACAGATACAGGCATATACAGATACAGGCATATACAGATACAGACATATACAGATACAGACATATAGAAGAGAAGGGAAGCTAAAGTTATATTGTTCCGTTTGCACCCAAGGTTTATCTACTGTGGTTTTTCCGGGGTCGGGTCGCGGGGGTAGCAGCTCTAGCAGGGGACCCCAAACTTCCCTTTCCCGGGCAACATTAGCCAGCTCTGACTGGGGAATCCCGAGGCGTTCCCAGGCCAGTGTGGAGATATAATCTCTCCACCTAGTCCTTGGTCTTCCCCGAGGTCTCCTCCCAGCTGGACGTGCCTGGAACACCTCTCTAGGGAGGCGCCCAGGTGGCATTCGTACAAGATGCCCGAACCACCTCAACTGGCTCCTTTCTATGCAAAGGAGCAGCGGCTCTACTCCGAGTTCCTCTCGGATGACTGAGCTTCTCACCCTATCCCTAAGGGAGAGGCCAGCCACCTTTCTGAGAAAACCCATTTCGGCCGCTTGTACCCGCGATCTAGTTCTTTCGGTCATGACCCAGCTTTCATGACCATAGGTGAGGGTAGGAACAAAGATTGACCGGTAGATCGAGAGCTTTGCCTTTCGGCTCAGCTCTCTTTTCGTCACAACGGTGCGGTGAAGCGAATGCAACACCGCCCCCGCTGCTCCGATCCTCCGACCAATCTCCCGCTCCATTGTTCCCTCACTCGCGAACAAGACCCCGAGGTACTTGAACTCCTTCACTTGGAGTAAGGACTCATTCCCTACCCGGAGTAGGCACTCCACCGGTTTCCTGCTGAGAGTCATGGCCTCAGATTTAGAGGTGCTAACCCTCATCCCAGCCGCTTCACACTCGGCTGCGAACCAGTCCATGAATATTACAAACAGGATTGGTGACAAAGCGCAGCCCTGGCGGAGGCCAACCCCCACCTGGAACGAATCCGACTTACTGCCGAGGACACGGACACAGCTCATGCTTTGAGCGTACAGAGATTGGATGGCCCTGAGAAGAGACCCCCTCACCCCATACTCCCGCAGCACCTCCCACAAAAGATCCCGGGGTACCCGGTCATACGCCTTCTCCAGATCCACAAAACACATGTAGACTGGATGGGCATACTCCCAGGCCCCCTCCAGGATCCTTGCAAGAGTAAAGAGCTGGTCCGTGGTTCCCCGGCCAGGACGAAAACCGCATAGTTCCTCTTCAATCTGAGGTTCGACTATTGGCCGAACCCTCCTTTCCAGCACTTTGGAGTACACTTTACCAGGGAGGCTGAGGAGTGTGATACCTCTGTAATTGGCACACACTCTCTGGTCCCCCTTTTTAAAGAGGGGAACCACCACCCCGGTCTGCCACTCCTCTGGCACTGTCCCAGACTTCCATGCAATGTTGAAAAGGCGTGTCAACCAAGACAGCCCTTCCCCACCCAAAGCTTTTAGCATTTCTGGACGAATCTCATCAGTCCCTGGGGCTTTGCCACTGTGGAGTTGTTTGACTACCTCAGCGACTTCCCCCAGGGAAACTGACGATGACCCTCCATCAGCCTCCAGCTCTGCCTCTGTACTAGAGGGCGTGTAGGTCGGATTCAGGAGCTCCTCAAAATGCTCTTTCCAGCGCCCGATCACATCATCAGTTGAGGTCAACAGTGTCCCATCCTTACTGTACACAGCTTGGATGGTTCCCCGTTTTCCCCTTCTGAGGTGCCGAACGGTTTTCCAGAAGCATTTTGGTGCCGACCGAAAGTCCTTCTCCATAGCTTCTCCAAACTTCTCCCACACCCGCTGCTTTGCCTCTGACACGGCAGCGGCTGCAGCCCTTCGGGCCTGTCGGTACCCTGCAACTGCCTCCGGAGTCCCCAGGGCTAGCATATCCCTGAAGGCCTCCTTCTTCAGTCGGACAGCTTCCCTGACCACCGTGGTCCACCACGGTGTTCTAGGGTTACCACCCCTTGAGGCACCTAGGACCTTGAGACCACAGCTCACCGCCGCAGCTTCAGCAATAGAAGCTTTGAACATTGCCCACTCAGGTTCAATGCCCCCAACCTCCACAGGGATGCCTGAAAAGCTCCGCCGGAGGTGTGAGTTAAAGATCTTTCGGACAGGGGCCTCCTCCAGACGTTCCCAGTTCACCCGCACTACCCGTTTGGGCTTACCTGGTCTGTCCAAAGTCTTTCCCCACCCTCTGATCCAACTCACTACCAGATGGTGATCAGTTGACAGCTCTGCCCCTCTCTTCACCCGAGTGTCCAAAACATGCGGCCTTAGATCAGCCGATACGATTACAAAATCGATCATTGACCTTCGGCCTAGGGTGCTCTGGTACCATGTACACTTATGCGCCTCCTTATGTTCGAACATGGTGTTTGTTATAGACAATCCATGACTAGCACAGAAGTCCAATAACAAACGACCACTCGGTTTAGATCAGGGAGGCCGTTCCTCCCAATCACGCCTCTCCAGGTGTCTCCATCGTTGCCCACATGTGCGTTGAAGTCACCCAGCAGAATGATGGAGTCCCCTACTGGAGCCCTATATAGGACTCCCTTCAGGGTCTCCAAGAAGGCTGAATACTCCGAACTGCTGTTTGGTGCATAAGCACAAACAACAGTCAGAGTTTCTTAAAATATGACAGCAAAATGACCGGATTTGGCCTTCTGGCTTTTAAAAACTGTCCGGCTCAGGTCGAGCTCGGGCCGAATTCTGTCGGGCCGGTCGGGTCTTACTTTTTATCCCCGATTACAGCTCTAATCGAAATGACCGCAATCTCGGAGGTGCCATCCACAGAAAAGCGTTAAATATATGAAAATATTTGAAATAATTGAATATTATTTATAATGTTATTCTTCATAATATTTAAAGCACTGTACAATTGATGAAAACGCAGAGACTAATGATTTGTCACAAATGTCAGCGCGCAAATCTGCGTAAGAGTGCTTTTCACTGTGCGTAGATTCTGTTCTTTCCTAAGAACAAATTCCAGATAAGTAAACATTGGTGAATGTCAGAATCTTCGTGGAAACTGCGTAAGTGGGTTTTAAGAACGAATTTCTTCTTAAAGTGCAACTTCACCGAAAAAACATACGTTTTCTCACTTATCGTGGTCACTTATGTAGTAGAAATGTGAAAGCATTTTTAAAATTTGTGCCATCTAGGCAGAGAAAAAGATTAAAATGTGTTTTTGGCTCATGTGGATGAAATAAACCAAATCCCAGAATGCCCTTGTTTCACTGCTCTACGAATGCACTCCCAAGCCACGCCTACCGGCTCGAGAGGGCAGGCAGAAGGGAAGGCTAGCTACTAGTTAATTGACTGGGAAACAGAAGACACCGGTTAACATGAGTCTCCGTGACGAGTTTCTTGATAAAGTAATTTTAATACTAGCCTTGCGTTGTACCGGGATGTACATCCAACACAAGGAAAGGACATGTAGTTAGTTTCCATCGTTTTCCCGTTGAAACAGTGGCTGCGGGCTATCAACCACCCCAAGTTCCGAGAATATTTGTAATTAATAAAAGTATATACATTTCTTCATATTTCCCTGTACTCTTTTGTAAATCAAAGTAATACATTATAAACTTTAAACTTGTATGGTTTTTAAACATAATATAAACAATTGCACACTCATAGCTCTTCCAGAGCTTCAGCAGTTTCTTGATAGCCACAGTATTGTCCGTCACTAGCTGGAAATCTCTGTCTGATGTCCTGAACAACGCAGGCAAAGCAAGACGATATAGCCTTTCCCCAGTCTCTCTCCTTGCAGGACCCATTCCACGAAATGACGGTAGGCTGTTAGGCGATATTGTCTGAAAACAATAAGCACAACGTTAGCAACGCAAGCTATTTGCACCTACAATAGGCTAGCTAGCATATATGTAAATATAACCGATAGCTCAGCTAACTGATGTGAACAACAAATAAATACTCACTCCGTTTGTCCCTGCGGGCTTTGGCTGGCGTTTCCCATTGAGCTTCGGAATCCTGAAATAAGTTTCAAAAACGTGTGTGGATCAAAGCTGGGGTGCTCTATTACGCATGCTGGCGGTCCGGTTTCTAATGCAGATTCAGTTATTTCTTCAAGAAGAAAATGGCATCGCTGAAATTCACAACAGCAGCGGGACTCTATCTGTGTCCATAGGCGCACAGTGAGAGCACTGGCACCACCAGTCCGCCCCAGCTCGACTCTGTACGGGCTCTTCCTCATGAAGCTCCTCTGCAGCAGCAGCCTCTTGTTCCTCCGTCAACCGCAACTGTGTTTTGCTGTATTGCGGCTCGTACAGGCAGCCACGAACATCGGATTCGCGCAACAGATCTTCAAAATCCCTTTCTTCCATTTCGTCTTCAAAATTACTTTCTGCCATTGTGTTTAGTCTAAAACTCACATTTCTCCGATACCTGGTCCTTAGCTACACAAGATGGCTGACACTGTTTTGAAAATCTGTGACGAGGCCCCACCCCATATGGGCGGGTTGATAAAAATGCGGAAGTAGCATCTACTTCTGTCTGTAGTTCATAGCCTCTTTTAAAAAATCCTCCAATGACGTAAAAATACTCATTTTACGTCATTGGAGGATTTTTTCCTGACCTAAAATCAAGATATGCCTCTTATCAGATGGAGTTGAGAGGTGGGAGTAAGGTCATTAGAAAATACTACCATTTGTCTACTGATACAAAGCTAAATGCAAAATCGATGAAGTGGCTCTTTAAGAACGGTTGAAGAATATGGCCCAATGATCTAACATAACATATAACATATCCAGTGCGTGGCAGTTATCTGGGCGAAAATACCTTGTTGATTACAGAGGTCAGAGGAGAAGGGCCAGACTAGTTTGGCTGATAGAAAGGCAGTTGTGAAGACATAAAGGGGTTTCTGGTACATGCAAGGTGTACCTAATGAAGTGACCGTTAAGGGTAGATCACCCTGGACTACATAACTGGGTCACTGACAGTGAATATCCACCAACCATAACACAGTTCATTGTTCTGCTCTGTGACAGCCAACCTTAATTTTTAAACTTAAGATGACTTTTCCCACATTTATTAACTTCCTCAATAAACGTAAGTGCTCGCCTACATTGGTGGTGGTAGCAGGAGTGTCTACAGTTGCAGAGCTCTGTACAGCTGGACTTTTCCAGGTTGGTGTGACACCTGCTACCGCCACTAGTCAAGCCATCGACACTCCTGCTACCACCACCACGCATCAGCGTTCTCAATCCCCAGAATACTTATCACCTGTTTCTCATTAGCACTTGTTTATACAGTTCCTGTCTCACTCAGCTCATTGAGAGGTATCGTTTGTTTGTTCAGCCTTACTGAGCTTTTGTGCCGAGGCATATTGTTATCCAAAGTTTACCCTGGTGACCTGTGCCAGTTTGTTATATTGTTTTTTGCCTTTAGCCCACTCCCCTTTACATCTGCATGCTCATTCTGATCTCCTGGTATGCTGAATCGTGCCGGTTTTACCACTGAGACTTCGCTGCTGCCTGGTACTGTCTTTCTGTATCTTTGGATTACTGTTTTTTTTTTATCTCTGCCTGCTTCATGACTACGAGTATTGGTTTACTTTTTGACCCTTTATTAAATACCGCGCTCTGCAGTTGAGGGGAGGGAAAGATAGCGGCTTCAACCTCATTATTGCAAGTGAGAAAATAATGTAATTGTTTATAACATTTAAAATCACTATCTGAATAGTTAAAGACTAATATTAATGGCTGGCTATCAAGTTATTCCAGTTATTCGCTCCTTGGGTGCCCTGGTGTATTTCTGCTTACAAGTTTCCATTGGGAGGCATATCGGATGTGTGGGATATTATTCCCAATAGGAGGCATATAGGGTGTGTGGGTGATATTATTCCCAATAGGAGGCATATAGGGTGTGTGGGATATTATTCCCAATAGGAGGCATATAGGGTGTGTGGGTGATATTATTCCCAATAGGAGGCATATAGGGTGTGTGGGATATTATTCCCAATAGGAGGCATATAGGGTGTGTGGGATATTATTCCCAATAGGAGGCATATAGGGCGTGTGGGTGATATTATTCCCAATAGGAGGCATATAGGGTGTGTGGGATATTATTCCCAATAGGAGGCATATAGGGTGTGTGGGATATTATTCCCAATAGGAGGCATATAGGGTGTGTGGGATATTATTCCCAATAGGAGGCATATCGGATGTGTGGGATATTATTCCCAATAGGAGGCATATAGGGTGTGTGGGATATTATTCCCAATAGGAGGCATATAGGATGTGTGGGATATTATTCCCAATAGGAGGCATATAGGGTGTGTGGGATATTATTCCCAATAGGAGGCATATAGGGTGTGTGGGATATTATTCCCAATAGGAGGCATATAGGGTGTGGGTGATATTATTCCCAATAGGAGGCATATAGGGTGTGTGGGATATTATTCCCAATAGGAGGCATACTGTCACGGCCAATGAGGTGAATTCAAGGAGGGGTCCAGAGTTTATGCGAAGTAAAGCTTGTTTATCCAAGTACATCCAACAGAGGATCGGTAACTTAACTAAAATTATAATAGACGTAGTGACGCAGCGCTAATCTGATAACTGTCACACAGAGAAAAATACATTTAAACAAATGACTGCTAAAACGTCGATACCAGCTGACCTTGTGAAATGTACATTTGCCTCCAGAATAATAGCAACAGAACTGCCAAACCCACTCTCCAAAACCATCTTGACCAAATAGAACAGTCAGCAAAGCATTACATGGTTTCCTTTATTACCAATTTACAAACCATCCAAAGTTCCATAGGGAAGAATGGTGTTTCGGTCGATTTCTGGTACAAACGTATCAAGCCATTTAACTATTTATCTGTGAAATGTAGTAATCTTTTTTACCAAGCATATTTAACTCTTGCTACAAAATGTTTTTACAGATACCCAACCTGAAACCCAAGCAACCACAAAAAAACAAGCAACAACAAGGTTGAAAACCCCTGAGAAATGTCAATACTTAGGAAGAAACCTTGAGGGGAACCAGAGTCTGAAGGGTAGCCAGTCCTCTTCTCGCTGTGTGTCGGATGAAGTTTTTAAGATTATATGAGCTTTTGAGCCAGATCAATGTTTTTGCATGTTACGATGATGAGCAGGTCAATACATGTGTGTAGGCTGTTTACAGTCTTTAAACAGAATCTAAATAAGCTGCATAACCAGGTAAATAACAACAACCAGATGGGCTGTCGGCAGCAGGAATCCTCAGGCAGCAACTTGATCTATAACACATCCAGGAGAACTTGGGTCAGAGATAGCTATGAGTCGTTCAGGCCTAGTAGTCCTAAGGCTTAGTCTGAAAGCTCATGTCTTCCAGAGGTTGAACAGGACACCGGGAGAGTTAGAAAGGGCGTTCCGTGGATTCTAAAGGAGCAGGCATTTCAGACTCACGCTTGTCTCCCAACACATGAACTAATGTAACTTAAACAGTTAAAACAGGACATAGGCTGGACCGCTGGCAGAATATTACAGCACTGTAAACTAGTGGCTGAGACTGGTGTGGCCCGATTCCAATGTTAACTTATCTAAGTTATGTTCGCTGACGTCAATGTGGCTAATGTCAATTCCCAAATGTGTTTGTACAAAGAGGAAAGCTCTATTTTACAAATGATACTTAATGTTTGCTTATATTCCAGCAGGTTAAAGGTTAGAAAACAGAAATATTGCGCAGGCTCTTTGAGCATGAGTGGTGTTTACGCCCTACCAGCACCAGCTAGCATCCAGTACAACACTTGCTAGCATAACTTTATTTGAAACTACAAACAGGCATGGCCAAAAGTGTTGGCGCCCATGAAATTTTTCTAGAGAATCAAGTATTTCTCACAGAAAAGTATTGCATTAACACTGGTTTTGCGATACACATGTTTATTCCCTTTGTGTGTGTTGGAAAAACCCCCAAAAAAGAAGCAAAAAGAGCAAGTTGGACATAATTGCACACACAACCCAAAAAATGGTCTGGACAAAATGATTGGCACCCTTTCAAAATTGTGGATAAATACGATTGTTTCAAGCATGTGATGCTCCTTTAAACTCACCTGGGGCAAGTAACAGATGTGGGCAATATAAAAATCACACCTGAAAGCAGATAAAAAGGAGAGAAGTTGACTTAGTCTGTGCATTGTGTGTCTGTGTACCACTCTAAGCATGGACAACAGAAAGAGGAGAAGAGAACTGTCTGAGGACTTGAGAACCAAAATTGTGGAAAAATATCAACAATCTCATGGCTACAAGTCCATCTCCAGAGATCCAGATGTTCTTTTATCCACAGTGCGCAGCGTTATCAACATGCTTGTAACCCATGGCACTGTAGCTAATCTCCCTGGACGTGGATGGAAAAGAAAAATTGAGGACAGGTTGCAAAGCAGTATAGTCGGATGGTGAATAAGCAGCCCCAAACAAGTTCCAACGAAATTCATGCTGTCCTGCAGGCTCAGGGTGTATCAGTGTCAGCACGAAATATCTGTTAAATTCAAGCTGTCCTGCAGGCTCAGGATGTATCAGTGTCAGCACGAAATATCTGTTAAATTCAAGCTGTCCTGCAGGCTCAGGGTGTATCAGTGTCAGCACGAACTATCTGTTAAATTCAAGCTGTCCTGCAGGCTCAGGGTGTATCAGTGTCACCACGAACTATCTGTTAAATTCAAGCTGTCCTGCAGGCTCAGGGTGTATCACTGTCAGCACGAACTATCTGTCGACATTTGAATGAAATGAAACGCTATGGCAGGAGACCCAGGAGGACCCCACTGCTGACACAGAGACATAAAAAAGCAAGCCTACAGTTTGCCAAAATGTACTTGAGTAAGCCGAAATCCTTCTGGGAAAACGTCTTGTGGACAGATGAGACCAAGATAGAGCTTTTTGGTAAAGCACACCATTCTACTGTTTACCGAAAACGGAATGAGGCCTACAAAGAAAAGAACACAGTACCTACACTTAAATATGGTGGAGGTTCAAATATGTTTTGGGGTTGTTTTGCTGCATCTGGCACTGGGTGCCTTGACTGTGTGCAAGGCATCATGAAATCTGAGGATTACCAAAGGATTTTGGGTCGCAATGTAGGGCCCAGTGACAAAAGGCTGGGTTTGCGTCCGAGATCATGGGTCTTCCAGCAGGACAATGAACCCAAACATACTTCATAAAGCACACAGAAATGGATGGCAACAAAGCGCTGGAGAGTTCTGAAGTGGCCAGCAATGAGTCCAGAACTAAATCCCATTGAACAACTGTGGAGAGATCTTAAAATTGCTGTTGGGAAAAGGCGCCCTTCCAATATGAGCGACCTGGAGCAGTTTGCAAAAGAAGAGTGGTCCCAAACTCCGGGTGAGAGGTATTGATGGTTATAGGAAGCGATTGATTTCAGTTATTTTTTTCAAAGGATGTGCAACCAAATATTGAGTTAATGGTGCCAATAATTTTGTCCAGCCCATTTTTGAAGTTGTGTGCACTTTTGTCCAATTTCCCTTTTTCCCTTTTTGTTTTGTTCCAATACACACAAAGGGAATAAACACGTTTATAGCAAAACCGGTGTTAATGCAATACTTTTCTGTGAGAAATACTTGAATTTCTGGAATATTTTCAGGGGTGCCAACACTTTTGGCCATGACTGTATGTGCACTAACGCCCCGGGCAGGGGTAGTTAATGACAATATGTGACTGACAGACATCTCATTGTTAATTAGCTTAGCAGTTAGAGACACAGACATTCACATAAGAGACGTGTTACCTGGCCCGTCACTTGCTGAGTATGTGGCTGATGTAGCTAGCTACAAGAATCAGTAGCTACTTACAGTAAACCAAACAAACAAGGCAAAAAATACAGCTGAATCAACAAAACTGTATGCAGTTCAAATTGAACAATATTCTGCCCCCTTTCAGGTTTGCTGCGGTTGGTTAATATCCCTTTGGTCATGCTTTCCCAAGTGGGTGGAGTGACTTCCTTCCTTCTGGGCCTGTATGGGGAAATTCTCGAACAGAAGCAGTGTCACTACTAGACTCCACTATCTCAGCCCCAAGGTCTAATGATCCTATATAAGTGTGCTCACATTGGAATCAGCAGCCTTCAGACTTTTTTGGAACGTATCGATGGGTTTTTGCCATATATGTCCAAGGTGAAGTGCGGAGAAGAACCACTTGCCAAGTCTAAATATACGTTCGAAGTGTTTATTTAACTTACAAAGCAAACACGAACCGACAAACGGAAAAAAACTTAGAATGAAATCATATTGCTTATAGACAGCGACTTACTAAGACACAAACACAGCTAACAACATCAGTCACCTACATGCATCTGTGGCTTCAGATAATGCTTAGCCAAGTGATAACTACTTTATAGCCCAACTAATGACCCTGCTAATACTAATTCCCAACAGCCGTGTACAGACGGTAAACAAAACCCATGTGACACTGAAGCCATGCAGCACCCCAATAGTCCCGTGTGGAAACAAAACCCTCACCACTCATGACAATAACACACACCCAACCATTTAAATCCCATCGCAATGACATATTGACAATATCATTGTTGCTATAAGGAATGGACAGTAGCAACTTTGACAAGGGCCAAATTGTTATGGCCAGACGACTGGGTCAGAGCATTTCTGAATTGGCAAGGCTTGTGGGGCGCTCCCGGTCAGCAGTGGTGAGTACCTACCGAAAGTGGTCAGAGTAAGGACAAACCACACACCGGCAACAGGGTGTTGGGTGCCCAAGGATCATCGCTGCACAGGGGCAACAAAGGCTATACCTTCTAATCCGAATCGGCAGAAGGTCTACTGTGGCCTCCTTCAGCAGAATAATGTGCCCTGCACACATTGTTTGGGAATGGTTTGAAGAACATGATGAAGAGTTCAGATCTCAATGAAAATGATCGTTGTTTGGATGTGTTCCAACAGCATATTAGGCATAATGTTATGTATGTAATTGTGACTACAGGATGGAACTTTACTTTATTTCAGGACTGTGATCGTGTGGGTTGTCTGTCAATGGTAAAAATGCTACTGTGCACTTTTCAAAGTATATGTAGGCCAGTAGGGCTTGTTGGCCTACATACTGAGTTACTTTGGAAATTTAGTAGGCAGACGCGTCATCTGTCAAGTGCACAAATATTCCCCCACTCTTACCGATATTCTGCGGGTAAGGCAGAACAGATATTTTTTCCCTCTACAAATGTTAACCGCATTGGTGATTGTAGTGCTTCCGAATGGTAAATTGGCACACATATTTGTGTAGTTAAAAACTGATTAAAATATTGAGAAAGTTTTTAAACAACAGTATGGAAAGAAACAAAAACAGTTTGTAGCAATATATTTGTTTACATTAATAAAAAAAAAATGTGCACGATCATACATATAGTCAAATGGGAGTGACCATGATTGGACAGTTATACCTGAACTGAATGTTAATGTGGTGTTTCAAGCTAAATGAAAGTGAAAGTGATACTGTCAGGAAGTGTTTTTCCACCGGACTTGGAAGGCTCTCTGAGAGTTCATGACCATTGAGCCTAAAGAGCATTGTGAGGTCAGGGACTGAATGAGGAGGCCTGGCTTGCAATTGTTATTTCAAATTCATCCCAAAAGTGTTCAATGAGGCTGAGCTCAGGGGTCTCCACGCCACCCGGTTCTTCCACACCAACCTTGTCGAACCATGTCATAATGTATTGTGCACAGTCATCCTGGAACAGGAAAAGGACTTGGCACAAAAGTTTGAAGCACCCATGTCTAACATGTGTTTGTATTAGATATGACGTGTTGTTTATCAGACCAGAGAGCATGTTTCCACTGGTCTGAGTGCAGTGGCCGCATGCAAGCAAGCAAGTTTATTTATATAGCACAATTCATACATAGAAGCAATTCAATGTGCTTTACAGAGGAAAATAATAAAATGATAAAATACATTCTTTTATCAGAATAAAGATGAATAAAAAAATAAATAAATAAAATACATGCATTTTATAACAACCTGTAATGCTAAAGTGACGGCATATGCAACCTAAGGCTCCCCTGTGGGAGACAATGGTCGCTACATTACCCCCACAAAACGGGAGAGCGTGTCCAAAGTCCCTCACGGAGACACGCCTCTCCGATGGCCCTTTGCCAATCCCACACCAATGTCGGGGGGAATTGATTCAAAAGGTCTTAAGAACCTTTCCAGGTCTTTAGAACCTGGCCAAGAACCTGGCCTGTAAGTCTTTACAACCTACAGGTCTTTAAAACGGCTCCGCTGGCCAAAGGTATACATTACAGGTTTTCATTTATGCCATGCATCAGAATAAAAACAAATAAAAGCATAAAAAGATAATTAAAATAGACTTGTAATAAATGTTAAGCGCTCAGTCATATGCTTGCTTAGTTTTGTTAACATTCTAGCAGCAGCATTCTGAATGAGCTGCAGCTGTTTTACAGTCTTTTTGGGAAGTCCATTTAAGAGCCCATTACAGTAGTCAACCCTACTGGAGATAAATGCATGGATAAGCCTCTCTTGGTCTTTTTTCGACACCAGATCCTTGATTCTGGCTATATTTTTAAGATGATAGAACGCTGTTTTGGTGACCGTTTTGATATGACTGGTGAACGTGAGATCTGAGTCTATCATTACACCTAGATTACACACTTGGTCCCTGGTTTTTAGGGCTCGAGAATCAAGTTCTTTCCTAATATTAGTTATTTTATTTTTGTTGCCAATCACAATAATCTCTGTTTTATTTTGGTTTAATTGTAGACAATTCTGGTTCATCCAGTCATTGATGTGCTTTATACATTGATACAGTGAGTCAATAGAGCTGCAGTCAGATGGTTCGAGAGCCATATATATTTGAGTATCATCTGCATAACTATGGTAGTTAATGTTGTTGTTCTGTAAAATTTTGCCCAGAGGTAGCATATAGAGATTGAACAGAAGTGGTCCGTGAATTGATCCCTGGGGAATTCCACATGTCATAGCCACCTTATTAGATTCATGATTGCCTATGGTGACAAAGTAACTCCGCCCATCTAAATAAGACCTGAACCAATTAAGGACTGTCCCGGAGAGTCCTACCCAATTTCCAGCCTGTCCAGAAGTGTTATATGATCTACTGTGTCAAATGCAGCACTGAGATCTAATAGAACCAAAACTGTAATTTTACCCCAGTCAGTGTTCAGTCATATATCATTTAAAACTTTTATCAGAGCCGTTTCAGTGAGGTCGGAAGCCTGATTGGAATTGATCTAAAAGACCGTTGAGTTCACAAATTTGCTGACTTGATTACAGACCACCTTCTCAACAATTTTGGCTATAAAAGGTAGATTTGAGACTGGTCTATAGTTGTTCAAAATAGTTGCATCCAGTGTTCTCTTTTTTAATAAGCATTCAGTTATTGTGTCGATGTTGCTTCCAGAGGCAGTTTGGAACACTGTGGTGAGTTTTGCAGATGATGGGGGATTTTTACACACTAGCCACATCAGCAGTTGACAGCTCAGCACTGTAAGTTAGTGGGGTCTAACAGGTTCTTCTAGACACTTTCACTTCATAATACTAGCACTTACCGGGAAATATCTATATTCAGAGATTTCACAACCTACTTGTGGCACAGATCCTACGACAGCGCCACGTTTAAAGTCACTGAGGCCATTGTACTGCCCATGTTTGTATATAGAGATGCTAAAAGCTGGATGTTATGCACCTGTAAGCAATGGATGTGGCCAAAAAAACTAAACTCAATAATTAGTAGGAGTGTCCACATGCTTTTGGCCGTTTAGTGTATAATAAACATCAAACCGTTCTCTTTTGTTGTGTGTAAAGGATGTGACCTTTGAGAAAGTTAAGAAAGGTGACCTCTAAAGAGGAAAACTGGATTGTCAGTTTTCATAAAGTTGTTATAAAAATTTGTTGAGATACTGTATGTTATGAAATTATCATTTACATTTTTGACACACAGATCTTACTGGGTCTTGTTCCGACATGATTACTGTGCTGTTTTATGGTCAGGTGTCCTCTACTTCACACACAGAACTAACACGGAAATTATGAATTGACTGTCCCAATACATATAGAGAGTATCTAAATACTATCTCTATTTTGTTTTCTTTGTTTCTTTCTATTTATATTCTGCATTTCAATTAAGTCTCCATCACAATTAAAATGCACCTCTAACTATTTTAAAATGGCATTTGACATTTTCAGAGACGCTAATGTGCTTTGAAGTGGACAATATTCAATAACAATCTAACATTCCTTGCACTTGCCCTGGAGTTGCCATTGTACTTTATGATTGTAACTTTTACGATTTGGCTCGTTATGGTCCCGCCTTCCGAGAATGACAGACATGTTGGTAGAAAATAGAAATGCAATTCCAGATAGCATTTACATGTTCATAGGTTGGTTGTGATAAAACATGAAAACAATATGCGCAATATGGCTGCCGTCGTGTCATCCAGGTGGATGCTGCTCATCGGTGGTGGTTGAGGAGATTCCCCTTTTCATGTAAAAAGCGTGAGTTCCCAGGAAAAAAAGTGCTGTATAAATGTAATTAATTAATTATAATTATAACCTCTGAGGGACAATATTCAAATGAAAAAAACAAACCGTCAAACCTCAAGTCGGGTCTTCAGTTAAGATGTAACTTCCGTGTTCTGGATCACAAAACATCATTTAAATGTCCAAAATAGCACTTACATATTGAAAATGATAATGAATTTGTGTAATTGTATTACCATTTGAATATAGTCCCTTATATACTTCCATACAATGAGTGTGAATGGTCTCTACACTGCAGAGAACAGTGACCTCGTGTAGAATAGAAACTACAATGTGTATTGCATAAAAAATACAAATTCAGCTGTGCAGCACAGACGTGGACCTTATTGAGCTGCCATGAACATGTCTACCTTAAATTACCTACCCATCTTTACAAACGTATAAGCCAAGATGTAAGCTTACCAAATATATTTTCATGTTTGCATTTGATCTCTGTTGGCCAAGTACACTAAATATGTTGTGTGTATCTTTTACCATTTGGAAATTTTACCATTCATGAAAACCCCCATCAGATTAGGTGGAATTATTTCTCTGTGATTGTACAATACCTAGTCGAATGTGAAATACTGATAACAGGTATAATTCCTGACTCACTACCGCCCTCTATTGATGACTATTTCTCCTGACTCACCACCGCCCTCTATTGATGACTATTTCTCCTGACTCACCACCGCCCTCTATTGATGACTATTTCTCCTGACTCACTACCGCCCTCTATTGATGACTATTTCTCCTGACTCACTACCGCCCTCTATTGATGACTATTTCTCCTGACTCACCACCGCCCTCTATTGATGACTATTTCTTACTGCAACGTTCGACTTCCGGTTATCGTTTGCTTTCCCGTTAGACGCCCGCGCACATAGGCTGAATCGATTAACAAGCCTTGATCTCTAGTTTATAACATCAACAACATGGCAGCAAACGGGGTTTCAGAGCCGGCAAATGTCGATATATCTAAAACAAATGTGGATCAACGCGATGGTTACGACAGGAAATGCACGTTCTGTAGGATTGTCAATGAAGAAATTGCCACAGAACTCCTTTATGTTGTAAGAGTTTAGTGGTATATTAACTAGCAAGCTAATCGTAGTAATAAATTGCTTTGCTTGTTAATAATATTACCTAGATATATAGACAATCAAGCAACTAGGATGACAGCTATCTAACACTCCATAATCCTTTTTTATCAATTTCTATATACTCAACAACCACTATTAAAGCCCAGAATGCAATTAAACATGGTGGTTAGTTACAAGCTGATGATGAAAGACTCAATTAGATACAGACAAACAGTGAACACTGACACCCCATTTGTGTTTTGACAGGATGAGGAAACCACATGCTTCCGGGACATAAAGCCTGGAGCTCCCCATCACTACTTGGTGGTGCCCAAAAGACATGTTGGAAACTGTAAATCGCTTAACAAAGAGCATGTGCTATTAGGTAGGATACGCACGTCTGGGTTTTAGTAGTAGTCTGTTATCTGTTTTATGTTGTGCTTATCTGTGTTATTGTGCTGGGTGTGCTATTTTTATCTAATCAGTGGAGAAGATGGTGGAGACAGGGAAGAAAATTCTCCAGAAACACAACGTGGTAGATCTCAGCGACGTCAGGTATGATCCACCAAAGTTTTGATTTGAATGAAATGAGGTTTGTTACTTTTGGGGTCTCCTCTGAATGGGAAAAGTATATTTTAATTACTTGCATCGTCCTCATCATGCCCAATAACTAGACATAACATGTCATCACATTCAACTGTTAGAAGCTGTTTGCATATTGAACCTGCTGCAGAGACAACAACAGTATTGTTTGTGTTTGTCGGCAGATTTGGTTTCCACTGGCCCCCTTTCTGTTCGGTCTCTCATCTGCACCTCCATGTTCTGGCACCGGCCAGTCAGATGGGCTTAATGTCCCGCATCTTCTACAGACTCAACTCCTATTGGTTTATCACGGTAAGCCCCTTCTAAATGGCAGAATGTACCATTAATTCCAGTCCCTTCAGTCATTTCTTCAGCATGTGAAGTGGATACGCAGGTGTATTTGGGTCAGATGGTTACCTAAGCTAGTCAAGAAAAACATAATAGTACGTATTTTGGGTTATTGTTTTTCTTCAGGTGACGTCCCATTAGTTTTTATGCATTTGGTTGGATCCTAGCAAACATTTTGTTTCTGTACATCTCAGAATGATTTCATTTTGTGCCACTGTCCTAAGGCAAAAGCAATGGTGGAACTGAGGTTAATCATTCACAGCTCTTTTATGTGTGAAAAACCATGCCACAGAAAACACCTGATCAATAGGAAACGCAAGTGAGCCAAATTACCAGATACTTAGGCTCACGTCAAATTAAGAGATTGACCTCTGAAAAAGTTATTCTTAGTTGGTAAAACGTCTGTGTGTTGAAACGGCAGTACCTTTTCATCCCCTTTTTTATTGTATTTTTGTCTCGAGTGTAAAGCAATATTACTGTCCCAATACCTATGGAGGACACTGTACCTTTCTAATAAACTGCTCAACCACTATAGGAGGCCATGGGTTATGTGTGTTTGTCTTTTTCAGGCTGACCAGTTGATTCAGCATCTGAACTCTAAGGGAGAGGCCAACTGAGTGGTGTGAGGTTGTTTGGGCTGGACCAGCCAACAACTGGGTTACCTGACTGGTAGTGAAGTGGACAGGTCCGGGCTGGTGTGGACTCCTGTAGTTCTCTGTGTGAGTGGGCTCCACTGTGTGAGTGGGCTCATTAAAGGGTCACATTAAGATGGATGTTGAAGATCATCTGAGGTCTAGTATTGAGTTGAACCTAATTAATCATGAATTTGGTCCAGTATTATTGCTATGTATTATTATGGGTTTGTGCATTTAAAAACAATAATATTATAGTTCTGACCTAAATTATGTTTAGATTGGTAATCACTTAAGCCTAAAACCACCAGTATCTGTTTGAGTATACTAGTAGCCTATCTCAACACAAATCCGTCATAGACTTGTAATTCCGGATTTGGTTCCAAAACCTGCCAGTGTATACCAAACTCCAGGTCCACTCTGTTTTCACGTTTAAAACTTGTAATTAGAGACTGATTCACCAGGTGAGTGCAAATAATGATGAGGTAGGAGGCTCCAAACTTGTTAGGGTAACAGTTGTGACCCTGTGGCACACCGTACTTTATTATCATAATGACCTATTGATGTAGACCGTTGTACAACATGATAGGTACGTTCTGGCCATTGTCATTCAGGTCAGAGTGGCAGATTACTACTGGTATGGGGCTTTAACGTAGAAACATATTTCATAGTGATGTTAACGAGGTCTACTGGGAGACACGTAATGATTAGGGTAAACACTACACTGTTCCAATATGGTTGAATTACAAAAGCAACTGTTATGCATGAATGACAAATAATTCTAGTATATATATATATATAATGAATTACAAATGAATAAAAAGATATAGGGTACTACTTGTATGAATTGTATGTAGAACCTGTTCCACTAAACCACATATAAGCATGTGTACTGAGGTGTTTGACATGATACCCTGAAGACCTGCACGTTTGATGAAATGTTGGTATTAAATTATTGGAACATACAAGTGTACGGCTTTCTTATTCTTAACAATTATATCACTTCACCAGCCAGCAACTCGCCTAATCGGGTGTGCATTTTCTTGCAGTTTATAACTTAATAATGTAAAATATGGATGGGATTATAATTCAGTTCAATTTTACTTCTAAACACCGCAGCAGTATTTGTAGTGTTGCTAAAATGTTTGAGGAACGTATGATCTAATAAATGTTTGTATATATTATATATCATTTAACAAAATAACTTTTCACTTCAATTAAACATTAGATTTTTGTGTATACATTGAATGAAAGACCAAGAGGATAAACAGCAAAGACTCCCTGTTTTGTTTATATTAACCCAGAGTGTCATTATTAGTAGAGTGCCCTGTATTATGGGGACCGTTAAATAACAATCAATAAAACACTTGTATGTAAATGTTCATTTGCAACAAAGTATGTACCAAATGTTATACTTTACTGAAAGTCTTTCAAATCTTTCTCAAATATGTTTGTTTTTTACAAATATAACAATGCTCCAAGCATATACACATGGTTCATTAAGCTCTACATTCAGATGAATACTTGAACAGTAAATAAAGGCATTTCATAATATTTATACACACATGTATGTAACATTTGCTGTAATTTTACATATACATAATTTGTGCAGGTCTGCAGATCAAGTCCAATGAGCATTGTGAAATGCATTTTCAAAAGGAATACATTTAAAATAATGTTAAATGATGTGTTAAATGGTTTGTTTGACAAATATTATGGTAGCATATAACCTATATGACAGAAATATTCAACATTCTCCCAAGCGTTCCATCTATTACAAGACAAACAAACCCGGTTTATATAGGTCGGCTAATTCTCAATGTATTAATTAGTGAATCAGGGGTGCTGGTTCAGGGCTGCAACGACATAATGCAAGAGATGCCTATAGAGACTAGAGGACTGGGTATGTTTCTGGACAGGGAGTTGGTCACCTTCTTGTCCATCTGCTGCCTCCTTTGGGTCACTGAAGCAGCATAATTACAACTCAAATTACAACTCATGTCATTCTGGTCCCTTTAGCAATTTGATGGCAACCATGTCATCCTGTCCCTGCCACAGCATCTCCCCCTTAAAGCTGACCCGGCCCTGCTTCCTGGCCCTCAGTAGAATTCCCACCAGCTTGTTGGAGATGGTCACATAGTGATCAAACAGCTTCTTGAACTCCACCGTTGCCACAGCTCTCTCTCCACTGCCCCCGTTTCCACCAACACCACTCTCCCCAATGTCCATGATCACCTGACAGAGCTCCTCCACTTCCTGGTTAATGTGGGCGTGGGCGTCCCGGCCCCTCTGCTCTGTCATGGAGCCTTCTAGGGGTCTGCCGTAACCATCCTGTCCCAGCTGGAGCGCCTGCTGTTTGGCAGTTAAACTCACAGTGGCCCCCCGGTCATTACTGAACGGGTTGTGTTTCTGGTAGTCCTGGTGCTCGTGGCTCCATCTCTGCCAGTTCTCCTTTAAGCCCTTTACTGATACCACACATGCTGTCCTGTCATCACAGTGACACAGATAAGGTGCATCGGTTTCCATGACGATGTCGGTCATATGTTTAAGGCTGCATTCAGGGACTTGTTAACTTTCAGGAATGTTGTATCTTCTGTTGGCATGGTTAGGGTTAGTACAAGTTTGAATTAGCACATCTGTTGAGTTGTCTTAGCCTACATGATTGTGTAATATAGTCAAAAACATGTCCGTATGAATTTAGAGCCGAAACACAACCTGAATAAAGTTGTAACAAATATGTTGCATACAGATTGTAACCGTACAACATGACATTTAGGGATTCAAATTAATACATTAAGCATACGAGTGCAAATTGCAGGACACAATGTCATGCTACTGTTCCAGTCTCTAAGTAGCGACTTATCTACTGATTATCCGACCGTTTTCGCCATAACGAGGTCAAGCAGAATGAGTTGGTCCAGATAGGCTTTGACTATACCTACCTTACAATTGTTTTAACGAACACACGTACGCACCTGAAGGATATTTGTCTGTTGGCAACACTGTATTCATGCAAGAATGCTCAATCGGTGACTTTGTGTACCCGGAGTGGAAACGCAGATGGGCATCCCATGTATCCTATCCAATGATAAGGGGTGGTGCAAGCAGCAACATGTTGATCCAATAATGGTGGTGTCACGTGACCTGAACATCAGCGATATTCTGATGCAAAGCAGCTTATGGCTGGTATTACTATTACTAGTATTATTAACTGCAGCGACAGTAAAATTATACTGCATTATTATATATTAAGTAGTTTTTTTGGGAGGACGATACATAATACTCACACAATTATTTGCACTTTAATACCACTATCCAGAGTCTAGGAACAAAATAAGGACGTTAATAACAAACTACGACATATGCAAATTAAAAATGTATCGTTGCTTAAGTGCAAGCATCTTAATTCACAATAAGTGCTGGTACTCTTTTTTTAAACAATTAAAAAATATGTGCAGTAGCACAGACCGGAACCAATATGAAACGCGGTTTCTAGCCGGAGCTATTTTGCGACAGAGCTCGAACATGGCGATTCACTGTAGCAGAACATGCGTACAATATTTAATACATTTGGCTCACGACAATGTCGACTTCAGACTACCGGTACAAGCGTTAATGTTTACCTGCTTCGGCCCCTCTTGTTGAACTGTATTTGTTGTCATTTATGTAGATATTTAATGTTCAGGATGTCTTAATGTATTTCTAACCCGTACATTAGCTAGCTAGGCTATGGATGAAAGCTACGTGAGTCGTGTTTGAACCCTGTTTATGTGTTGATCATTGTGACTCTACAGGAGATTATGGCACTGCTGTCTCTCAGGGGTCAACCGTTTGATCCAGGTGAACACTTTCAAGAAAAGGTGAACTAAGTTAGTGTCTGCATGTGATTATTATCCTACTCACGTTAGCCCAATCAATGCAAATAGTTGGTCTATGTGATATGGTTCATTCCACTAGTAACATCCCCTGTCAAACCACGTCACCTTTTCCCCCAGTCCCCTTTCTGGCGAATGAATGGATTGTCGGAGGAAGATGTGAAAAGCGTCATGGCTCGAACTGTGTGTGCAAAGTAAGTGAGGCAGATCAACAACTGACAATATATAGATTGACCTTTGTCATTTCTTATCAGCCTTTGTCTATTAACAGTATGTTCATTTTTCAACCACACAGTAAGTTGTAATGTATTTTGTGTGATTATTTGTTTTACGCCAAGGTCTGCATTTGAGCTCTGGGGTCATGGAAGAACACACAGTGAACTCAGGACCTCACTTTTGAAATATCCAACTGAGAACATGGTTTGTAAGAATATAAATATATTTATTCTGCATCTATATTTAGGTCAATGAATTATTAAAGTCTAGTTTAATTGTGTAACTGCTTTCCCACAGTCACCCTTCCTACAGAAAGACTCAACATACAAAATCAATGTCTACACTTTCAACAAGACTCTAGAATTTGAAGACCGAATTAAGAAAATAGATGTGAGTATCTAACATATGGTTGTGTATTTCTCCTTCAGATTAGTGATGTGCATTTTTTAAAAACACTTTTATACACGTTTTAGTACACTGATGAGCCAAAACATTATGCCCTAATATGCTGTTGGTCTTCTGCGTGCCACCAAAACAGCGCCAACACATGGACTTTACAAAACTCCTGAAGGTGTCCTGTGGTATCTGGCACCAAGACAAGTGGCGAAGTGGAACTGTTGGTCCAGCACATTTCAGAGATGCTCAATCAGATTGAGATCTAGCAGGGTTTCCGCGGGTCATTAAAAAGCATGAAAAGTCATTAAATAGATTTTGTGAAAATTCAGGCATGAATTGGCATGAAAAAGCATGAACTTCGATGTTCAAAGGCATTAAAAATTATGTAAACTTGATGGAATAATAACATTATTTTTCACGATTTATTTTGACTATATAAACATCTAAATCTAATTTTGATCGGAAGTATAGCGTAATGGTTGAAAGGCGGAACCTTTTAATTGGCTGTTTTGTACGGCTGGTGCTCGAAGTCGCGACACCTGATGTAATGCAAAGTGCGGTGAGTGTGAGTCTGCTGTCTATCGAGTGAGTGAGTGAGTGACTGAGTGAGTGTGTGCTGTGGTGAAAGAATGGAGGAAATATCAAAGATGGGAAAATGGGAAAATGCAAGTTTCAGCAGAAGTGGTTGGAGGATGAACTGTTCAGAACCTGGTTAAAGCCCGTCCAGTGCTTGAATTTTGGTGCGGGAATGCGCATGATTTAAACAATTCCCGCAAGGTTAGTGTGTATTTGCTTCATCTCAGATGGAGGGAAAGTTGGTTGGATATTGGATATTCAACGGATATTCAGAGCCCGAGATCAGGTCCAGTTTTCCCGCAAGCAGCCACACTACACCCGGGTGATTGGCCGACAGAAACCTCCGTGTGCTTATAGTTAGGGACCGTTAATAAAGTACAAAGTCTTAAAGTTATGAATTCAATAGCTGTTTAACCATTTGGCCTTGAAACTTCAAACCACTGTCAGATTGTTTTATAGAGTACACCCACATTTTGCACAGCTTTGTTTTTTAAGGAAATGGTGTAAGAGACATTTAATAAACATTTAAAAACGGTAAAATTGTTATCTTTTTTATCTGAAATCACTTGTAAACCTCATTTTACTTTCATATTGTCTACAAAGGTCTTTCACATGTTGCACAGCCTTTGTTTTTTTCAAATTAAAAGTTTGAAAACTTTTAATATACATTTTTAACTTGCATATCTCATAGCTTTTTTGTGCAGTTACCTTTTAACCTCAAACCACTTTCAGATAGTCTGCAGGGGCCACCGACATGTTGCACAACTGGAAATGCACAATTCATGCATACAAATTTGTAGATATTAATAAATGAAAATGATTAAATTAGACAGATGCATCACAAGTTATTCTCCCCCATAATCTTTAGATCCCCCCATGTGACCCACCCCACCCAAAGAAATTCAGGCCCAGCCGTCGATGGTAAACCTGGAGAGGCATTTTGCAGCGAGTGTGTGGGGGTTGAGGGGAGGACGGGGGGTATTCCCCCTTAGAAACAGGGCTACACCCTGTTCCAATACCAGCTTTCAGTTCAGATGGCGGTGCTTACTTGAAGTTAGTCTAACTTTTGGGACTGGTTGACATGCGTAAGCAGTATAGGTTCATTACTTTTAATTATCATTGCATGTTGTTTTGAGATCCGGGGGGCAGAGACGTGAGCTGCTCAGTGAACAGTGTTTTAACTATTTTGTATTTCTGTTGTGTTCTTATTTTGTGAAGCACTTTGTGTTGCTTTTAATGACTGTAAACCGTCTTGTGAGCCATCTGACAGTTAAATTTGGATTTTCAAATATTAAACATTTGCCTTGTCAAATGCTTACTATTTGTGTGTGAAAGTATCTGCAGTTGGGCATGAAATTAGTTTAATGTGGCATGAAAAAGGGCATGAAAAAGCATTAAATGAGATTTGCTGATACCTGCAGAAACCCTGTCTAGAGAATTTGGAAGCCAATGCAACACATTGATCTTTTCATCATGCCCTCAAACCATTCCCCTATGATATGTGTACTATGGCAGGGCACATAATTCTGCTGAAAGAGGCCACTGCCATGGATAAGTGGTGCACACGTTCACAGCTGGTCATGTGATATAAACTAAAAACGGGACTCATTGGATTAGGTGACTTTATTCCACTGCTCCAAGGTCCAGTTCTAACGCTTGCCCATTGTAGGCACAGGCGTACAGGTGTCTGCGGCTACACAGCCCCACTCCCACGTGCATCTACTCAGTATTTTGTTTAAATGCGGTAGTTGGAATCAGGGTTACTCACCCCCCCCACCCACACACACACGCACGCATCTAATGTCAGCTAAGATTTTCACTGTGAAAATTAAATGTGAGTTTTCAGCAAAGGTTATTTTGACACTATAGATAACCTGTTTTTTAGAAAACTGAATCTGGACATTATTGTTTAAAAACATGGTTTAAAAATGTGTTATTGTTGTTTTATAATCTGTTATCTTTTAGTACGAACATATATTTATGTTCATAGATATTTCTGCAATGTTTGGACAATACTGAACCATATGAGGTGCATTTGTCAAAATAATATCTCAACCACAGAGTACAGGCGTTACACTGTTGCTCTGGGAGCACTGAGATGGTGTTGGCTTAAATGTGTCCCCATAAATGTGTCATGTTGTTACCTAATAGGTGTCAACAGCTTGAGGGGTTAGCAGCTGCGTAGGCTCTATTAGTAAAGCACTGGTGTCATCCTTCTGATGTCTTATCCACACCTTTCTCCATCACTGTTGTTGTCTACTGAAATGCTAAAATGCTACATCGTTGGAGATCTAAATGAAATTGTAGGATTTTGGTACATCCACGTGCCATTATATAACTATCTGATCTGTTCCTCCTCTAGTTCCACTTACTGAACAATTATAAAAGCCACACAATCTATTATAATCTAAAATAAGACGTGTGTGCCAGCAAACGTTTAAACAGAGTTGTCTGATATGCAATCTATGGAGATAAGAAATGTATAACTTAATTTGTTTTTAATTGAATATGTATCTCAGTATCTAATGCACTTAAGCTTATTCTGTAGAGAAAATATGGAAGGATAAAAATGTACCGCTACATCTATAATAAAATGTCAGGCTGAGATAGCAGAAGAATAGACAAGAAGGTACTTGTATACTAAAACAAATGAATAATATATATATATATATATATATCATCGATTAGAAAGTGTTATAGAACTAGTGTCACTTTCATAGTACTGGGATGGATTGCACTGTACATTTTTCTTGTATTCACTGCATCTAATATGCACTGATCTGTTTATATACTGATTTAAATTATAAGCTGGCAATGTAGTATGCTCTATGACACCTGTATAACAGTCATTTGCACTGTGTGCTGCCTTTTTTCAAGGAATTGGAATATCTCCCGTTTGAGGGAAGGGTCAATCTAAAGAACCCTAAACACACATTCTCACTGTTAGAGGACTATGGAACAGATCCAAACAACATCCCAGAAAGGCCTCTCTACATTTACTTTGGCAGATGGGTAAGTCATTCCTATCTTACTGTGCGGTGTGGTTCTTTGTTTAATTGTCAATCATTATTTGACAAGACATTTAGCACTGCAATGATGTTTCTAGAGTCAGTGAAGCCTTTAGTTTTGATGTTGTGACATTGTTTTATGAGACCTTCAGTTTCTTGGACTTTTTTTTTTTTTACATGAAATAGCCTTAATTTCTTAGAACGAACACAGATTGACAAGTTTCAGGGGAACGTTTTTGTTTCTGGCCATTTTGAGCCTGTAATTAAACCCAGAAACGTGTTGCTCCAGATAGTAAACTACTCTAAAGAAGGCCAGTTATATTTTGTCTAATCGGCACAAAGGTTTTCGGTGGTTTCGGACATAACTGCACAAGAGTTTTCTAATGATCAATTTGCTTTTTAAAATGGTACACTTGGATTAGCAACACAATGTGCCATTGAAACACAGGGCTGATAGTTGCTGATGTAACGGGCCTCTGTAAGCCTATGTAGACATTCCATTACAAATCCAGCTACAATTGTCATTTACAACATTAACAATGACTACATCAAATCTGACGCAATCATCTAAATGTCGCAGCCGTATTCGAGACTCATCAGACCAGGCAACATTTGTTCAATCTTCTATTGTCCAATTTTGGTGGGCCAATAATTATCCAGCCCTCAGTTTCCTGTTATTCGCTGACAGATGTGGCACACAATGTGGTCTATTGCCACTGTGTGTTCAGGATGCATATGAGTCAATGTCAATATGGGAGTCATTGGTAGTCTGAGAGGCAAACCGACTCCAGTCTGTGTGTTGAAACTGAAGCTGTAGTGATGAGTCTGTCTCCTCAGGCTACACCATGACCTCACTGTAGATTTCCTTGGTATATATATTTTAATTTAACCATTAGTTAACCAGGTTGCCAGATAGAGAACAAATTCTCATTTGCAACGGCGACCTGGGGAGAAGCTGGGGATTGAACCCAGGACATCATACATACAGGAGTATTAGTAGTGGTCAGACTGACCCGAGGGGGAGGGGTGTGGCTTTGTAATCCAGAATGTTAGCGTACACAGGAGACAATTTGGAAACAACAACTTTAAGGCAGGAGTTGTTAAAATCCCCTTTAATAATTATAAGGTCATCATTAGTATCTGTTGAATACTAATGGCTGCATGCAGCTCTGTCATCGCTAGCTTAGCCGTAGCATCTGGTGGAATGTAGGCTGCCGTAACAACAATAGATGTGAACTCGCTAGGCAAGTAAAAGGGTCTGCAGCCATTACATATGCCAACGATGCATGGTTTCTTGTCAGACTGTTCGTGTTTTGTGTTTTCCTCTGTTTGCGCTGTTCGTATATGTTTTAAATGTTGCAGCTAGGGGTCAGAACAGATTTCTTATATTGGTCAACTGACTTGGCGAAATAAACCTGATTTTGATTCTGGTTCTCTGAGTTACTGTTGCCTTTTTATCAGCTTTAACCAACAAGGCATTTTCGCGCAGAGAACTTACTAAAATGTAAATTAATCTAGTACATTTTGTGATTTAGTACTAGTGCAATAATGCTTTCAGAAATACTCAAACCAGCTTCTCTGGCACCATGCCAAGTTTAAAGTCCACTTAAATAACTTTTCTTTCCCACTTTGATGCTCGGTTTAAACTTGATCTGAAACTGTATTTTCCACAGATTGCTGATGGTCAGCGTGAGTTGATTCGCTCTCACAGTGTGAAGAACAGGCACTTCATAGGGAACACAAGTATGGACGCTGGATTGTCCTTCATCATGGCCAACCACGCTAGGGTCAAAGCTCATGACCTGGTTTTTGACCCGTTCGTTGGGACAGGTAAGAAACAAGTCAGCTTGACTTAAAAGCGACTTGAGGTTGCTGACATGTTTTGTTGTGTAAACTTGCAGATATTGAAAGCTCGAGACGCCAACTTCCGAGTTAGCACGGGCTGCGTTTTGGTTTGAGTCCCGCCTGGTGGTTGGAAAGTGTGAAGAATATTGTGTACCTAGGACACGTTACTTTGTAGTGCAAACACATATCTTCACTCGTCAGTACTGAAATACCTTTGAAAGTCTTTAAAAAGTAACAGTGTAAAAGTTCCCCTGTTGACGATCAAACAAATTAAATCAGGTACGTAATTTCCGGACAATTAAGCGTACCTGAATATAAGCCGCACCCACTGAATTTAAAAAATATATATTATTTTGAACTAGGGATGCAAATTATCGATTCATTCATTAATCATTAGTTGATTGACTTTATCGATCGATTAACGATTAACTGATAAGCGGCTTTTTTGCGGAGAATGTAAATTAGTCACGGTATCAAAAGTGTCTTTAACATAGGGCTGGACGATATGGCCAAATTTTATATCACAATATTTTTCTTAATTTCGGTCGATACGATATAATTCCGATATCGATATGAACAATAAAAAATGCCAAGAACACCCACAACAGATGTATGTGCCTACAATCTTCTGAATAATGAATTTGCCAAGTCTATGAAACCTCCTCCTATAAAACTACATAATATTTTAGAAATTAAACGGTACAAATACATTAACGTTCACTTTTTATTTGAATTGAACCTTAATACTAGGGATGCACCGAAATGAAAATTCTTGGCCGAAACCGAAAACCGAAAAAGAGGAAACCAAGACCGAAAACCGAAAACCGAAACACCGAAATAAATTATGCCAATTATTAGTACCATTGCATTTATGGATATGAGGCACCAAGGGCGTAGGTTTGGTCTCAGCTTCGGTGGGGACATCTCCCCCCCCCTCCGGCAAGTGAACTTTTACTGAGAATAATGTGATTATTTTTGCGTTTAGTTGAGACAATAGCCTGTTGCTTTTATACTACTCTAAAGTTAAACTAGCATATCCATGTGCAGACAAAAATCATTATGTAGTAACTGGCGTTCAACTTTTAGATGGTAATTTCTGTTTGTCAGATTCAATATATTGTAGCGACCCTGGTGGTGCCACTACTCCGCCCCTACTAATGGGATATCCCAAATAGGCCACATTACATGAGCAAAATATACACAGGAAACATTTCCACTGTTTATTGTGACTGCAAGATTCTAACATATGGGGTATGTATTAACAGAAAGCACTGGTAACTTTACGGTTGTCTTCAGTCACTATCCTGTGTACTTATAGCGTGTCAGATAACTCCCCTCCCCTAGGTTTTTTAGCCAATCAAATTACGGCGTTTCTAGTACCGTCCTCCTGGCGCTGCGGTCGGAATTGACCCAAATCGCTTCACAAACTCATAACGGAGTTCGCTAAAATATTGGTGGGGACAATTTAGTCATGTTAAAATGTTGTTGGGGACATGTCCCCAGCGTCCCCCCTAAACCTACGCCCATGTGAGGCATTTTCTTGCAGGATTTCACTGAACATATCAGACAACGAGGGTGCATGCCCCTCATCTAGTGCAGAGAGACAAGTCTTTTTTTCTGCGCTCTGATCTCCGTGCGCTGCTGCTCCGTGCCCTACTGCTCCGTGCGCTGCTGCTCGGTGCGCTATTGCTCCGTGCCCTACTGCTCCGTGCCCTACTGCTCCGTGCGCTATTGCTCCGTGCCCTACTGCTCCGTGCGCTATTGCTCCGTCTCCACGCGGGTTCTCCGCATCCATCGCCGCCTGGATCATTTCTCGTGCGCGCTGCTTTATTTCTGCATCCAAGTAATGGTCTTTATAACGTGGATCAAGTACAGTCGCGATGAAGTGCAGAGGATCCGAATAGATCACAACACATTTCGGCCGTATTGTTTCGGTGATAAAAGTATTTCGGTGCATCCCTACTTAATACACACAAGAAAAGTCAAATAAACATAAGAATCTCAGACTGACCTTATTCATATATTTAACTTTACACGTATCTTTTGGCGCTCTGCATGCATCTTGCGGAAGAACATTGTAGCCGGAACTTCTTCTCTCCGTTTATGTCTATGACGAATCACGCAGGTACTGGGCTACGCCGCACCTGAAGTAGTTTAGAATAGTCTGAATATAAACACTTATTATTGGTGTACCATAGTGATTCAGGATAAAACAAAAACACGGTTTGGATATTGGATTCATGATGTACTGGCTCATTATATACATTTTGCTAATTTTTTAACTAAAAAGGTACTGCAGCTTTAACATAGCACACTGCTAGTCGGCTCTACTCTCCCGCATGCTTGGTTTCTTTTTTGACGCCTCAAGTTAGTTTCGGGTCTCTCGCCGCCTGCGAGAATCTCGTGTCACTTTCAATTACGAATACGTCCTGTGGAAAACGGTCTTTGATTGCAATGTTCAATTAACCGACAATTCATTTATTTAATCGAGTAAATTCTTATAGACAACTAATCGATAGTCGATTAACCGTGTACATCCCTATTTTGAACATCAATAAGCCGCACTGGTCTATAAGCCTACCAGTACATTGAAACAAATGAACTTTACACAGGCTTATATGAAACACAGGTTCTAACAAAAATAAATACGCTTTAACGAAACACGGGTTGTGACAAAAATAAATACGCTTTAAATAAACACGGGTTGTAACAAAAATAAATACGCTTCATCGAAATATGGGTTGTAACAAAAATAATTACGCTTTAACGAAACACGGGTTGTGACAAAAATAAATATGCTTTAACGAAACACGGCTTGTAACGAAAATAAATTTCGCTTTAACAAAACACGGGTTGTAAAAAAAACAAAAACGCTTTAATGAAACACGGGCTGTAACAAAAATAAATATGCTTTAACGAAAAACTACTTGTTCTTTTTGCACGGAGTCAATTCCTCACGCTGCCGTTTCCAACATCTTATTATCGACTTATTAAGACCAATCTCCCGTGCAGCAGCTCTTTCCAATAGCCAGATCATTTGCCTTTAACTTGTAAGCTGCATCATTGCATTTCTCTGTGTTTTTGCCATGAGGGTGACTAAATGACTACCGTAATCAGAATGATGGGAAGTTTGAGCTCTATTTAATCTAAACAGTAATGAAAGCTTAATGCCTCCAAAATAAGTGAACACGTCTGTTAAGTTGACTATCTTGATCAGTCTTAACTTAGTGTGAAAGTATAAGCGGAACGTTTGTTTCATTCACTTATTTATTTAACACAAATATACGTCTCTGTTCATCCGTCTCCATTTCCATTGGGCAGATGCACACTAATACTGTAGGAAAAACATGGCATACATGCAGCTATGAGAAAAACGTAATACCTAATGTAAACGTAGTACCGTAATACTTAGAATAAAGGAACCAACTCAATTACCTTAACGATAACAGCGCTATCAACAAATGATATTTAACAACGTCACAGAATGGAAATATGTGGAAATATCAGCCTTTGTTGTTTAAGCCGTGAGGTTCAAAGCGTGGGAAAAGCATTGCGGCTTATAGGTTGGAAATTACGGTAGATATTTCTAAGCAGTGTGATTATGTCACTGTGCTTAATGGATATTATTGTGTCTCTCTTCACATTAGCCCCAGGCATGTCACTGTGCTTAAAGGATATTGTGTCTCTCTTCACATTAGCCCCAGGCATGTCACTGTGCTTAATGGATATTATTGTGTCTCTCTCCACATTAGCCCCAGGCATGTCACTGTGCTTAATGGATATTATTGTGTCTCTCTTCACATTAGCCCCAGGCATGTCACTGTGCTTAATGGATATTATTGTGTCTGTCTTCACATTAGCCCGAGGCATCTTCACATTAGCCCCAGGCATGTCACTTAATGGATATTATTGTGTCTGTCTTCACATTAGCCCCAGGCATGTCACTGTGCTTAATGGATATTATTGTGTCTCTCACTATTGTGTCTCTCTTCACATTAGCCCCAGGCATGTCACTTAATGGATATTATTGTGTCTGTCTTCACATTAGCCCCAGGCATGTCACTGTGCTTAATGGATATTATTGTGTCTCTCTTCACATTAGCCCGAGGCATGTCACTGTGCTTAATGGATATTATTGTGTCTGTCTTCACATTAGCCCCAGGCATGTCACTGTGCTTAATGGATATTATTGTGTCTCTCTTCACATTAGCCCGAGGCATGTCACTGTGCTTAATGGATATTATTGTGTCTCGTCTTCACATTAGCCCCAGGCATGTCACTGTGCTTAATGGATATTATTGTGTCTCTCTTCACATTAGCCCCAGGCATGTCACTGTGCTTAATGGATATTATTCTGTCTCTCTTCACATTAGCCCCAGGCATGTCACTGTGCTTAATGGATATTATTCTGTCTCTCTTCACATTAGCCCGAGGCATGTCACTGTGCTTAATGGATACTATTCTGTCTTCACAGGAAGCCTGTTGGTGGCATGCTCTCATTTTGGTGCTTATGTCTGTGGAACGGATATTGATTACAACACCATTCATGGGATGGGTGAGGCCCTATTTTTGCTTTGAGCTTTTCTTGACCTGCCTATACCTGCACTTTTGGACACTTACTCTGTGAGTTTTCTCCTAATCCCTGACTTGTATAGACACGTATATGCAAATCAACACCTTAATGATCTTCCACTGTCCTGTTGGTCATGCAGTTGATACGAGACATGATTACGACCTACGGCGTGTGATATTGTGCTTGTTGTTTAGGCAAAGCTAGTCGAAAGAACCAAAAATGGAGGGGTCCAGATGAGAACATCCGCGCCAACCTGCGTCAGTACGGCTCAGAGAAGCTGTATGTTGATGTCTTAGTTTCTGATGCCTCCAAGCCAATCTGGCGGGACGGAGTGCTGTTTGATGCCATAGTCACAGACCGTACGTTCTCATGATACAGCGTGTATCCGCTTCCTGTTCATATGGATGCGGTCCAGTCATGCATGTGTAAATATATAATATCTCCGATCTTTTGGAGGGTATTCGTACAGATTTCTGTAAAAAAAAAAAACCCCTTTGTTTATAATTTTCAGCACCTTATGGGATTCGGGAATCAACCAGGAGGACGGGATCTCAGAAGGACAGTGTGATCAGTGTGAAGTCATCTGAGGACTAGTACGTCTTGATCTTCTCTCCCTGTTGTTAGGAGTTTAGTGTGAAACTAGTTGCTTGTTTGAAACGCAAGATCAAGATAAACTGCATGTGTATATTCTATATAAAGTATATGGAGATAAATGATACAATGACAACATTTTGGAAAATCCATAGAAATGTCATATTTTATGATGAAACAATTCGTTTAGGCATGGTTTTAAAAATGTATATATTGTCAGTCACATTCAAACTTGATATGCGAAATGACTGTATGTGCGCATCATGTGAGGTGTTTGTGCGTGTTGGTTGGTTCACAATGAGTGAGACTGAACCAGAGACTGAACCAGAGACTGAACCAGAGACTGAACCAGAGACTGAACCAGAGACTGAACCAGAGACTGAACCAGAGACTGAACCAGAGACTGAACCAGAGACTGAACCAGAGACTGAACCAGAGACTGAACCAGAGACTGAACCAGAGACTGAACCAGAGACTGAACCAGAGACTGAACCAGAGACTGAACCAGAGACTGAACCAGAGACTGAACCAGAGACTGAACCAGAGACTGAACCAGAGACTGAACCAGAGACTGAACCAGAGACTGAACCAGAGACTGAACCAGAGACTGAACCAGAGACTGAACCAGAGACTGAACCAGAGACTGAACCAGAGACTGAACCAGAGACTGAACCAGAGACTGAACCAGAGACTGAACCAGAGACTGAACCAGAGACTGAACCAGAGACTGAACCAGAGACTGAACCAGAGACTGAACCAGAGACTGAACCAGAGACTGAACCAGAGACTGAACCAGAGACTGAACCAGAGACTGAACCAGAGACTGAACCAGAGACTGAACCAGAGACTGAACCAGAGACTGAACCAGAGACTGAACCAGAGACTGAACCAGAGACTGAACCAGAGACTGAACCAGAGACTGAACCAGAGACTGAACCAGAGACTGAACCAGAGACTGAACCAGAGACTGAACCAGAGACTGAACCAGAGACTGAACCAGAGACTGAACCAGAGACTGAACCAGAGACTGAACCAGAGACTGAACCAGAGACTGAACCAGAGACTGAACCAGAGACTGAACCAGAGACTGAACCAGAGACTGAACCAGAGACTGAACCAGAGACTGAACCAGAGACTGAACCAGAGACTGAACCAGAGACTGAACCAGAGACTGAACCAGAGACTGAACCAGAGACTGAACCAGAGACTGAACCAGAGACTGAACCAGAGACTGAACCAGTCGGATATTTCAACAGCAAGTAAGACCTAGTATATACAGCTGATAGAAAATGAACTAACTCCATGGTACAAGAATTCTTTGAGGAAACAGACTGGAACTTGTTTAGAGATTCATCCGTCCAGGACACCATGAACATTGAACAATATACATCATCAGTCACAGACTTGAAATGTAAATATAACCGTGTTCCATCGTTTTTTTTTATGGCTAACAACATCCAGCCAATCAGACGGCTCCTGCTGCTCCAGGCAACTAGGCTTTCTCACTCTCTAAAGGCTGATGAAAGGGACCTTCTGAAAATAGTGACGATGTCACGGGTCCTGGCGATGTCACGATGCAATGCCTTGAGGGGTTTATTATGGCCCACATATAAGGCCTACTCCCACAACAGATCCATTGAGGTTGCACTCTGTAACTATTTACACAGCCTCAACACACATACAGAAGTGGCATGCCTACGTTTTTATATTTATGCCTTCGACATTGTTGGTTCCTCAAACCCGTCACCGCTCATCGAGCAGTGAGTCTGAACGCCGCCTGGTGCAAATGGATTCTAGACATTCTGATGGGCAGACTGCAGGCTGTGACAATTTGCAACAACACTGTCTCATCACTTAACACTGGGGCACACCAGGGGTGTGTACTGAACCTTCTGCTTTAGTTCCTGACTTCCCATGACTTTGTGCCTCTAGACAACACCAACTCAGTCATCAAGTTTGCAGGTCTGACTTCCTAAAACATGGAGTCAGTCTGGAGGAAGGATTGATGGTGGCAAACTGGCATTATGGTGGCAACTTAACCACCTCTTAACCTACCTATTGGCATCCTTAAGATGACTTTAGTAAGCAGAGGGGAAAAAGCCTCAATCCATATCATCAGGGCTGCAGTTAAGTTCCTCTACCACCACATTCACTGTTCACTGCAGTGAACCATTTCTTTCTTTATCTTTTGTTTAGTGTTGGAGACAGCCATGTACCAGTTTCCATGGCGTACCACCTGAGTGACATCTTTACTGACCTATTAAACTTCTCAGCTCACCACCTTGTCTTCGGTGGGCGGCTAGTTTACTGGCTACCGATCTACAGGCCAGAGTGAGTATTAATTTTCTATACATTAAAATACATGGAGATACATAAAAAATAATCCTGAGAACATGCAATAAAAATCTGTACTAGAGAAGTAAACATATAGGTACTTAATTTAAAATAATTTGTGGTGCTTGAATTTGATTCTAACCCCCAAAACTTTTATATGAATGTGTTTGAAAGGAAGTTACTCCCCATTATTATCTGGCATAGACATTATCAAACATCCATGTTATCTATGTCACTGTGTTGAATAGGGACACATTTGGCAAGAATACAATGCAAAGTACTTTGCAGTTTGCAATACCAATCAACGGGCAAGTGTTTTGTTTTGTGTTTTGGTTGTAATCATTACACCGGTGTCATGGCTGCATTTTCCTCTTCTGAGTCTACTAGAGAGTAAATGTTGGATTGTGAATTTGTTCTTTTTACGCACAATTTACACACCTCTATTGCCACTTATATGTAGAAACAAATGCTGACATCTGTTAGTTCCTGTGACGTGTCTACTGTCAGATGCACACAGTACCAAAAACCCAGGGTGATTCATGTGGCGTCAGTATCACCAGTAAAACTCATTAGCCTCACGCTAAGTGTTGGTGGTTTTGAATTCAGTAGCGATGTTCATTACTGATATCCGCTACATGATTTGCGTGTAAGAGAATGTACATTTTCCACAGTATTATTGCAGTTGCCTATTTAAAATCCCCATGACTGCCTCCATTTGTTTCTCTAGTGTGACATTCTCACAGCATGATAGATTGTGGAAATATCTAATGCACACTTGGTTGACCTCAGAGGTAGGCTGTTATTCCTTCTGATGCGTGTATTTTACCCCTTTACCCTAGTTAACCACTAGAGGGCAGTACCCACATGTGTGATTGGCACTCTAATGACAACACGTGCAGAGGTGCCAGAATCATTCTGTGAGAGGTAGTCGGTTGTTTTTACTAGAACTAGACACCCTTATCGTTCCCAAGTAATACATGACCTTAATCTGTCTAGTAGTAGAGGAGGGAATAATCCATCACCTTAATAAAGTGTTATAGCTTGTGTGAATGTGTTCGGGGTATAACCATCATATGTGCAGGAATGGCTGTAAACTACTGTGTCATTTGGCCTTCCATTTGTGCACAGTATAAATACAGTGATGACGCTGTCATAACTACACCTCCACAAATCTCTGCAGTGTCACAAAACCCACAGAGGACTGGAGGACTGTCACCATTAACTATATGCAACATTAAGTATTACATTATGTTTTCCACGTTTCTGTTATGTGAAATAACTACATGTAGGCCTGTGGTGAAGTCTGAAGAAATGAAACAATTGTTCAAATACTGTTTTCATTTTTCTGCAGTACACATATGGATACACGCTTGTAGAGTGGAAGTTATTTATTATTCCAATAGGCGGAATTGTTCTGAGTATATTTTACACTCATCAGTCATCTTCAACCGCTTATCTGGGGTCGGGTCGCAGGGGTAGCAGCTCTAGCAGGGGACCCCAAACTTCTCTTTCCCGGGCAACATTAGCCAGCTCTGACTGTGGAATCACATTGATGATCCACTGAGGAAGCATATTTGCCCACAGTTATAATTGATTTTCTCCGCAAAGTGGAGTTTAAATAGAATATATTGTACCACTAGATGTTGCTATCCACCAGTGACTTAGAGTTGTTTTGGAAAATGGAGAATAGCGGAATGACTTTATTGGGGAAGGACTGTACAGTATCATACTTTATAAAGCACTGGTGTCAGTGAGAAGGTTTCTGTAGGACAACTCATATTGTGTGCTGTGTTGTTGCAGTTGTGTGGTACTCTGATGATGGGTACTGGTTCCCCTAAGACTGGTTACCTGGTTGTTAAGGCTGCTTCAGGTGCTTTTGTCATCCTCATAACATGCCTCATTTGGCCCCATGCCTTCAGTAGCCTTCTATTGATTCAATCAACTGCATGGCTTCTCAGGCTTGTAAATATTTTCTTCTTTTTAATTCATTCGCTCTCTGTCTGTCTTTCTGCCCTCTTTGAAATTATTTCTTTCGAGATTTTGAGGTTTGACATGTTGAGGACTTTTGCAGCCAACGTGTGGTCTGTTGCCATTTCTTTTTTGTTGAAGCCCCTTGGCAGGAACCAAAGCCGTTATCTTTGAGGCGAACTCCATCATCCAGAAGTCGCTAGGCGCTAATGAAGACAAGTTCAGGGCTTGGAGGCAGATGTGGTTCCACCCTGATAGTTGGTGTTAGATCTGAACCTCAGGTTACAGTACTTCTGTTTAGTGGACAGAGACTTTTGATTCTGGGGTCTGTTGGACCAGCAGTTAGCCATGAAGCTACGGCTAAATCCAGATGCTAGTCAGAATGTACTGCTTGCTATTAACCACAAATTAAAACATCACGGTTTTGCAACTGTCAAGGCTCAGCTACACTAAGTGTTTCTGTTTTCACTAATTATGGTACATTATTTCTCTATGAACGATGGTTGCACAGTGAGGAAAGTGAAAACAAGCATTTCTGGTGCAACCTACAGACCTGCAGGCCGAATAAAAGTTACACCTGCTTAAAATGCCGCGCTGCACATACTTTTACGAGATTTCTGTTTGACAGGGGGATAGCTGCAATAGAAAAAACGTCTGATGTCGTCAGTGTGAGAGCATTTTGGATACTTAAAGAATAGAGAGTGGAGTTGTTCAAGCTGTGGGATATCCTGTATCACAAGAAGTGTTGAGGCAGTCACCTACTAGTTGCGCTGTGATGCGCATTTGACCCATGCATGTATTTAATGGGAGGGTGTTGCTGACACACAATGACCAGTAGATGGCGCATCTTGTTCATCTTTGCGTCAGAAGGACTGGGGCTGTTGTATGATCACGGTGGCGAATGAAGTGAAACCAAAATGTTAAAACCTCCTGGCAAATGAATAGATGATGGCCTGAGAGCGTCTACTATTATTTAATAAGTGCACATAGATTTAGGCTTTTATGGTACCATATTACCACACAAATGTGTTATTATTTTCTAGTATACAAAATATAGTAATATATTTGATAAAGATAATGTAATATGATTTTTAAAACTTAAATTAGCACTACATCCCAGGCGCCGGTAGACATCGCCACATAAAAGCACCTGAATGCGGGCATTTAGAGATCTTCCCGGTGACATATCTTAGCGATGCTTCAGCCTACGAACGCACACATTGTCGTCATTTGACAGAGACACTCATCCTTCCCCCATAGTGAGATTGTTTGTGAGTAGAGAGGTCCAGCGGCTAATGGGAAATGGATCTGATTCTTTTTTGTTACCATTTTGTTGAACAAACACTTAAAATACATAATGTTTTTTGTGTTATTTATTTGAAATTCCTTATTACGAGTTTTAATAAGGATTTCATGAGTTTCTTTTAATATTTAATTTCCTTGTAGTCCTATTTCTTCATGCTGTACTTTACAGAATCATATGTTTACAAATCTCTCGTCTGTGTGTGTCTCTGTCTGTCTGTGTGTGTGTGTGTGTGTATCTCTGTATATAGGTACTGTGAGGAGATGGTTCCTCTGCATCCCTGTCTCAGATTGCTCAGTAACTGTGAACAGACTCTATCCAGTCACACGTCCAGACGTCTCATCACCATGGAGAAGATCAAGGAACCAGAGGTTGGTGTCTCTGTTCCCCTATTCCTGTGTGTGCTTCTATGTGTCTGTCCATCTGCCTGCGTCTGTCCATCTGCCTGCGTCTGTCCATCTGCCTGCGTCTGTCCATCTGCCTGCGTCTGTCCATTTTCATGGAAAACATATATAGTCTTGAATCAAAGCATATGATTGAGCATCTGTGGGATGTGCTGGACGAACAAGTCAGTTCCACAGCGGCTCAACTTTGCTACTTATAGGACTTGAATAATCTGCTGCTAATCCCTTGGTGTCAGATACCACAGGACACCTTCATATTATACTTAATGTGTTAGTGCCAGATAACACAGGACACCTTCATATTAGACTTAATGTGTTAGTGTCAGATACCACAGGACACCTTCATATTATACATAATGTGTGAGTGTCAGATACCACAGGACACCTTCATATTATACATAATGTGTGAGTGTCAGATACCACAGGACACCTTCATATTATACATAATGTGTGAGTGTCAGATACCACAGGACACCTTCATATTAGACATAATGTGTTACTGTCAAATACCACAGGACACCTTCATATTAGACATAATGTGTGAGTGTCAGATACCACAGGGCACCTTCATATTAGACTTAATGTGTGAGTGTCAGATACCACAGGGCACCTTCATATTAGACTTAATGTGTTAGTGTCAGATACCACAGTACGCCTTCATATTAGACATAATGTGTTAGTGTCAGATACCACAGGACACCTTCATATTATACATAATGTGTGAGTGTCAGATACCACAGGACACCTTCATATTATACATAATGTGTGAGTGTCAGATACCACAGAACACCTTCATATTATACATAATGTGTGAGTGTCAGATACCACAGGACACCTTCATATTAGACATAATGTGTTAGTGTCAGATACCACAGAACACCTTCATATTATACATAATGTGTGAGTGTCAGATACCACAGGACACCTTCATATTAGACATAATGTGTTAGTGTCAGATACCACAGGATATGGTTAGGCAGGTGGTGAATGTGGTCGCTCATCATTATATATCAAATCGATATTTTCAATATAGACTAAATTGGATAATAAATAAGACAAATAATCAAATAGATCATGATAATTTCCTATGAAAAAAGTGTGGATGTGAAAACATGCTTTTGGACTTGTTTCAGAAGTGTGTTGCTGCTTATCTGTGTGCGTCATTGCTCAGGCGTCTTGTACGTACAGAGGAAAGTGCTTGTGTGTGCCACTGAATATGTTATGTTAACCAGAAGTGTATGCATGAGGTTGGGAAGATGTGTCTTGGTGCTTTTTGTGTGCATTATGTGTGTGTGTGTGTTTAAACATACATAGACAGAAACGATCCCGTTAAAGGGGACTTTAATGGTGCTGACCACAGTCGGGAGTAGACCCGGGCATCTGGCTCTGATTGGGTTTCGTTTTTTATACGGCACTGAAATGACTTAATCACACATTGTATGGAAATCAATCCATCTTTGGTTTGACAACCACTTCACAAAACCCCAAATTGTTCCCATAAAGACTGTGTGCATGAACACACACACACAAGCTGTTGCTTTATTTGTAGTTCTTTGAAACCTGGAGCATGTCCCGTAACATATTACTATATATAGATGTCAGATTTCCATAGTCTCCTGCTGGATGGTTGTTTCCAGCAGTGCTTAGCTTCAGCGAGCTTGAGAAAGTGCTCTATTTATGTTACGTTGGTTTGTAGTGTCGGTTTGTGTGATTTTTAAATGCTTGGCACGTGATGGTTGTGGTTTTTAGTTATTCAGCAAGTGTGTTTAGTTTAGTTGATGTGCTTTCTTATTTATTGTTTTATGGTTTGGAGGATGGTTGTGTTGTGAAGAATTCAGACTTGGGACAAGTCTTGGCTTATCAATGAATGCCATAAAATAGAAGTCATTTGGGTATTGAAAGGTCCCGCTAACAAAAGACTTAAGAAATTCATATCTAGGTTTATTTACATGCAATCAAATTAGCATATCCAGAGCAACAATGTGAGTGTATACATTTAGAAACGTTTTCATTCTTTCGTTTACTCAGAGCTGACGTTTTTTATAGCTTACAATTTCAGACGAACTGTGCTTATGGGGGGTAAGGATGTACTAATCATTCATTAGAATAACCGGAAGAGGTTTAATCCCGTTTTTTGTTTTCTATGTTTTTGTAAATAATTGTTTTATACTTTGTCTTTAATGTCTTTAGTCATGTTTGCTGTTGAGTTTTTTTTATGCCAAATGAATGATAAGTGAATGTATGAAGCAAACGTTGATATACGGGTCTGAATTGTCTCTGTTTTTGTAGGAGGCTGATGCCCTGGTCCACCTATCAGACCCTCACTTCAGCCCGTACCAGGGACACAATGCCTTCAGGGAGAAGTACTTTAGTGGCATTAGCAAAAGGATGTTGACAGGGAAGGAAGAACCAAACAAGATGGTGAACGGGGGGGAGTGATGAAGGATCGTGGCTTGGCCCAATTGCCAACATTTCTCTCTGGTTTGCAAGTTTCACCGTTTCAATGACGTCCTCTCAGATCTCCCTCATGGTGTGGAAGTTCTAGAGGTCCATTTGGAATTGGGCCGATACCTGCCTATGGGGTTACAGTGGACTCAACTGGGACAGAGGCCCCTCTTTTAAATGTTTCTGATTTTCTATTAAAATATATTTTTTAATGGTTTTGTTATTTTCCCTTCCTGTGTAATGTGTGCAGTGAGAACAAATAGAAGGTATTTGCTAGCTTGTTTTAAAATCCTTAAATTTTTTAAAGAATGTATGTTCATGGTTGGATGTGTTGTAGTAGTTGGGACCAATAAAACATTGGTAGATGACAACATTGTTTGGTTTCCAAGATCCATACATAGATGTTTTTTGCAGCTTGAGTTGTTTGATTTCACGTTATTATTGTTGGTGGGTTTTGTCACAATTTTTATTTCTTTTGGTAGTTTCAATTCAGAACTTTTTAGAATGTTTGTTGCCTGAAGCTCAAATGATCAAAGTGTTGCGTTTGAAATATCTACTTTTGTGTTCAGATGGCAGCCTTTATGATTGTTGATTTGTAAAAATAGTTTTAATTTGTTGAGTTCTGGAAGAATCTACTATCCCATTTTTATCTATAAAATTAGTAAAATGTAATAATCACATTTAGGTGGATCAGGCTTGAATGGTAAGAGTTACCATTTTGTTGGGGTTGAATAATGCAAATATGAACAGTAAGTCATGTGGAGTTAATATATTGTTTGTTGCTACAACGGTTAACAAGCAGTTGAATTTAAGATGTAAGCATCATTTCCTATGAAATCCTATTTATTGTAAATGTAAGTTAGTGTGATTGATTGGACAGCTTATTCAGTTGATTTGATACTTTTAACCTGAACATTTTAATACTGTTGTGAACTCCCCTGAAGCACATCTCACCAAGCTGTTTGTCGTCTTATCGCTCTGTTTTTTATTCACACAGTCCCAAGCAGGATGCGTTCAGAGCAGGATGCATTCACTGGCCAACAACCATGGTCTAACCCTGTGGTTTTCAAAGTGGGGGCTGCGGCCCCCTTGGGAGGGGGGATAGGGGGGCCGCAGCAAGTTGGAAATAAATAAAAAAATTAAACAGTAAATATCTTTATATTATTATGAGTATTTTTATGAAATAGCTTTATAATGATTTGTTGCATATGTGAGAATTACACTTTTAATGCTTATCTTTTTTGAGTGGCCGGTATCAAACACCATATTATTGTCTATCTATGGGTTCAATAACACATCCTGCAAAAGGGGGGCCTTTGCCAAAACCTGGTGGTATTTGTGGGGCCTTATTATGGAAAAGTTTGGGAACCCCTGTTCTAACCTACCACAAGGAATCATTAGTGGGAGAAGCCAAGGCAACCTCATCTATGAGAAACTCCAGGGACCTTACAGTATGCTGTAGTGACACACAGGGGACCTGGGGCCTTACAGTATGCTGTAGTGACATACAGGGGACCTAGGACCTTACAGTATGCTGTAGTGACATACTGGGGACCTAGAGCCTTACAGTATGCTGTAGTGACATACAGGGGACCTGGGGTCTTACAGTATGCTGTAGTGACATACAGGGGACCTGGGACCTTACAGTATGCTGTAGTGACATACAGGAGACCTGGGGCCTTACAGTATGCTGTAGTGACATACAGGGGACCTGGGGCCTTACAGTAAGATTAATACAACTTCCACAGATCCAAATCAACACTAAAAATACATATGTGTGTCTATATATATATATGAAACAACAATGTGCATGACATCAGTTTTTTTGTTTTCAACAAAACTTTCAAGCAGATTTCTATCATGTATTTTAAAATAGATTAATGGAGGAAAACATCTCGTTCTAGTATAAAACGACAAACAGTGGAGACATCAAATGGGTCTGACCCCGTACGTCAGGCACTGTATCTCTTCACCTTTACAATGTATTGACATGAGGTGGGTCTTTTAAATTGGCCACACATGAACCACCCTTTATTGTGTGTAGAAACAGTAATAATGTCTCCATTCCACAGCACCATGTTTTGAATGCAAGGGGGAGGTGCTGATATGCATGTGATGCAGAAGATGCGTCGATCTACCCAGACAAGAAGACTTGTTTAGGTGAGTGAAGCACTCTAAGCCAGGCAGACAAAATAACAGGCGTCCCCACTTTTCTACCCTGATGCAGTTAGTCAGCAGCTTTTAGTGTTTTTTCCAACCAATGTTTACTTGTGGTTTGGTCTTTTTCTTTTACCCCAAAACTGTATAGCAACCATTTAAATTCTTTACTTCTCAGCCAGTTTATTAAAAGGCTCTGCACATAATACCTTCCCATTTCCCTAGAAGGAATTTGCAACTAGCATCATTTGCGGTGTATATATCGTTTAGATTTACCACCATGACTTGGCCCATCAGGGGAAATTGTACCACATCAGACACATACCTTACATTTCCTTGATTCCCCAAACTTTCTCAATGAAGAAACAGGAGAGTGCAGGTTGGTTGTTGGTTTTTCTCTTGATGGAACGGTCCCACAAGCAGTAATAAAAGGTTTACTTTAGACCTTCCAGTGTGTGGCTGGAAACTGTACATTTGATGGTTTTCCTTCTTCGGTATGTATGGGGCACTTTATTCCACGCTCTCTGATGCTGTCTGGACGCTGGGTAGAATTTCTTTCTTTCTTGCAGCTACCGAGTCCTCTAAAATGTGATAATTTGCAAGATAGGATTGTCTTTTTAACATCCGGTTACCATTGATCTTTAATGTTTTTGAAATACTGTACTTTGATATACACTGACTGGTCGTGAGTGAGCTGATTCCAGTTGGGGGGGGTTACGTTGAAAAATAATTTATACATGCTAAGCCAACTCAATTCCCATCACTACCCTTCATCATTGTCTCATTCCAACTGTAACTCCTTAAAAAATAAAAATAAACAACCTCACTTTTGATTCATACTCCTGCAGTTTCCTATCCCTAAACCAGAGCTGTAGTTCTCGAGACCGGTCTCTAGACCACTTTTTTAAGGTCTCGGTCTCGGTTACATTTGGACTCGGTCTCGACTCAGTCTCGGACAGTACGGACTCGTAAATTCTTCCCGAGACCAGAGTAGAAATTATCGCCCACAATTTAAAAAAAATTCTAGCAAAATATTTAAGTATGACATGTAGAGGCTGTATTTCCATTGGCTGTATTTCGTCCAGTCAGACTGTTTTTTTCTGATGTGGCTTATCTACTTTTGAAGAAAAGCCCAACCCCAGCGTCGCTAGAGCGTGCACCCATTCACGTACGTACTTCAATCTTAAACATATGCTCGAGGTCATGTCTGCACAATCTGCCGTTTTACGTTTTGCCTATATTCAGCACAAAGAAATAATTTGACAGAAAACACACAAAAAAAGCACAATGCAGTGTGTAAATACTGCAACGCCTAAATTACGGAGACGGCTGGGACCACTTCGAATTGTTCCAGACATGTTGAGAGGAAACACAGAGATCGGTAAATTCAGAAGCTAGCTAGCTTGCTATTGTATTCTGCTGGTTTGTGGTAACTTAAGCTAACGTGTGTAACATGCTAGTGGATAGTATGATGGATTTTGCAATAGCCGGTACATTATTCATTAATAGTATGAAATTATTGTTTCAAATCCCTTTGTGTCAATTCAAATAAACTATTTTTTTATTTGATCACCAAACCTTCAAGCAGACATTTCTTTAACTTATGAGGGGGTTATGTTTCATTTTGTACATTTACGAATTAACATTGTGGAAGCCATTATATCTTTCCTATAGTGAATCTCTGTAAATGTAGTGGGTATTTGTCTCTCTAGTGAATTTTGTTTTGTAATTAGAGCGCACTACATCTTGGGTCAAGTTTTTTTTTACATTGGTCACTGGACCAAAAACATGTAATATTATTTAGTGTTGATATGACTGGTCTCGGCCTCGGCCCCGTTCGGTCTCTGCCCCCTTCGGTCTCGAGCACAGCTCTGCGCTTAACTAACCTGATTAAAGTGACCAAGTCAAAGATACTACCTTCACAAGTCCCAGATTGAATCTGCTACCCTGTAAAAACAGAATGCCATCGGATCAGTCACGGTATCTCTTTTGCCTGTTTAGCTCCTGGCAGATGAAAGCTAGCCACCCGGCCAGTCCTGCTGTCCCAGAACCTGCTGTCCCAGAACCTGCTGTTCCAGAACACTGCTTACTGTTGATTACTTTCTCCGGCGTGTGAAAGTTCCCTCAAAACTGTTGAGTCAGCCTAAGTTCCCACATAGGGATTAGCATCATTGGGCAGCAGGTGAAAAGAGGAGGAAAAATAAGTTGAGGTTCACCTTCACCTCCCCAGAGTTTTAGGGAGTCTTCACTACAAAGTGTATTTGTAGGTGGGTCACTATGCACCCGTGCCCAGGGTAAATGTCTACAGAGACAATGGCATCTATCATGGCAAGATATGATGTCTAACATATGTTTGTTGTTAGTATATCACGTGATTTGAGAATGTTGTTTCACATGATTATGGGATGTGCTGTGTAGGTTGAGAGGTGCAGGGCTACATACTGCACACACACACACACACACACACACACACACACACACACACACACACACACACACACACACACACACACACAGCACACACACACACACACACACACAGCCTGAACCCGACACATCAGCAAGTTGATGAAGTTAATACACTGCGGCTAGGTAAATCTCAAATTCAGGAAGAAACAGAGGCTCTGAGGAGTGGCCAGTCCTGGGTGAGCTTATGATTGTTTAGTTTAAATATTATTAAATGCATTTTTTTATTGCAGAGAGTCCTTTATAATAGAATAGTCCAGGTCAAATACAGTCAGAAAGGGACAACCAGGAGGGTTGAGGGTTTGGCAGATTGGAGGCCGAAACTGTCAGCTGTTTTTTAAATTTTAGATACAATTTGGCCAGCATCTTTTTATCTTAGTTTACGTGTATGTATGGCTGGACTAATTCAGTGAGTTAGATGGGAACAATTCAATGTAAAGCTTTATACGTTAACAATATAACTTTAAAGTCTGCCCTAGCCTCAATTAACAAGCAGACTAGGTAAAGAGGATAATTCCGGGGTAATCTCTTTATTCTAGTTAAGATTAAGTAGTAATTGAAGTTTGTTTATTGATTTATCAGGATAACCAGAGAATAGAACATTGCAGTAATCTAATCTTGAGGATAAAAAAGCATTGGTTACTTTTTCAGCGTCATTATTTGATAAAGTTTATGTTCGTCAAACGAGAGATCCGGGTCGAGGGTCATGCCAAGGTTTCTCAATTTTTTTTGTGATACGGCCATACATCTGTTTAAGTTGAACATGAGATCTGTCTTCTTATTTCTTATGTCTTAAAACTATCATTTCAGATTGATCTAAATTTAAGAACATAAAGTTTTCTCTCATCCACTTTTGTATTTCTGAAACACATGCTTCCATAGTAGCTAATTTAGGAGCTTCTCCATGTTTCATTGAAATATACAGTTGCATGTCATCAGCATAACGGTGAAAATTGACATTATGGTTTTGGATGACATCACCCAGAGGCAGCATATATAGTGAGAACAAATATGCTCATTAAACAAAGCCTTGTGGAACATCAAAGCATACTTTAGTTTTGTCACACAAACAAACTGAATTCTATCTGATAAATAAGATCTAAACCAGTCGCAAGAACATGTCCTCGTAGCACAACATGTCTCCAATTTTTCCAAGAGAATGGATAGATCAATTTCTACAATTTTTGAGAGGAACGGGAAGTTCAATATTGGTCGGAAATTCTTTAGTATGTTCTCATCTAGTTGGCCCAGATCCGGAGGATAGGGAGCAATTTATTATCTTCAACATTGGTGGACCACGCACTGGAAGTGACTCTAACTAATTCAGTTTGAATTGGGTCTAGTTGACAATTGGTTGACTTTGAACTCCTGTCTACTGACAGATATTTCTCCCTTTTAGTTAAAAAAGGTTGACAGCTACATCTGAGAAGACAGTGTTTGTTGAATAAAAAATACATTGCCGTGTTTTAATAAATTACCTAAATCCTATTAAAAATCTATGATAATGTGTACAATGTTACACATTTAGATTATGTGTACAAGAGACTACTCACTTTTTTTCCTCTGCAGATCCTTTCTCCAATAAGAGCAATGGGCCGTTCTGTGGTGGTATTCATGCTGATATATTGGACTCTTCCTGATGATTTCTTGTTGTTTATTTTGGTTTGGGCATTGTGCAGTGTTGGGATAAAGCTCTAGGATATACAAATGGTAATTCCAAACCAAACGTTGGCAGTGTCACAGAATGAGTCACAGATGGAATATATCACGAGTTTAGTGGTTCGGGTCCTGGTGGAATTTTATTAACAAAATCCCAGTAGAAACTGGGTTCTTAATCAACTGCTTGGGATGGTGACTTCACTCTGGGTAGCCTCATGGTTGCAGGTGGTCTCCTATTCGCTGTCCCTGGCATTATTCTCCTTGTTGTTGTCTTCCTGTGTCATTTGGGTTGAGAGGGCACAGCAGCTGCCAGGACGATGAGCACGAGTGTCACTCTTTCACAGTAATTTCTCTGCTCCATTCTTCCTTATAAACACTTACCAAGGATGCACAAACACCATAGCTAGATCTATAGTGACATAAATAAAAAAAAACACTGGTTTTTCAGCCTGTGTAAATTCTCCACAATGCTACGTTACGTTACTATATAAACTGTGGTGAACCTCTTCAGCATCTCAGAATTCCCATCACTACCACAATAATTATTTATAATCTGGATGGTGCCAGAATTTGTGCTACACATTTGTATGTATAGTGGTAAACCATATAAACATAGCCGAATTCTTTTCTGAAGAAAATACTGTCGATGGCATAAAAATGTGGTGGATAGTTGTTCAACTATTTGGTCGAGTACAATCGCATGCTGAGTGTGAGTGATGGCTGGATTGTAACCATATTGTTGAGAAACTTTTTTGTATATACAGGATCTCATAAAAGTGAGTACACCCATCACATTTTTGTAAATATTTGATTATACCTTTTCATGTGACAACACTGAAGAAATAACACTTTGCTACAATGTGAAGTAGTGAGTGTACAGCTTATAAAACAGTGTACATTTGCTTTCCCTCAAAATAACTCCACACACAGTCATTAATGTCTAAACCGTTGGCAACAAAAGTGAGTACACCCCTAAGTTAAAAATGTCCAAATTGGGCCCAAAGTGTCAATATTTTGTGTTGCCACTATTATTTCCCAGCACTGCCTTAACCCTGTTTGGCATGGAGTTCACCAGAGCTTCACAGGTTGCCACTGGAGTCCACTTCCACACCTCCATGACGACATCACAGAGCTGGTGGATGTTAGAGACCTTGTGCTCCTCCACCTTCTGTTTGAGGAAGCCCCACAAATGCTCAGTAAGGTTTAGGTCTGGAGACATGCTTGGTCAGTCCATCACCTTCACCCTCTTCTCTTTAGCAAGGCAGTGGTCGTCTTGTACGTTTGTTTGGGGTCGTTATCATGTTGGAAGACCCAGTCTCCAAAGGGAGGTCATCATGCTCTGCTTCAGTATGCCACAGTACATGTTGGCCTTCATGGTTCCCTCAATGAACTGCAGCTCCCCAGTGCCGGCAGCACTCATGCAGCCCCAGACCATGACACTCCCACCACCATGCTTGACTGTAGGCAAGATACACTTGTCTTTGTACTCCTCACCTGGTTGCCACCACACACGCTTGACACCGTCTGAACCAAATAAGTTAATCTTGGTCTCATCAGACCACTGGTTCCAGTAATCCATGTCCTTAGTCTGCTTGTCTTCAGCAAACTGTTTGTGGGCTTTCCTGTGCATCATCTTTAGAAGAGGCTTCCTTGGACGACAGTCATGCAGACCAATTAGATGCAGTGTGCGGTGTATGGTCTGAGCACTGACAGGGTGACCCCCCCCACCCCTTCAACCTCTGTAGCAATGCTGGGAGCACTCATACATCTATTTCCCAAAGACAACCTCTGGATATGATGCTGAGCATACAACTTGCACTCAACCTCTTTAGTCGACCATGGCGAGGCCTGTTATTGGAACCTGTCTTGTTAAACCGCTTTATGGTCTTGGCCACTGTGCTGCAGCTCAGTTTCAGGGTCTTGGCAATCTTCATATAGCCTGGGCCATCTTATTATTGATTTACCTTGAAGTGCCATGTTGAGCTTCCAGTGACCAGTATGAGTGTGAGAGCGATAACACCAGATTTAACACACCTGATCCTCATTCACACTTGAAACCTTCTAACACTAACGAGTCACATGACATCTCTTCTAAATAAAGTATTTTGTATTATCTTCCTACATCTGCCAATAGCAGCACTGGTACATTAAGTGCTATTCTCAGTACGTGTACTTTTTTTTTAAGGTAAGGATGATTCTGTTGAGACACTCCTAATACGATTATATTTGTTTTTGTGCACAAACTGTAGGGTAGATGTGTCTAAGAAAAGCTGTATCGATTATTATTCATGGTTCAGACCTTAATGTCAACAATTATGAAAGATGTTAAAAGAACTTGAATAAATACGCTAAACTAGTAATAAACCATAAAATATTAATGTAGTCATTAAGTTAGTGTGTTGTGTAATGATATTGAAACATATTGTATACTGTAGTGTATAAAGAACAAAGATTTATTTATTTATTTCGGGCTGGGATTTGAGGGAATTAAAGAATATTTGCACTCAACAACTTAAACAGTTCCTTTCAATTTCTACTATCCATGTAGGTTTGTAGTAATTATTGTGTGAATAGATAGTAAGATCTTATCAGAATGGTAAAGTGGTAAAACGAAATATATACACTGACTCCAATGCAATTAACCTTTGTCTCTATAAAAGACGACCATGTAAACATGCTTTTTTCATAAAAACATTTCTTAATCCTATGTCTAATGAATGATTTTCTTTGCTTTGGTCTATAGAATAATAAACACTATTTAAATAAATAAATAATAATTATTCTAAATTAAAGAAGTTCCTTTTTTTCAACATATTAAATAGAAAAGATAGCAATAGGATATAAATATTAGATTCCACCATCAATCAAGTCATATTTTAGTGTAGTTAACGTAGTTCGATCGGTTCCACAGTCCTGTAGCCTCTGTTTGTCTATTGCTGTCTGTCCAGTGCTTCACACTCATATTACAGGATGACTGCCCTCTTCAGGATGAGAAGTTTTGCCTCGAGTCGACGAGTTGGGTAGAGTTGGGGGGTTGCGTTGAGTTGGGGGGGTAGAGTTGGGGGGGGTTGGGTAGAGTTGGGGGGTTGTTGGGTAGAGTTGGAGGGGAGTTGGGTAGAGTTGGGGGGGCATGGCTGGGTGGCTGGGGATGCTCGCACGGCTGTCTTGCTAAATGGAATGTGTTATCAATAGGGGTGTCAAATGTTTTCTCTGCCTGCCTCGACCCTCAGAGACAGTCAGCCCTATCAGTCACCCCTATCAGTCACCCCTATCAGTCACCCCTATCCATCAGGACAGACAGAGGAACCTGTGCACGCTCATAGGTGCTAAGGAGCCATAAGTACCGGTAGGGCCTTGGAAGGCACACCTGTCTGCTGGTGTACAGGTGAGCCTCCATCAGCCCACTCACCTGCATGTAATGCCTGCTCCGGCCTCAGGTACATTCTCAGTCCTGCCTGGCCCAGCCCTCGTTTTAAGCAGCTGATTGACAACGAGATGGACACGAACTGGAACATCCCAATAATAGTATGTAAATAGATCAGCCTTCTTTCAAATCTGCAGGTGAACGCTAAACAGTGAATGTGATGAATGTGAAAGAGGCATGTTTAACGTATGACTAGTTAAATCTGCAGAACGATGCCATTTGTACAGGCTGCTTGAGAGGGTTCTTGTTGAGTGTTAAAAACCCCTTTAAAGAAAAACATGTTTTCGTAAACTAACAAAACTTACATGTCCTCTATTAGGCCGTAAGGTGAAGACGTTTTACGTTTCATCCCGTTCCCACATATGGGGCACTAAATTGTTTTAATTCTAATAAAAAGATCTATTGTTTTTGAGGCAGAAAATAAAAGTTCTCCATGTGTAATCCTGCAGTTTATTTTTTATTACTGTTTAAAGTCGGCAATAGTTCTTTCCTCGCGTAATCATATTTTGATCATCAGTGATGAGACTTCGCGGAACAATCATCACGTGCTTCCCGCTAGACCAATAAGGTGGCCGCTTTTTGGGACGACAGGTAAACATTAGTACAAGATGTCAGCGCCCTTGTTGTCAATATCGAGTAGTGAAGAAGAGGATTACGCCCAGACCTGCTTCAAAAGTCCTTAAAAAGTATTTTAAACAATGCTACATGCATCTCACGTCCATGAATAAAGAAGAGACAAAGGATTTTACACGCACACGGTGGGATACATTCAGAAACTGCGTCAAACGGTGACTGGCTTTGCAAGGTGACAATCAGAGAATAGCAGAAACATACAAACATTGTCTAGAAATCGAGTTTGACAATGTTCCCGAAGACGCTGGGTTTCACTCCACTTGCTACAGGCGTTTCATTGACAAAAAGCGCTTGGATGCGGCCCAGAAAGGGACCACAGCGTCCCGAAGCTCAAGATCATGGCCAGTCTGAACCATCGGGTAGTAACGTTAGTGTCATTACAGTTGAATGTCCGACAAAGACACTTAGGTCCAGGACCGTCCTGCCAGTAGCTTGTGCTGCTCCTGTGCTTCCTGCCTTGTGCATAATTAGTAAGAAGACGGACAAGTACATTACTGTGGAGACACGCCAGAGACCATGTCAGCAGGTAGGTAAAAACAACACACATACACACGTTTGAACTTGTATTCCCTATATGCTGGGTACCATGGCCAACTTTCAATTACATAATTTATCTAATGTTTATTTTACAATCAGAGACATATTTGGATTGTTTTGCATACAGCTACAACCAGAACACTCAATATTGTTACTATTAACACATTTTTTTATTAGTTTAATTATTTTTCATTTATTTATTTACAGGCCAGTTGCTGAAACCTGCTGAGATGAAGGCCGACGACACTAGCATTCTTGTGCATATTCAAGACAAAGACTGTGTAGCGAGAGGTTGATCTTACCACTATGTTGTGTGGTGAGAGTTTGATCTTACCACTGTGTTGTGTGGTGAGAGTTTGATCTTACCACTGTGTTGTGTGGTGAGAGTTTGATCTTACCACTGTGTTGTGTGGTGAGAGTTTGATCTTACCACTGTGTTGTGTGGTGAGAGTTTGATCTTACCACTGTGTTGTGTGGTGAGAGTTTGATCTTACCTCTGTGTTGTGTAGTGAGAGTTTGATCTTACCACTGTGTTGTGTAGTGAGAGTTTGATCTTACCACTGTGGGCAAGGACTTAAGCTTGTACATAGCACATGGAAACCTGTGTCACTGCGTGACTGTAATGGAGGGTTTACAAATACTCTCAGTGCTGTTGACGATGAGGAATGTGACACCAGGGTGTTTTTACATGCACAACATGCAGCACAGGAACATCAAACTGTAGTCATCAAGAGCCCTGATACTGATGTGGCCGTGATTACTTTAAGTCTGCAGCCAGATTTACCATGTAGGTTGTATTTTTTCACGGGGGTTGGCAACAAAACAAGGCTCATTGACTTAGCTAAGGTGTCGTCAGCTCTTGGCATTAGTGTCTGTTTGGCACTTATCGGGATCCATACCTTCTCAGGTTGTGACACTACAAGTGCCTTTTATGGCAAAAAAGGCATTTTCTGTTGCATGTGAGAAATCTTGGTAGCAGTTTTAACCTAGACCAGTCTACCTTTGAGCTACTTTGCACATATGTGTGCCACCTGTATGGCCAGTCATCTGCCGAAAATGTGAACGATGCAAGGTACAAAGCATTCTGCCTGGCGTCGTCAGCTTTGCCAGAACTATCCATGCCCCCGACAAGTGACGCCCTGTACCAACACTGCAAAAGGGCAAACTACCAAGCAGCCATAATGAGACATTCTCTGAAAGGTATAATGTGTGCCCCTTCACCCGTTGGCAATGGATGGCACCTCGAGGATGGGGAGTTAACAGTGACCTGGATGACTAGAAGTCCTGCACCTGAAAGTGTGTTGCAGGCAGTCACTGCAGTCGCTGATGTATGTCTGCAAGACTGTCTTGTACTGATTTATGTCGGTGCCAAAAATGTGCAAATGTTTCACAGGAAACAGAAGAAAGACCTACATGGGATGATGCCTCTGCTAGTGATGGGGATGATACCGATGAGTTAATATCGGCTGTGTTCTAATTGAAGGTGATTTTGAGCCGTAAAAAATCTGTTGTAAATATTTTTTTTTTTTGCAGCATTCAAAAATAAGGGGACAGTGAAGCATTTTGAGTCATTTCAGCCAACTTGGGCCAAAGTGTGCTTATTTGGATCTTTCTGTAATTGCACAGTACCTACTGAACATTCTGATGTATAAAACATCACCGTTTTGCTAAATTTATAATGTTTATGTCTAATTTTGTTTACTGCCAATCTGTGAATTTGAAGCATATTTTCTACAAATGTGCCATATTTCACGGTCTACATTCACACTTGAGTATACAATGCACCAAAATCTGTGTTTAGGTACATGTATAAATGTCAGTTTGAAAGATATTTTCTGTTGCTAAAATGTATATAAATAAAGTTAAACAAAATCAGAAGCATAAGATTTTCGTTTTTTCTAATTCACAATTATATGCATTTATGGATTGTGACAAAAAACTGCAGGGTATTCTGCGGAGAACTTAATATATAATGGTATTGTCTATGCAAAAAATCGTTTAAAAAGTAGTGCCCAGGTGTGGGAACGAAAATCATTTTCTAGGCACTTTTCCGATGTTCGTGGCTGCCTGTACGAGCCACAATACAGCAAAAAACAGTTGCGGTTGACGGAGGAACAAGAGGCTGCTGCTGCAGAGGAGCGAAGCTTGCCTGGCGGTCATGAGGAAGAGCCCGTACAGAGTCGAGCTGGGGCGGACTGGTGGTGCCAGTGCTCTCGCTGTGCGCCTATGGACACAGATAGAGTCCCGCTGCTGTTGCGAATTTCAGCGATGCCATTTTCTTCTTGAAGAAATAACTGAATCTGCATTAGAAACGGGACCGCCAGCATGCGTAATAGAGCACCCCAGCTTTGATCCACACGAGTTTTTTAAACTTATTTCAGGATTCCGAAGGTCAATTGGAAACGCCAGCCAAAGCCCGCAGGGACAAACGGGACAGACGCTTCATTATAAGTGAGTATTTATTTGTTTTTCACGTCAGTTAGCTGAGCTATCAGTTATATTTACATATATGCTAGCTAGCCTATTGTAGGTGCAAATAGCTTGCGTTGCTAACGTTGTGCTTATTGTTTTCAGACAATATCACCTAACAGCCTACCGTCATTCCGTGGAATGGGTCCTGCAAGGAGAGAGACTGGGGAAAGGCTATATCGTCTTGCTTTGCCTGCGTTGTTCAGGACATCAGACAGAGATTTCCAGCTAGTGACGGACAATACTGTGGATATCAAGAAACTGCTGAAGCTCTGGAAGAGCTTTGATTGTGAAATTGTTTATATTATGTTTAAAAACAATACAAGTTTAAAGTTTATAATGTATTAATTTGATTTACAAAAGAGTACAGGGAAATATGAAGAAATGTATATACTTTTCTTAATTACAAATATTCTCGGAACTTGGGGTGGTTGATAGCCCGCAGCCACTGTTTGCACCGCTCTAAATGTTCAACGGGAAAACGATGGAAACTAACTACATGTCCTTTCCTTGTGTTGGATGCACTTCCCGGTACACCGCAAGGCTAGTATTTAAATTACTTTATCAAGAAACTCGTCACGGAGACTCATGTTAACCGGTGTCTTCTGTTTTCCAGTCAATTAGTAGCTAGCCTTCCCTTCTGCCTGCCCTCTCGAGCCGGTAGGCGTGGCTTGGGAGTGGACTCGTAGAGCAGCGAAACAAGTGCATTCTGGGATTTGGTGTATTTCATCCACATGAGCCAAAAACACATTTTAATCTATTTTTTCTATTTCTACTACATAAGTGACCACGATAAGTGAGAAAAAACATGTTTTTTTCGGTGAAGTTCCCCTTTAATCTATTACTATGTAAGCTTATATAACTCCATTCTGGTTGGTCAAAACCATTTTGTTCAGTTCACTTAAATACAATTGAATTGTGTTATATTTGAATTTGAAAAGATAATCAGGCAATTGATTGACTTAATCTTTATTTCTATTATATTATTATTTCAGTTTACAGTAAATGCAAAGCAAGACACAAACCCTTTTTCTTTCATCAACAAACAAGAGAAACATTAATTAATACAATTTTCCATCTTTTTACTAGGAAACTAGGGACAATAAGGGAACATTCAATATAATTTTACTTTTCCTACTTTAACCCAGGGCATAGGGTGTGTTTTTGGATGATGTCATAGCAGTTGTTAGTGGGTCCTTGTGGGTAAAGCTCTAGTCTGCTGCCTTCTAAGAGCACCTGGACTTAACATCTCAGCCCACCTCCCTGATTTACTAACAGAGCTGCTTCATCCGTCTGGACTATTAAAATCTGTCTTTACATGATGATGCCCAGGTTATTTGTGCATTGCCTACTTTTTGCCCTGACATTTATGAGTTAGGATCTTTAAATAATGTTGTGATTTCAGGCCAAATATCTGGCTGAAACTTCTTCAGAAGCATGACGTGATTTCCTACTTGACATTTTTCAAGCGTGAAGAATTTTACTGAATTAGTAGAGGATTTATGAAATGAATGTATAAATAATTGTCTGACATTGTAATGAATACTCAGAGGGACAGGTGTGAGAATACAATCGCGGAACGCGATGTGTTTTATTAATAAACAGAACGTAAGGCAGGAGAATAGTCAGGCAGGCGTGAGTCGGCAGCGGGAGATCAGAGGTAGTAGAAGGTACAGGAGGATCAGGCGAGAGCGTCGTCGGTAAGTCTGGCACGGGAACGGTCCACGGGAATCACTGGGATATACAGAACAGGGTTAGGCAGAGACGTAAGTAACACAACAGGCCAGGGTCTGGCACACGGGAAATCTTCTTAAGTTATCTCTAGTAAACGCTCAGTAGGTCGGATGAACGAACAATACCTCGCACAGGCTAATGGGAGGAGAACCTTTATACCCTGCCTGATTGCTCTCAGGTGTGATCAAAACTCAGGTGAGTTAGATCGGGACTGATTTCTTCCTGATGATTGGGGAGCTGTCAGACCCGGCATAGAGGAGGACAAACCTCTGCTTCTTACAGTATCCCCTCTCTCACGGGTGGCTCCTGACACCCTAGATTGTTGACTGGGCGGCCTGCCCCGTGGTCTGGGTGCTGGACAGTTCGGGTGAGCGCGGTGGAACAACGCTTTCAGACCAGGATCGAGCACGTCCCGTGCTGGAACCCAGGACCTCTCCTCTGGACCGTATCCCTCCCAGTCCACCAGGTACTCCAGGCCTTGCCGTCTCCGTCGTGAGTCCAGGATCTCATTTACACTGAACACGGGATCCTCGTCTGGTTCCAGAGGTGGAGCTGCCGGTTGTTGCATCACCGGAGGATGCATGGGGCTGTAGTGCACTCGTTTTAGCAGGGAGACGTGGAAGGTGGGTGCTATCCGATAATACCGGGGTAACTGAAGGCGATAGGTCACAGGGTTAATGCGTCTTAGGATTTTGAATGGACCGATGTACCTGGGTTTGAGCTTTTTGCAGTTACTGCGAAGCCTCAGGTCCCGGGTTGATAGCCACACTCGCTGAACCGGCTGATACAACGGGGTAGTTCGTCGACGTCGGTCGGCGTATTCTTTCTGTTGCCGGGAGGCGGTTTGTAGGTGTTGATGAGCCGTCTCCCAGACCTGCGCACTCCGCCGAAACCACTCGTGGACTGCCGGGACCATCCCTGGTTCCGTGTCCCAGGGAAACATAGAGGCGAGCATATTCTACACACGGTATGAAACGATGCCACTCCTGCGGTTGGTGGGCACACTGTTGACGCAGATACCTCCCGATCTCCTGATTCAAGCGTTCCGTCTGACCGTTGGACTGGGGATGGTATCCGGACGTCAGGCTTACGGCCACGCCCAACCGACTATACCACAGTATGTCATTAAATAAGGTGTTACTATTCTAGTTGCATTGGTAATTTTTGAGTAATACACTGTATCCAGTCACTCTACTTTAGTCTCCTTTAAACATTACAAAGGAATAATGAACATTTTCTCCTCATAGTCACAGACTATATGAAGGTATCAGTATATTTCAAATACCTAATCACTGTGATTCACTTAAAAACAGCATTTCTATTTAAACACCATCTTTCAATCTAAATTTTTAATAATTCATAAACACCCAAAGTCGATGGTCACTCGTTAATGACTTGTCATTGGTAAGATCACATCCCTATCTATACTCATAGCTCAATCACCAAAATACATCCACCAATCCATTTGACAGAATACAAGCCTCCTGCCTCCAGTTGAATGGGAACTGCAGCGGTGTCCTGTGGTCTGAGGTCTACAGGTATGTGGAGGATAGCAATGCCATTGACAGGCTCCATAAGTGTCCACCCTTTGATGTCCACCATTCTCCCCCCTGTGGAAGTTGAAAGGGTAACGTGATAACCCAGAACCCAGGATCAGCAATTAGGCTCTCACCTGGTCTCTTTGAAGGTTGGACAGGGCCGAGGCGACCCAAGACATCTCCATCCCTCCGGGAACACGTCAGAAACACGCACCCACAGATCTCACTGGCTTTGTTACGTTGAGTGCGTTTTGTGTTGTGCTCTTGTTTCGCCAACTGCTGTTTATCACTGGATGAATGTCATACTTTGTTGTGTTGGGATGCCGTTAGTGAATTTATTTCCGTGTGCAGTTCCACAGAACCCAACTCAACCCTCTTTCCACACTGCCTTAAGTCATCCAAATGCTGAGAAGAAATGTGTACCTCACAACATTTACTAAGGTTATCAATTACTCTCAATAATCCAATGCAAAGTGATAGTATTTGTGAAACATTTTAAACAACGGTATTTAGTGTGCCTCAAACACACAATAACCCTTGATATTTGATATGATATTTTTACCAGAAAATGTGCCAGCATCAGGAGGAGAGTCGCATCTGACTGATCTGGCCACATGAGGGCGGTAGAGGGTCAGTATCTACGTCTCCCACCTACAGTTCTGTACTCTCCCAATCCGAATCCAGGTTGGAATTGAAGCAGAAGTTAAGATGACACCTGGTTTGTTGGATTCTCACCCATTCACCGACCATCCACGTTGTCATGTCTCTTTTCCTCCCTCCGCCCCTCCGACTGTGAACTCCATTTGGCTACAGGTCAAAACAAGGTCACGGAACACAGAGAAAAGATTAATGACTCTGCACAAGGAAGCATCCACCTGTTTGCCAGGACCCACACACACAACGCTCATTGTCAGGTCAGGGAAGTGCTGATGTGGACTCTCCAACCCCACAGGGGTGACAATAGTTCCTGTCTGAAACAGAATAGCCCCTGCACCTGGGAGATATCCCATACGATCGGATATTCATCATGTTCAGTTTTTTTACATAATGGCTACGATTGTTTCATATGAAGTAGGACATTCAAATAGGAATTATTTATAGATATCTTGATAAACCTTGATTAGTGACTATACTTTCTTTTTCTGTCTGTCAGGCAAATTATGATCAAGTTCGATTATAAAAGTTATAAAAGTGTTTCATATCTGTCGTGGTGTGAAGAGTAATTGTCACCTTTGTCTGAAATGTCTCATTTCCTATTGTGTGACACTCTGACTTTCAGTGAGACGTCAAGTTATCGCAGAGATAAAGAATATGAACATCAACCTGTTGCCTTCTTCCTAATTTTAGTAGGACAACAATAAAAAACGTAAAAAATGTACATACATTTCCACTGACTATATGACCTCTGGTCACCAACACACAGCTCTGCTCTCTCCCACTTTCTTTCTCTCTCTCCCACTTTCTTTGTCTCTCTCCCACTTTCTTTGTCTCTCTCCCTCTCCCCTTTTAAGTGTCTTTCATTAATACACTTTCTCCCTCTCTCCTCTCTTTCTTTCACTCTCCATCTCTATCAGCGTAGTGACCCTTTTTCCCTTCAGTCCTACCATCCGGTCTTCATGTACACTGTTCCCCTGGCTGTGGCCCTCACCTCTGGGTGACTCTGAGGGCTGGCAGGGTGACAGCACCGGTCTGTCTTTAGTGGGCCGGCCTGAAGCAACACACCTACTAAACCCCAGGATCATCTTCCTCCGCTGAGGACAGACTGGGAATCAGTGGCATGGAGCTCCAGGAATCTCCCGTTTAATTCTCTTCATTGAACCCCACACAACATATTGGCATGCCGGCATGTCTGTGAAATTACAATGGCAGCATTAGTGCAGCTAGTTATTGACTAATCTGCTGGACTCATGCCGCTGTCTCAGTCGGGTGTGGTGAATCTGGATTCTGCTGGGTTACCCTCTTTTTGTCTGAACGTATGGAGGTTCCCTAACCTGATGTTTCATTGGTTCTTCTCTTACACAACAAATGTAGCAGATCTACTGGTGGACCCGTACATGTCCCCAGAGCCCCCCCCTCTTCGGCCTAAACAGTACCGGTTTAGGAGGGCTCTGTTGTGTCTGGCCTGGCATTTGTGTTTCAGATTTTCTCAATGGCCTAAGTACTACCCTTTCAGTCAAGCTGGCTTTGGATCTGTATTTTTGAGTCTGGATTCTAGGGGGATATGGGACATAAAGACATAAAGAAACCATGTATTCCCCTAAGTATTGTGGTTATTCTATATTTTGTCTGATTAAGCAAAGCTCCAGACTGAAACTAAACAGTCATATTGTATGACCCTATTATTTGGCTTTTCGAGTTCAATAAAAAATGTAATTGGTTGCATCAGAACAACCTTCAGAAACATAAAAGCTAAAATAAGCTTTCATGATGTCACAACTCCCTTCAAAGCCATACTACCGACATCTCCGGACAGGCTTTGGCGTTCATCGTCACCGTTCTTGGACTTGATGTGTGTCTGCACTAAAAACCCACTACGCTACCGTTCCTGGTCCTGGCTTCGTCCAAATTACGCACCTCACTCAGCAGTGATGACAGAATACTGCAACAAAAGACGAAAGACCTGAGTCATGGAGCCAGAAGCAGCCGAACAACTCTAGAGACACGCAAACATGGTTGCCTTGCTTAGGGACACGATGATCCTCTGGTCCAGCTGATGCCAGGGCGCTTGAGGCTGTGAACCCGGCAGTCGAGCTCTCCTTCACCAGCGGGTTGAGTGCTTCACCTTAATCTGCCCAGGGAGTATGATGAGGGCTGCCAGGGGTCTATCTTCCAGCTGGAGTTGTACTTCAGCAACCTTAACCCAGCATCTCCGCCCTTGTCTACTGCCTCTCAGAGAAGGCCCTCAAGTGGGCCCATGACAACTGGTCCGAGGGGGCCGTATCCGCCATAATTATGGGGCGTTTGCCCATACCTTTCAGGCTGTGTTTAACCATCCTCCCTACGAGAGTGAGGTGGGCGAGCGTTTCTTCCATCTGAGGCAGGGGACAAGGAGCATTCAGGAGCACGCGCTGGAGTTCAGGACCTTGGCAGCGGGAGCTGGGTGGAATGAACAAGCCTACATCAACTTCTTCCAGTGTAGTTTAAGATCAGACGTCCGCAGGGAGTTGGTGTGCAGGGATGCCGCCCTCTGCTTTGAGCAGCTGGTATATATTGCCATTAGGCTAGATAATCTGCTGGCTGCTCGCAGACGTCCCAGAAGTGGCTCGTCTGTTCCACCAAGTCCTGCTGTCGTCCCTGTGCCAAAGGAGGTGGGAGGTGCCAACGCAGCGGGAGACTGCGCTGTCACGAGAGAGCTCCTTTTGTGGGGGGAATGGCACTCAACCTCCCACTGATACCAGCGGCGGAGCAGAGCAAAGGGCAGAAAGTCTGACACTGCTGCGTCATCGCAGGTAAGCGCACCAGCCGCCCGGTCGGAGGCCTTATGTCCCCATCCTGGTAATGTTTCCCGGGTTCCCCATTGTTTCTCAGTGTGATGTGCTTGTCTCAACAAAAAATATTAGGGGTCACATGAGGGTCAGGGGAGGTTACACGTTTCTACTGTGTGCATTCTCCCCGAGTACAGTCATTTGTCATTCGCCTTCTGGAGACATCCTTGGCCAGTCCCTACCTTTACCCTCATCTCTATAGCAAGGCAGGTTTGCAGGTTTGCTGGCTTTTTTGTGCCTCATCTTTAGAAGAGGCTTCCTTCTGGAACGACAGTCATGCAGACCAATTAGATGCAGTGTGCGGCGTATGGTCTGAGCACTGACAGGGTGAGCCCCCCCCCCCCCCCACCCCTTCAACCTCTGGCAGCAAACATGACTATTCATCTGACTACAGAGGAAATAACTGTTTTCTTAGGTTTCTCAAAATCGGGAAATATTATTTTGACTGCCGTAACAGTATGTTATTTTTTCCCGACTCTTTTTGAAGTCATAAACAGAGTCTCAGGAAATGTCTCTACGTTCGCTTGCTAATTTCACCACAATGGAGCATTTTGGAATATCCCAACCATTGGGGTCATGCTGACATCCAGATGCTCCGCCTCTATACTCGGACACAACTGATCCTAATCCCTGTCCTTCACTGGGACACGAAGATGGGTTCTTCTCACCATCCAGATCTGAGAGTGTGGGCATGAACATAGATGAATGTATCCATGCAGCCAGGTCCGTCCACACTACCTAGTAGTTTAAAAACCAAACTAATTTGCATAGTTTCATGGAGAATTTGATTGCCTTTAAACCTAAATTATATTTCATGTAATACTAAATGAACATCATCCAGGTGTGTTCCAGAAAACATAAATCCGTGGCCTAAAACTTTGTTATCTTGGTTTGGGTGTAATACTCCTGTGGCTGGCTCCGCTGGCAGGCATAAACAGCTGCCGTAAATCAGACAAATGCCAGAGAAAACAGGAGTCATAAAGAAACCGGAATTTGTAAAGTTGCCTTCAGTAGAGCAATGATGATGATAAGATTTGAACGTCTGCTTAGCTTCACCAGTGTGTGGCAACTCAGACAGTAAACAGCAATCGGATGTGTTTAGTAATAGTTTTTCATGTAATTAATTCGTACTAATGAAGGTATGGATCTGTTATCTCTCTTCAAATAAAGAGAGGAGCATTGTAGTTCCAAACGGTGTGGACGACAATGCACCATCTACAGTACAGACAGCCTACTGAGCCAAAACATTATGACCACCTGCCTTATATGCTATTGGTCCTCCGCATGCCGCCAGAAATGTGCAGACCGCCGAAGGCATGGACTCTACAAAACCCCTGAGGGTCCCTGTGGTATCTGTTACCAATACGTTAGCAGGAGATCTTTCAAGTTCTGTAACTTGTGAGTTAGAGCCGCTCTGAATCGAACCTGTTGGTCCAGGACATCCCACAGATGCTCAATCCAATTACGATCTGGGGAATGTAAAAGCCAGTCTAGCGCCTTGAACTCGTCATCATGTTTCATAAAGCATTTCCCAACAATGTGTGCAGTGTTGAAGGGCGCATTATCCTGCTGAAAGAGGCCACTGCCATCAGAGACTACTATTGCAATTACGGGGTGTATCAGGTACGCCATGATGTTTAGGTACCTGGCACGTGTCAAATTGACGTCCGCATGGATGTTTGGACTCAGAGTTTCCCAGCAAATCATTTCCCAGAGCATCACACTACCTCCACCGGCTTGTCCCCTTCCCACAGTGCATCCTGGTGACATCACGTCCCCTGCTAAACAGCACACAAGCATACAGCCATCCTAGTGATGCAACAAAAATTGCAACAAAAATGCTTGTGAGGTGCTTGTAGGGGCTTTGGTAGACCGAGGTGATCTGTGGAGGTCGTCTAACAGAGTGTTTTGAATGTAGTTAATAGGCCTCTGATAAACAGGAGTGATCAATACGCATTCAGGATCAATTCAGTTGTTCTGTAGATTCCTCCTGTTGACTAATCATTTATGGTGCACTATTTCCCGATGCCCCACTAATCTGGCATGAACGGTATGGTGGCAAGAAGGAAGCCATTACTGTAGAATACCCACTCCATTGCCATGTGCCAAGAGATTTAGTGGTGTGATAAAACTACAATGGAACATTCTGGCCTTATTTCAAAGTGTTGCATCTGGCGTAAACCCAACACATCTAAAGAAAAACACCATCGCTACTGTGACGCCTGGCGGTGGCAACACTGTGTTAGGGTGACATGTCTCACGGTCAGGGGTGCTAGTCAGGATGAAATGGAAAATACATGCTGCAATGTAAAGAGAGGGAGCTGAAGAACGTGCGACTGTCAACATGACTCTACTGCATCTGCTGCCTTTGACAGTATTAACCCTCAGACTCTAGCCTATTATCTCGATAAAGTCTGCATTCCTCGCAGTTGAGGCAAAACAAGAATGGAAGGCAACGGCTTAGGCCATTACAACTTTTCTGTCTTGGCCTCCCAAAACGCAAAGTATGTGAAACATCTGCAAAGCATTTGTAGAATCAAAAATAAATGTATTCATGGATACATGGATCTGAAACATTGCCAGATCTTTGAGTCCATTATAATGGCACATGTTTCATGGTTTTTATACATTCTGCTGAAGCTTTGGCATTTGGCAGAGTTGTTCAAATGAAAGCTTCAGGGTGTATACATCATATTTACAAATTAAAATATTAGTTCGGTTTTTTGATAATCCTTCGGCAGTTTGCAGTGCAAATGTGTCTGCGGTAAGTAAGGCTAATTAAAGCATGAACATGTGGTTCAGAAATACATCCCCTAATGAAAATATATATATAAATATATGTCATAGGAATATGGGAAAGATTATTCATGCAAAACAAGAAATTCTGATGGGGTAAGTCTGTAGGGGTAAGACTGTAAGGGTAAGTCTGTAGGGGTAAGTCTGTAGAGGTAAGACTGTAGGGGTAAGACTGTAGGGGTAAGACTGTATGGGTAAGTCTGTAGGGGTAAGACTGTAGGGGTAAGACTGTAGGGGTAAGACTGTAGGGGTAAGTCGGTAGAGGTAAGACTGTAGGGGTAAGTCTGTAGGGGTAAGTCTGTAGGGGTAAGTCTGTAGGGGTAAGACTGTATGGGTAAGACTGTAGGGGTAAGACTGTAGGGGTAAGTCTGTAGGGGTAAGACTGTAGGGGTAAGACTCTAGGGGTAAGACTGTAGGGGTAAGTCTGTAGGGGTAAGTCTGTAGGGGTAAGACTGTAGGGGTAAGACTGTAGGGGTAAGTCTGTAGGGGTAAGACTGTAGGGGTAAGACTGTAGGGGTAAGACTGTAGGGGTAAGTTTGTAGGGGTAAGACTGTATGGGTAAGACTGTAGGGGTAAGACTGTAGGGGTAAGACTGTAGGGGTAAGTCTGTAGGGGTAAGACTGTAGGGGTAAGACTCTAGGGGTAAGACTGTAGGGGTAAGTCTGTAGGGGTAAGTCTGTAGGGGTAAGACTGTAGGGGTAAGACTGTAGGGGTAAGTCTGTAGGGGTAAGACTGTAGGGGTAAGTCTGTAGGGGTAAGTCTGTAGGGGTAAGACTGTAGGGGTAAGACTGTAGGGGTAAGTCTGTAGGGGTAAGACTGTAGAGGTAAGACTGTAGGGGTAAGACTGAACTATACAGAAATTCAATAAAAGAATGTAGCGAGGTCTCATGCCCAACTAAACCACACATACAATTAAGACACACTGACATTAACCATCTCAGTCAATTAAAACAAAACACAATGGGAACTATACTATTCATTTAACAAATGTGGCTGCCCATGGTGATCACATCATATGAATCAGACTAAAGGCACTCTGGGTAATATGTGATCAGAAGACATTAGTGGGGCGACAGCTTCTTTTTTCAGGAGGGTGTTGGTGTTTCATGTGGCTGGGTGTCTTTAATAGGCCAGCAGGGAGAAACAGGACCATGAAGGCAATTTAAGGAACCACACATGGCATCACATATTTCAATGACATGGTTATAGGTACATTCAAGAAAGGTTTTGTGTAAACAGAAACAGATTGAACGGTTGGAAACATGTTGGGGGTAGTTACAGGGCTATACCGATAACAAAAGATTATAAACCTACCGCAATTCAGAGGTTTAAAGGTCAGGTGTGACCAACCATATTTCATAAAATGATGTGGTCCGTGAGGTCAGAGTTTAGTGTTTTTGGTCTCAGTATGTCCAGTGGTCAATGCTGCTGCCTCACATATGTTTCACACCTAACAAATGATGTCAGATCTTTTAAATAACTGATTTCGGTTTATTGGCTTTGAGTTTTGGTGCAATTTAGGAAGTTTAAACTGTGCAAACTGTTGATTGGACACATTTTTATCGATGAATATGATTTTCTTTAATATGTAGGTTTTTCTTAATTGGTTTGATAATATTTTACAATGTAATATCATAATAGTGTAATAATTATCATACTATGATTTGTTTGTTTCAATCAGGTCAGTTGTAAATGAGACCTAACTCATAAACAAAAACAGAATGACCCAAGATTTTGATCAAATCAAATGTATGCCCTTGTTAACCTACAGTAAACATATACACTGTAAATATGGGTTAAGTTAGCTTTTGGCACAAAGGTAGCCAACTAGCATTCGAAACATCAATTTATAGAAAGGGCAGTGGGGCTCTCAGCTGCAAACTTGTGGAGACGTATCAGGCATGACTGTATTTGTTCTGATGGAAATGCATGCGTGTGTTTTCCCCATAGTGGCCCCGACTGCAGTGTGCATGTATGCACTTGTCATTCTATCCTTGAGCAAGGCAGTTACCCAGGCTTTCACTCAGGTCATTCTCTCCTTGAGCAAGGCAGTTACCCAGGCTTTCATTCAGGTCAATGTTAAAATAATCAACTGTTTCTAATCATACTTGTAAAGTGGCCCATCACCTTGCAGACATGGTTTCCTCTAATGCTCCACCAGTGTCCCGACCTGAACCTCCACTCCTGTAGAGTCACACCAGCTTCTTCAATATGGTTAATTAGACCTTTTTTTTACCACACACACCAAAGTATAGCCACGTCCACCAGTCCCACATAAACACCGTTTGCCCACAGATACTATGTGACCTATACTGATTACCAGGACCTGTCGTGGTTCCCTCCCTCTGTCCCTCTCTATGCGGGAGTTGGCACTCCCCCGACCAACAGAGAGAGGGAGTAATCAAAGACATTCTGAACACCTGAGTTTGGTTTCACACCTGTTTTCTGTTTGTCGTTAGTAATTGTATATAGGGTGCTTCTGTTCCGTGTGTCATTGTTGGGGGCATTGTTTAAGGCATGTTGTCGTCTGCGTCTGCGTCTGCGTCTGCGTCTGCGTCTGCGTCTGCGTCTGCGTCTGCGTCTGCGCTATGTTATGTTGGGTTGCATACACTGGCTGCCAGTTCTACTGTTACCATGATATATATATATATATATATACATACATACTGGATATCATGCATACACTGGCTGCCAGTTCTACTCTACATGCTCTCACATAAACATGTAAAACCCTCTGTCTTTATGTCAAAAGAAACATAAACAATGCCATTATCTGCTTGGTTGAACCCAAAGACCTTTGGACCTTCAGTACAGGTACAATAATCATTCTACACATCTAAGATCCAATTTCCGAATCTGTATAACTTCTGACTTCAGGTCAGCCTTTCTTAACCTTACAGCTGATACAGCCTATATATTACTTTGCAATATAGAACTCATATACAGCTGCTCTAGTATACAGTCATCTTGATAAAAAAGCAGCCTTTAGGAATAAAGTGACAGCCTGATGCAGTGCTTTAGTTTTTACTGCTGTACTCAGATGGCTTCAGCAGCATTTGATGGTTGATTGAAGATAGAAAACAATCATTCGCTTCCTGTAAAAAAGATGTGAACATTTCTGTTTTCCCTTTCATTTGTGAAATGTGGACAACATCATGGTTTTGTCTCTCAGTGCATAATTCACACCCATCATAAAGAAAATACTAAATCTGCTGTGCTTGGTTAACATTCTATTATTGTGATAGTGCTTAAAGCAGCCATTGATTCCATTTTTGAACATCATTACGGGGTGCTGGCACTGGACATCCAGGGATATTGCTTATGTTTTCTCTACTGTACAGCTGAAACCATTTACAAAGTTGTCCGAGTTTACAAAGTTGTCCAATTTGAATAATTATCTTAGGCTTTTTCCGAAATGTGCCTAAAGGTATTTCAGATTGTGAAAACCAGAATAATAACAATATGTTTCCTCCTATTAATAATAAGGGGAAAGAGGTGAGAATGGCCTCAACAATTGGTGTGTAGAGCCAGCTCATGATAGATTATAATGACTTACGTTGCTTTATATTGTATAACTGCTTGTGGTGTTTCCCTGTCACCTGAGATTGGAGATGATGTAGCCTGGGAAAAGCTGAACCCTCAATCTAGCTAGTAGAGGGGAGACAACCACTTATTTGTTTTGTCTGCATTAAGTACCAGATATTTCTAGTTGCACCGCTCCACAGGCGAGTACATATCTGAAATTATTATCGAAGGTACAACTTCAATAGCTGTATTAAATAGACTCTAAACAATATGTGAGTGAATACAAACATTTACAGACACATTTCTGAAAAGTATCGATGAATCATGTTTGTGTGGTGAGTTGACTTTGTTCGCTCCATAAGATCCATAAGATAAAGACACATTGATATGCAACCGGTCTGCATGTCAATGAACTCCTAGTCAGTACTAGTAGGTAGAAATGCACTCAAAGCACATTACAGCAGAGTTATTTATATCTCGTGACAGACTGCGGTATGTCATATTGATGAGAAAACTGGACAATTTCCTGGTGTAATCCAGAGTGCAGTTACGGACTGGCACAGCTAACATGTAGGGGGGTCTATGAGTTCAGGGGGGGTTAACATACCAGAGACCTGCACTCATGGTCGCTACCAAACTCCCCCACCACGCCTCATTGCCCTGCAGGAATGTGCGTTTCATAATGCTTCATTATAAATGCTTCATGTTTGATATAACTCGGATGCGTGGTTCTGTAACGTTAATGAGGTTGGCTTCAGTGCCTTACTTTCTGAAGACCATGTACAACATCTCACAAAAGTGAGTACACCACTCACATTTTTGTAAATATTTAATTATATCTTTTCATGTGACGACACTGAAGAAATGACCCGTTGCTACAATTTAACCTGTTCTTGACAGGGCCCCAAATCTCAATTTCCGCCCTAAAATGACCCACCCCAATCTAAACGGATATTTCTCTGGAACAGAACCACGTTGGAATATTTGGTAAAGGGCATTTAAAAGAAAAAAAACTTACGTTTTTTGGTTTTGTATTTTTCAGTGACTTTGAAAATCTCAGACTCCTAGGTCTCACCACTCGTTTATTGACTGAGATACAGACATTTTAAGGAGAGCAGGTCTCTTTAAGAGCATGCCTCCAGTGAGTGAACCCATCCCTCCGAACCGGACAAATTACATTGCAGGCAAATGAGAGCCCACCGTATTGGGAATTAACCATTCACTTTCGATGTCGACGTCAGTTCTTCCCGGAAGCTGCCATTTTGAGTGGAACAGAGCGTTTTGAATGTTAAACTTGAATGGGAACTTCGATTCTTGTCCGTATATAGGTTATTATGAATTACTATGGATCATACATGATGCTAATTATATCCCTGGGACTATAGGAAAATAAAAACGATAAACTTTGGCTGATATAAGTACATACAGTATTATCATATATTATCGTTATGGTTTAAAAATGTTTACAACGATGATGAAGTCATCGTCCGCCATTAGCAGTCATTTCAATTGCAAATATAAAATATAAAATATAAGCATGTAGTATATCATTAAATGGCCGTTTTTGAATTTGCGAACTTTGTGTAGAGGTTGTAATGGTTGTTTATGGTACTGCAAGTATCCCTAGTGGTTGTATTGGGTACTGCAAGTGTCCCGCCGGCAGGACGGTGGTGTCAGTGAGGTTAAAGTAGTGAGTGTACAGCTTGTATAACAGTGTACAATATTTTCTGTTATTCTCCAGCACTGCCTTAACCCTCTTGGGCATGAAGTTCACCAGAGCTTCACAGGTTGCCACTGGAGTCCTCTTCCACTCCTCCATGATGACATCACAGAGCTGGTGGATGTTAGAGACCTTGTGCTTCTCCACCTTCTGTTTGAGGATGCCCCACAGATGCTCAATAAGGTTTAGGTCTGGAGACATAATTGGAACAGAAAAACAAACATAAGATACAACAAAACAACATTTCTATTGACAATGCTCCCACACCCGCCGCACACAACTGACTTAAATAGCATCAAAACAGGACACATAACAGAACATAGGTGAAACAAATAGGGACTTAATGAACAGAAAAGTACTTGGAGAGAACACTAACAGTGACACACAAGGACCAGGAGAAGGCTGTGCAAGGGAAAACATTGACAGAACATTACACGCTAGTGATGAGGGATACTCAGGATTATCTGATTCTGTCACAAATGTGTAGACAGACACACACGCGCAGGGTGAACAAAGGACATTTATATAAAAATGTTTAACGAAAAAACCCGAAACCAAACAATAGTGAGGCATCCGCTTTTAATGCTATATTCCAGACTAATTCACATGAATAGATACGGAAGAAAGTGTTGACAACAGCATGTGGGAATGCTTGACATGGAACATTTTACTGGATTTCAAGATGATATAAAATCATACTATATGGAATAACTAGTCAAATATTGTGTTGTTGTTTAATGTTTTGCCCCATATTTGGGACCATGTGCTGAAAAATTGCACTAAGATAATCAGTCAGAGATATTAATATACATTTTCAAGGTAGAGACCTTTACATCTTTACATACACCTGCTACCGCCACCAGTCAAGTTGTCGTCACTCCTGCTACCACCACCTACCAGCCAAAATAACTTGTTCCCAATCACCTGAGTGCAAGCATCTGTTGTCAATTGTCACTAGATTATGTGGTTCCTCGTGTTCAGGGTTCGTTATTGTTTGTTCCGTATCTTTACTGGGCCTTTGTCGCTAGCCGTCTTGTACTTTAGTTGCTTCATTACAGTACTTTTCATTAGAATGAACTGGTTATAGGTATTCGACTGTGTTATCAACTAGTGAAGTTGTTTTCAAATATCAAATATAATTTTGTTCAATCCATTTTACAGGATATCTGTATAGTAGACAGCAAAATACATTATTGTCACTTTTTATTGTATCCATGTTTGTATATATTCTAAGAATATATCGTGTTTACAAGCAAATTAACATTTGCTGCCAGATGCCCAGCTGTAAACTATTTTTTCAGGGAGAACCGCTCGGATGTGAAACACATTTCAGAGTGGCAATATATTTCTTTCTAGATTATTCTGAAGAAAAACTCCAAGAAAGTGCTTTGAATTCTCATTGAGAAATACGGTCTGAAATGCAAAGTCCAAAAATGCAAAGTCCCAGTATAGTAGCCTTTGTTATTTACTTTTAGTAACATTTAGCACACCTGAATTTCTTATTTTTTATTAAACAGCAAGTCTCTTCAAAGGAAATATCCACTCCTGTTCTCAATAATGAATGTATAGCTTTCACATTTCATCAAGTACAAATGTAATCTGGTGCAAGCTGAATTTGAATTTTCTTACGTATTATGTATGAGAATGGCCTAAGGAAGTTATAACATGCCAAAAATATATTTGTCATTTAAAAGTTGTCTTTTAGACAGACATTGGGATTGAAGGGTGGAATATAATATTGAATGTCTTATTGAGTACGGTCTGTATATTGTCATATAGTGTCGCACAAATTAATTTAGCTTTACCTTTACCTGCTGCAACAACACAGATCTTCAGCACCGCAGCTTGAACAGAGCCCTATTTAGTTTGCAATATTTCCATTTCTATTCAAGAATGTGTACTGTCAATATAAAATTAGCTACATTGGCAAACAATGTGTGTGGTGTAAGTTTATTCTTCTCTATTCAAAACATGTACTGGTATCAAAACCATTATCAATTCAAACCCTATAAAGGAGGCGTGGACTGTGTAGTTCAGATGTGCAGTATCAGTCCGGTAAAGAAAATTACTTTACTCACCTTCGAAACTTCCCCATTCCATGATTTCTGCTAATAAATAATTTACTGTATTTAATTTTAAATATACATTATACTTGAGACAATGTTGAATAACCATTCTTCCTCCCACTCTTTGGGTGTTTGGTGGAGAGCTGTAGATGAGATTGGAGTGACTATTGACTGCCTAATGTCTGCCTAACCAAGGTAGCTTTCAAATAAGAAGTGCAAATAGACAGTATTTTACTGTCTTGTTGACCAGGCATGTTTAGAATGTCATCCCTGTAAATAATTCATATTCAATTATATATTCATGTTCACCTGCAGATGGTTGATGCAGGTCTTGGGAAAGAAATACCAGTAAGCTTTTCATAAAAGGTCTTGGAAAAGAGTGCTGGCCCAGATTTTAATCTAAAAGGCTAAACTTATTTAAGATCATTACCGCTATTCTAAGACAGTGGTTTTCCACTCCAGGCCTTGGGATTGGATTTCAATAAAGCCCTCTAATCAGGAAATTATTAAGACTGGGGACACCAGGTGAATGCAATTAACCAGCATGTAGAAAACATGTCCAGTAGAGGGAGTGCACAGCCCTCTTCAGATCACCCCAAAGATGTTCAATTGGATTCAGGTTGGGCTCTGGCAGGGCCATTCCAAAACGTTAATCTTCTTCTGGTAAAGCCATGCTTTTGTGGTCTTGGATGTGTGTTTTGGGTCGTTGTTGTGCTGAAAGGTGAACTTCATCTTTAGCTTTTTAACGAGAGCCTGAAGGTATGGGGCCAAAATTGGTATTTAGAACTGTTCATAGTTCCCTCCACACTGACTAAGGCCCCGGTTCCAGCTAAAGAAAACAGCCCCAAAGCATGATGCTGCCACCACCATGCCACAGTTATAGGTATGATGTTTTTTCAGTGATGTGCAGTGTTGTTTTTGCGCCTAACATTCCTTGCAGATAATGGCTTTTGCTCTGAGATGCCAATAAGAAGAAGTTAGGAAAATCCTTATGAAACAGCTGACCTTTATTTGGGATTAATCAGAGTCACTTTAAAAGATGGCAGGTGTGTAATGACTTAATTCTGAACACCACGTTATAATAGGGTGTGCACACTTATGCCACCAGGTTATTGTAAGTTTTATCTTGTTAATTTTATACCCCTCAAAGCTTTCAGATTGTTTTTTTAATTGTTCACGTTATAGGTCACTTTAAGGGTAGAAACAGTTCTGACATGATGTATCTTTGTCTTATTTATTCACACTCAATTAAAACTATTGTAACAGAATTTTAAGGAATTTTTGTCAACTCCAACTGTCTAGTTTAGTGTGCTCAATTAGTTTTTTTGATAAAGTATTTCATTCATGTGACATACACATGGGGAGAAATGTATTTTATACTTACACACATAGTATAAGTAAATTATTTGGCTTAATTTAAAATAATGAATGTCCTTGTAATTAGTTTTGCCACGCCTTCTTTTCGCCAGTGGGGAAGGAGTGCATATTCGTCCCACTCAAACCAGGCCTTGCCCCAAACATAAGCCCTGCAGTATTGTTGGTCAGTGAGAGAATAACATCGTATTAGTACCATCACAGGCCGACAGCCACACAAGCAATCAGACAGACAGCGTCGCCAAGCCAACCATACACAAGGTTACTACAAAAAACCTTCAAAAATGTGTCATTTTGCACTAAGAACACTTCCTTTTTAAATGTTGTAAGTATTTTCTTATTCAATACTCTTATACAAAATTAAATTAAGCCAAATTAATGTTTTTAATGTTTGTGTCCATTCCCTCATAAGGTGGTGAACTTGTTTCAGTATTCTGTCTATTGGAATAGGTCTTCAGGCTGCATTTCTAATGTGAATAAGCAATCGAGGAAAAAATTGAATCGGTCAGACATTGACCTGAATTGTCAGTGTAATGTATAAAAATATATATATGGTATACTGTTAACAAAAAAAAAATATGGTTTGACTGGCCTGATTCAAAGTAGAAGATTGGACACAATTTACTATCTTGTATCCATCAAAATGAATGAGATTGTGAGACTGCCTCTCAAAAAATTACGTTAGTACCCCAGCTTGCTCATATCTCTGATCATATTTTACTGGGAAACTTGGGATTTAATGGAGGTAATCTGAGGGCATTTAAGACCTTAAATGACTACTTGGTTTCATGCAAATCGATCTAGTTTGTCACATGATTGATCGATTTTGCCGACACGGTGTTAATATCTGGTGGAGCTTTCTAACAGCCCGGCGTTTGTACACGGCTTTTGCTCATCACTCAGATCGTATTTTACTGGGAGACTTGGGGATTTGATGGAGGTGATCTGATGGCTTTTGAGGGCTGGCCAATTCCATTGTTTCCCTCAAACACTTCTTCACATGTAAATGCAGCCTAAAGTCCGATTTCAGTCTCTAAACTTGCTGAGTTGAGTTTCTTTTATATATGTAAAACCTCTAGGAATTTGGTGGTGGTAATCGTTTTGATGATTTGGTTTAATTTTAATTTCGGGTATGCAGTGAAAATTTCTTTCCCTTCAGTGGATTACCAGATTGACTGTAGTTGTTCGAGTTGTCTACACAATGTCCAATTATTACAAACTACACACACATCTTTTCTTTTTTTTATGTGAGGATCTCTCCACACCTGTATTTTTTTGAGTTTTTCTTACTCTCTTTAGATCCTATCAAATTGGATATGGAATGTCACTGTACAGACTTGTTAGATCAAGTTCAAGACTAGGCCATTCCAGGACATTCACAAACATGTCCTGAAGCCACTCACACGTTGTGCGTAACACGTCCTAGTTTGACGTCCTATCTGCTCTGGAGCCATCTGTACTAGTCACTGAAAATCATCCCCGTCGGAATCATCCATCGGGGTTGTACTGACCAGGTGATGAGCGGTGCCTGGTTCTTCCAGACATGACACTTGGCATTTAGGCCAAAGTTCTATCTGGGTTTTTCTAAGAAACAGAGTGTTCTTAAGCTACGTTCACACTGCAGGCTGAAACGACCCAATTCCTATTTTTTTTGCCCATATGCGACCTGTATCTGATCTTTTTATGACAGTCTGAACAACCCAGGTCCGATCTTTTCAAATGTGACCCAGGCCACTTGGGTATGTGGTCCAAATCCGACCCGTATCCGATCTTTTCAAATGCGACTTCAATCTGAACGGCCAGGTCACATTTATCCGACCCGCACGTCATTGATACTCGACAAACGTCATAATTCTGCGTTGAAGTAGGCGGGAATGAGAAGATAAACAACTAGTTTAGTTTTCTTCTAAAATGAGAAGATTGTAATTGTGCTGGCTCCGTTGGGAAAATAACTTTAATATCCCTAAACGAGCTCCACTGTTGACATCCATTTTTAGCTAACGTTACTTCCGCAAACAACAAGTGACGTCGTTGACTGTTGAGTACTCTTCTGCGCATGCGGGTCACTTCTGGGTCATTTCACGTTCACACAGGAGATCACAAAAGGTCGCATTTAATTGGAAATGTGAACGGCCTTGCAAAAATTATTTTTTTTCAAAAAATCAGAATTGAGCATTAAAACCTGCAGTGTGTTATTTGGCAAACTCAAAGTGGTCTATCAAGTGGCTTTTATAGAGGTGCACTGAAGGTCTACAAGAGCATTGTGGCCTACATTATGTTTTGGAGAAATCAGGTGAATGCAATCCTGGTTTTGCTTCATCATTATGTGGTATTGTGTGTAGATTGATGAGGAAAAATCTAATTATTCCATTATTATAATATGGCGATAACATGGATACATTAGGAGAAAATACATTGTCTAGTCTAGTCCTCGAATGTAATGCGTTAAAATGTGTATATTAATATCCCAGGATTTCCTGGAAACATATAAGTAAAGTGGATGTTTTATCACATGCTGTAATTGTTAACCATTCTGACCTCAGATCATCTAAGTGTCCCCTTGGGCGTCCCCAATTAGTATTTTGGTAGTGGTTAGAGAAGAGAAAAATGAATACCAGAAACCTCCTGGTATACAACCCTAACCCCCACACCACCGCAGTTATTAGTTCAATAGGGTGGCTGTTTGTTTGGCAGATTATCTTATGAAGGGCACTCAGTCTTAGGGTTCTTTTGACCCGTATTTATACAGCTGGATATGCTGTTAAGCACTTCAAGGTGAAGTTGTTTGATACAAAGGGGAGCACTTCTTAACACATATAAACTATTGCGAGTGGTCCTTCCCACCACATATCGTTTACTGTGGCTGTGTGAGAGGCGTGTACTGGTGTAGCACACACACACACACACACACACACACACAGGGGAGATACACTATATACGTCTCTCTGTGTTAGGCTTCACCCCTTCCTTCTACTGTGCTCCACACAACAGACACATGTCGGGTCTGCTTCTAATCTGGCATTTCTCGGGACTCAATTTGCTGTGCTTGTCCAGGAACCCACGATGCTCTTCCTGTCCCCCCAATACGCACTCAGTGCAGATTTAATTAGAAAATTCTGAAGAATTTACATTGGACATGGTGTTCAAAGGCCAATGGTATTAGTTACAGTGGAAATGGATTCCTAAGGAGAGGGAATGACAACGATTATAAAGGAAGAGGTGGAGGGTTAATAGAGCCAAGGATCTCACTACATTTGTGCTTTATGCTGTGTTTCAGCCAGTCAGCTGTATTCACATGTCCTGCTGGTTACCTCACTGAGTTACGACTGGCCGTTATGTCATACTAGTCATAACGTGAGTAAAAAAACTAAACACGTTGGCGTTGGTGAAAGAAATATGAATTATGTGCATTTGTATCACTTGTATCACTAGTACTGCAGGGCCGGACTGGCCATCTGTGTGATCTGGCCGGCCCACCATCCGCCACACAAAGGCCGGCCCACCGCCCGCCACACAGGGGCCGGTCCACCGCCCGCCACACACGGGCCGGTCCACCACCAGCCACACAAGGGCCGGCCCACCGCCCGCCACACACGTGCTGGCCCACCGCCCGCCACACAGGGCCCACCACCGTGTCCACTGTAAGTAAATCAAATTGCGCAATCGCGATTTATAACAACTAGCTGCTATTTGCCCCTCCAATCAAGATATCCCTATTTGGAGTAGTGGTTAGTGTGCTTGGCTGCAGGGTGTGGGTGCTGGTTCGATTCCCCTCACCAGATGCCACAATATATCTTTTTGAAATAGATTTTAAGCTTTTATTTTCTGAATTCAATTTTTGCCCATTGTCAAGAACAGATCGGCGTAGTGTGGTGGGAGCCATATGCAGAGTCGTGGTTATCCGTTTCAAAGGGTTTATTGAAGTGTGCCAACATAAAACAAACCGTAAACGGCGACAAAAGCTAACTGGGTATAAAGGAAACAAAAGTGTGCGTATCGCGTCTTATAATAATCCGTACAATCTACCTATAGCAATATACACCAGCACTAACTCACCTCTGTAATCCCGTGACATATAACAATGCTAAGCAAGGAGTGACTTGTTAGCGACCCCTTTATATCCCCACTGATTACAATAAGACACAGCCGTGACTACAAACGTAAACAAGGAAGTGAACAAGGAAGTGCATCACCGAAATATGTATGTGTAGCAAGGCCACCACACCATTGTGACACCCATGTGTATGATGTAGTTAAAACAGCAACATTTTTTACATTTCAGCTGTAAAATTCCACATGCAGTAGCTAATATAAAGAAATATGTTGTGCTTTTACTTTTATAAAGTTTTTACGTACCGATTGCTTTGGGCCAAGCCTAGTCAAAGTCCAGGGGCGTTTTTTAGTCCCAGTCCGTCCCTGGGTAGTATCAGCTGGCTTGTTTAAAGTCCCATTCATAACAGCTGTATAGTATTGCAATCGAAGTTCGCACTAATTCTACAATTCTAGTGAAATGCACCTAGTCGTTATCTAAGGGATTATGTTATACTGAATATTTACCATCCATGTGCCAAATGTCTGTCTCATTCCTCGTTCACAAGAGTACAAAGGTATAGGGAAAACATGACATGGATTTCAGGAGAAATCTGCCTACCTACCTTTCTGTACCAACCCCCTCTGGGCCCTGACTGCCATCCAGTCTACTGTCCTTCTGCCATCCAGCCTACTGTCCTTCTGCCATCCAGCCTACTGTCCTTCTGCCATCCAGCCTACTGTCCTTCTGCCATCCAGCCTACTGTCCTTCTGCCATCCAGCCTACTGTCCTTCTGCCATCCAGCCTACTGTCCTTCTGCCATCCAGCCTACTGTCCTTCTGCCATCCTGCCATTCCAATACACCTGGTAAGCTGACAGTAAACTCTCTTTTTGTCTCCAGGCGCCTTACAACTCCTGACCCATTTCCTGACCTACTCCTACTTATCCCTGATTAAACATTGCTACACCGAATCCCCACTGAGTCTGTGTCTGCATTTGTTACACTTTGACAATTTTGGTATGTGTGGCATTTTGCTTTTTGGGACAGAAAACAGAACCTTTCAGAATACCACAACATCATAACCTAGGATCACAGCCAACTTTTTTAACTTAAAGCTCAGAACATTGGACATATCGGTTCGTACTTCAAGCTCCTCTCGGAATTGGATGGATTGTGTACTTATTTAAACTACTATTGTCAGTTTAGCAACAAACTACTCAAATGTTATCTGGCTTTGGGAGTTTTAGAGACACCTCCTTTCCTCAGTCCCGTAATGATGATAAAAGTGCAGTTATGTATTTCTGTATGTACTGCTAACATTTCGTTCGTGCAATCTTGCCTCGTCAGCTCCTTTGACATGTTTTGTGTTGAGGAAATATATCCACATGCCGTATTTCCTGTGTCTGTCTCTGACCCCAACAACACCACCTCAGCTATACTGATGTAACACATGGGGTCTGGGACTGTTGTTTCTTTCTTCTGTGTGACAGTCCAAAATCTGTTAATTGTGTTTCCTTTACAAACATTGTGATGTCTTTCTGGGATTATGAGAGACTCTCAACTAACTGTTGCGATTATTGTGTGCCGTGTATACAAAGTAAAGCTTAAAAAACAACCTAAGTAAACAACTACACCAAGATGTACTGCAGCTCCTCATCCACAGTCTCTCCTCCCGTCTCTGAAAAGTGTCCAGATCTTTTGGCAAAATCATCCCCTTTCTTATGGAGGCCTTCTATCAGCAGCTGTCCAGTACACTAGTACACTAGTACACTAGGCTCCAGTACACTAGGCTCCAGTACACTAGTACACTAGGCTCCAGTACACTAGTACACTAGGCTCCAGTACACTAGGCTCCAGTACACTAGTACACTAGGCTCGAGTACACTAGTACACTAGGCTCCAGTACACTAGGCTCCAGTACACTAGTACACTAGGCTCCAGTACACTAGGCTCCAGTACACTAGTACACTAGGCTCCAGTACACTAGTACACTAGGCTCCAGTACACTAGTACACTAGGCTCCAGTACACTAGTACACTAGGCTCCAGTACACTAGGCTCCAGTACACTAGTACACTAGGCTCCAGTACACTAGTACACTAGGCTCCAGTACGCTAGGCTCCAGTACACTAGTACACTAGGCTCCAGTACACTAGACTCCAGTACACTAGTACACTAGGCTCCATTACACTAGTACACTAGGCTCCAGTACACTAGTACACTAGGCTCCAGTACACTAGGCTCCAGTACACTAGTACACTAGGCTCCAGTACACTAGGCTCCAGTACACTAGGCTCCAGTACACTAGTACACTAGGCTCCATTACACTAGTACACTAGGCTCCAGTACACTAGTACACTAGGCTCCAGTACACTAGGCTCCAGTACACTAGTACACTAGGCTCCAGTACACTAGGCTCCAGTACACTAGGCTCCAGTACACTAGTACACTAGGCTCCATTACACTAGTACACTAGGCTCCAGTACACTAGTACACTAGGCTCCAGTACACTAGTACACTAGGCTCCAGTACGCTAGGCTCCAGTACACTAGTACACTAGGCTCCAGTAAACTAGTACACTAGGCTCCATTACAATAGTACACTAGGCTCCAGTACACTAGGCTCCAGTACACTAGTACACTAGGCTCCAGTACACTAGCACACTAGGCTCCAGTACACTAGTACGCTAGGCTCCAGTACACTAGGCTCCAGTACACTAGTACACTAGGCTCCAGTACACTAGTACACTAGGCTCCAGTACACTAGTACACTAGGCTCCAGTACACTAGTACGCTAGGCTCCAGTACACTAGGCTCCAGTACACTAGTACACTAGGCTCCATTACACTAGTACACTAGGTTCCAGTACACTAGTACACTAGGCTCCAGTACACTAGTACACTAGGCTCCAGTACACTAGTACACTAGGCTCCAGTACACTAGGCTCCATTACACTAGTACACTAGGCTCCAGTACACTAGGCTCCAATACACTAGTACACTAGGCTCCAATACACTAGTACACTAGGCTCCAGTACACCAGTACACTAGGCTCCAGTACACTAGTACACTAGGCTCCAATACACCAGTACACTAGGCTCCAGTACACTAGGCTCCAGTACACTAGTACACTAGGCTCCAGAACACTAGTACACTAGGCTCCAGTACACTAGGCTCCAGTACACTAGGCTTCAGTACACTAGTACACTAGGCTCCAGTACACTAGGCTCCAGTACACTAGGCTCCAGTACACTAGTACACTAGGCTCCAGTACACTAGTACACTAGGCTCCATGTACACTAGGCTCCAGTAGACTAGTACACTAGGCTCCAGTACACTAGTACACTAGACTCAAGTACACTAGTACACTAGGCTCCAGTACACTAGGCTCCAGTACACTAGGCTCCAGTACACAAGTACACTAGGCTCCAGTACACTAGTACTCTAGGCTCCAGTACACTAGTACACTAGGCTCCAGTACACCAGTACACTAGGCTCCAGTACACTAGTACACTAGGCTCCAGTACACTAGGCTCCAGTACACTAGTACACAAGGATCCAGTACACTAGGCTCCAGTACACTAGGCTCCAGTACACTAGGCTCCAGTACACTAGTACACTAGGCTCCAGTACACTAGGCTCCAGTACACTAGTACACTAGGCTCCAGTACACTAGTACGCTAGGCTCCAGTACACTAGTACACTAGGCTCCAGTACACTAGGCTCCAGTACACTAGTACACTAGGCTCCAGTACACCAGTACACTAGGTTCCAGTACACTAGTACACTAGGCTCCGGTAAACTAGTACACTAGGCTCCAGTACACTAGTACGCTAGGCTCCAGTACACTAGTACACTAGGCTCCAGTAACGTAGACTCCATTACACTAGTACACTAGGCTCCATTACACTAGTACACTAGGCTCTAGTACACTAGTACACTAGGCTCCAGTACACTACGCTCCAGTACACTAGGCTCCAGTACACTAGTACACTAGGCTCCAGTACACTAGGCTCCATTACACTAGTACACTAGGCTCCAGTACACTAGGCTCCAATACACTAGTACACTAGGCTCCAATACACTAGTACACTAGGCTCCAGTACACTAGTACACTAGGCTCCAGTACACTAGTACACTAGGCTCCAGTACACTAGTACGCTAGGCTCCAGTACACTAGGCTCCAGTACACTAGTACACTAGGCCCCAGTACACTAGGCTCCAGTACACTAGTACACTAGGCTCCATTACACCAGTACACTAGGCTCCAGTACACTAGTACACTAGGCTCCAGTACACTAGTACACTAGGCTCCATTACATTAGTACACTAGGCTCCAATACACTAGACTCCAGTACACTAGTACACTAGGCTCCATTACACTAGTACACTAGGCTCCGGTACACTAGTACATTAGGCTCCAGTACACTAGTACACTAGGCTCCAGTACACTAGTACACTAGGCTCCAGTACACTAGGCTCCAGTACACTAGTAAACTATGCTCCAGTACACTAGGCTCCAGTACACTAGTACACTAGGCTGCAGTACACTGGTAGTGTGTGTTGAGCTTTTTACTTTAAAATCTTGCCAAACATTTTTTTATTTTCTTTATCGTTTTATCGTTTTACAGTTGAACCAATACTACTTACACACGTGCACATGTGTCCAGTCTTCGTGACACAAAGGGTAGATTCTGACTCAACGACATGCAATTATGCGATTAGGTATTTAGCCAATCACTAGCAGATGATCAATGTAAGCTCAACTGAAAAGAATTCCACAGTATCGGAAGCCTCTAAATCATATATTACAGAACAAAACTGGCACATGCATTCAAATAGAAGAGACAAATGGCTGAAGCAGAGCTTTGGCAAAATGTTTCACGAATAGTGGTGTACTGTTGAGATTAACTGACAGGCAGAATCTAGTAAAGATTAGACTGAGTGCACTGCCTTCTTTGTGAGTAGGAGTCGAAAAAGAACGAGTGAGGTTAAAAGAGGAAGGGAGTGGGAAAAAAGACTGGGAAAGAATTGACTCCAAGGCAGATGTTGGAAGGTTAACGTCTTCCAATGTAACATTGTAACATTGTAGGTACGAGGCAGGACAGAGACGCAAGAAGAACAGAGGATTCCTAATAAATGTCCAAAACAGAACCCAAAGTAAGACACAAAAACAGAAACATAGTTACAATGGAACAAAAAGCAAGTCTGACAAGAAACAGAATAAAGGATGAACTTAAATAGGTTCAATGATCAGGAATACAGGTTATGGGAATAACAAGAACCAAGTGTTTTTTTGTGTGCAATCTGAATATCTCCGGTAGAGATTCAGCCACTTGAAAAATACATCACTTTTCAGGCTACGAATCTGAAGAAAACATAAATACAAACAAACAAAGGTTCTGTTTTAGCAGCTAGAGATAATGTAATCCATATGCATGGATTAGGAAAAAAATATGAAATAATCTCTAAATTGTTTAGATATCCAAGTGAAGCTTAACTGATCATTATCACCAATTTAATCAATACCACCACAGCACTGGCCCCGAAAACAGCTAAAACTAGTAGAAGACTTGAGAAGCCAATAATCACGTTGAAGGACCTACAGAGTTCAGTGGCTGGTATTAGTATTGTTGTTACAGGGTTAGGGTCAGGCACTGGGTGTTGAATGCTCGTGCAAGTAATATATGTAGATTTTTCTCTTTCTTGCAAATATTTCCCAACAAAAAACAAGAACACCTTGCAAATTTTACAAATACCGCAGACAATTCATGCGTTCATTCATACGTGCTGTTAATTCATTTGTCAACAGTTCACTGAAGTTTCTTATAGTATTAGATTCACCTTGTGTTTTCCTCTTTAAACGATCCGAGCTGTTTGATCATGTTTACACCGATTTCTTATGACAGAAAACACCTGTTGTCTGTCCACTTTTTTGGGTCCGTTCAAACAGTATGATGGTCCTTAGATCAAACCTTATTGCCACTGATCAAGTAGCTGAAAGTAAAGTAAACCCTTTTAACCAACCTTCCACTGGCTGTCCCTCTCCTACTGTAAATGAATGCAGAGATATTTGTAAAACGTGCTACAAATACGCTCAGATACATAAACCGCAAACTAAAACGTGTGTTTTGGTGACACAAAGACAATAGATTGTGTGAGCGATGTCCATCAGCATGGGGCCGTAATTAAGCATACACACAGGTTTAGGTAACATGTATTTAAGGCTTCTTCGGTTAGTTCGTCGTGAAGCCAATTTAGCCCGGGCAGCATGTTTGTGTTATAGCAGATGGAGGGGTTTTGGCTTTGGTTCCCAGGGGATGAAATCTACTCTGTCACGGATCCTGTTCCATGTTTATCTTGGAGCTTTATTGGATGTTGATGTTGGCTAAGCAGAGGACCTTTTGTTTAAAGGCTATTTTTAAGGGAATAACAAAGAAGTTGGCATTATCCAGGATTTCTTAGCTGGCCTAGTTTTAAGTATAGTCCTGAGGAAATGTAAAACCAGTGGCAACCGTGAACTTCCTTCCTGATTATCATAGATAGGTGTGTATCTGTAAATGTGTGCTAAACTGTGTTACAAACCTTGTGCTATGTAATGTTGCTGTGGCAAACAAAAAAGTCATATTACAAGATTTAAGAAAATGTACTGGTTCCCAAGCAACGATTTGACTGGAATAGCATATACAGTATATATACAGTCATGAGCCAAAACATTATGACTAACATGACAGATGTACTGATGGTCCTCTGCACGCCACAAAAACAGTGCCGACCCGCCCAGACATGGACTCTACAAGACCATGAAGGTGTCTTGTGGTATTTGGCACCAATACATCAGCAGATCCTTTAGTTGTCTACGTTGTCAGGTGGAGCTGCTGTGAATCCGTGTGGTTGCTCTAGCCGATGCCTTATATGCTCAATTGGATGGAAATGACAGTTTATGAGAGGCATCTTGTATGAGCTAGCCAGTTGAATTTTGTTCTCATCACACCAGATAATCTCCACCCTCTTGCTCTCAGACTCCTTCATGCATCATGTCATATCCTTCTATTTTCCTGCTTTTTTACTGCGTAGTGTGTTCCGTATCGCCTCTCTGCTGATCGTAAGAGTGCTGCTGTCATGGTTGTCCTTGAAAGACTCTCTGTAGAGGAACTGGGAACCTCCAATAGTGTTCATTGGGTTCTTGGTCAATTTCCAGACAATCGCCGTGTTTCCTTATTTACTTTATTTGGCCGGACTGCTCTTAAAATGTCTCGCTGGTTCCAAACTTCTCTCATTTCACAATGAACATTTCCAGGACCTAAGCCTCAACAATAATCTCAGATGTCTTCGGAGTGTTCCTTGGATTTGTTTTGACATGCACTGTGAAGTGTGAGCCCTCTTATAGCCAGGTGTGTGTCTTACTAAACATCTAGTCGATTGCATTTGCCACATTTGGACTCAAGTTCTAGAGCCTTCTCAACGAAGATCAATAGACAAAGGTGCATTTTATGTTATATTTTAATTTAATTACCACATTTTTAGAACACACTTTGACATTATCAAGAAATGTGTATATATTGATGGCAGGAAGACAATATTTAATCAATTAAAAAGAAAGATTATATAAACCCAACAAGACGGGTACAATGTGAAAGAGTCTACATATGTTTCAAAGGTGTTTGTATGTACGGACAAACCGTGTTTCTCAGTCTTATCCAATCTGAGGGATGGCATTAGTAAACAATTCAAAACAAACCCCAGACCATTTCTCACCACGCCTGTATTTGTATTTATCTGTTTCATGTTAGCTATACACATTTTAGCATGTTTGGAGCTTACATTTCCCTCTTGGCAAGACAGGGACACATGACCACCTGCTGCTGAAAGCACAGCTGGGATGCCGTGACAAATCTCTGTCAGGTAAGGTGTATTGAGGTTGTGTGTTTGGCTCTGTGTTTTCTTGTGTAGGTGCTGGTTTCTCTAGGGGGCAAACAAGTCAATCTGCTATCTATAAAAGCATTTGCCAAGTGGCATTCAGTTCAATGTATATTACAGTCTCTGCTTCTTGAGTTGTTAAAGCTAACGAGATAATGTCCCTTTTCCTCATCCTGCCAGTGAACCAAACCACATTTCCCTTTCTCACCTGTTGACAGAACCTGAACGGGTTAATGTTGTAATTAGCTGGCTTTTTATGGACGTCTTTGGCAATCTCTGTGCCAGTGTTCCATGTCTGTTGTTTATCAGGCAGTAGGTCAGTTTTCATATAACAAGACAGTGAGATAGACAGGGATGAGAGTGAGAGAGACTGGGGTGAGAGTGAGAGAGACTGGGGTGAGAGTGAGAGAGACTGGGGTGAGAGTGAGAGAAACGGGGGTGAGTGTGAGAGAGACTGGGGTGAGAGTGAGAGAGACTCGGGTGAGAGTGAGAGAGACTGGGGTGAGAGTGAGAGAGACTGGGGAGAGAGTGAGAGAGACAGGGGTGAGAGTGCGAGAGACTGGGGTGAGAGTGAGAGAGACTGGGATGAGAGTGAGAGAGACTGGGGTAAGAGTGAGAGAGACAGGGGTGAGAGTGAGAGAGACATGAGAGAGACAAGGATAAGAGTGAGAGAGACAAGGATAAGAGTGAAAAAGTAAGGGACGAGAGGCTGGGATTAGAGCAGAGATGGCAAATGTACTCACTTCTCGTACTTAAGTAGAAGTACAGATAGTGATAAGAAATACTCTGTGCAAGCTGAGAAACTTCAGTGGACATGGAGAAAAGTCTCTTTATATGCCATTGTCTACATTTTAAATGAATGTCTGCCAATAGGCCTAAAACATCACATATATGATTATTGTGACAGAGACTAGGACTCCAGGTTAATAAGATTCTGACTGAGTAGCAATTGTGATTCTGTGATAAGTCACAGATCCTGTTCCTTTTTTAATCTTCCCCTTAACATTTAAAGGAATCTACATGTAAGTTCTGCATACTTTTAGGCAAATCTCAGCGACAGGGAGAGAGAGACCGCAAGTGATCACATGTATACCTCAAAGTCTGTCTGTGCTTCATGTTGGGTGAAACCCTAAGACCCTTCAAAACCTGTGGAATAACTTCTAAGGCATAATTAAAATAACAACTAGAACCTTTTTTAGCATCAATGTACTGTGTGTGTGTGTATATATGTGGGTATATGTACACATGAGTATCGGTGCGAACTTCCCATATTTTGCTATGTGCATTTAAACAATTTGTATGCATTTGTGAATCTTATGTGCTTTTTAAATTTGGTGTGTGTATTTGTGAATATTGTACGCATGTATGAATCCAGGGTGTGCATTTGTGAATGTAGTCTGTGCATGTATGAATCCGGTGTGAGCATTTGTAAATCTAGTCTGTGCATTTATCTTTTTTGAGACTCTTCTAGCTCCATAATCTAGACACAAAACACTGAAAAAACTATATCCGACCAGGTGGACACCAAACTCCAGTGTTAAATAGCCCCAGTGATTGCTAACCAGCCCCAGCCGTGCTAAAAACAAAACAATTACCAGACACAGGAAGTGCACCCCAGTCAGACTTCCCGTGTAGAACCAAAACTCACCACACCCGTGAAACATTGAGAACTCATCCCTCTGGCAGATGGTTGGGTTCTATTACCAAAACCTCTCACCACAATAACTGTTAATTTCCTACAGCAGTAGGCCTCAGGAACATGACCCTGGAACCAAATTGACTTTAGCCAGCTCGCCACATTTACATTCGCTCAGAACTCTCACTGACAATTGCACATTTAGTAATTTGTTGCAGTCTATGTTTTTATTTGTCTATTGCTGTGTTGATTAATACGACAGCAAGCCAGAACAAATTCCTTGTTTGTTGTAAACTTACTTGGCAATAAAACTTTCTGATTCTGAAAAATCATTTTAGGGTGCTGTTGAGAGATAAAACAGAGTGTGAAAATGTGTGCGTGCGCCCGCGCGTGCATGTGTGTGAGGGAAATTAGGAGAGTCGGAGTGCAAGAGGGTGAAAGTGAATAGAGATGTTACTTTCAAAATAACTTTTAGAAAGACAACAGTAAAGAGGACAGTCTTTATCTAAGTTAAGACAAAGTGAACTACCTCCCTGACTGCTTGGGTTCAGTAAAGACACAGCTACTATTTCTCTTCCTCTGAACTTGGGGTAATAAATGATGCTTGTCTGGTTGGACCAGGGCTTTATGTCTTCTGTTCATTGACACTAAAACACAACCAACACTGAGTGGGCCATGACTGGAGCAACCACTGTTGGTTGCAGACTTTGTATGTTTTCTTTATTCTCCTCCACTCAGTCTGTCTGTCATCCTGGCCTTATTTATGGCCTCCCTCCTCACATGGGTTTATTTGTCTGTGTTTAACATCATTTTGAAAAGGTTTTGGGTCAGAGAAGTGGGGTGTAGGGTAAGATAAGGGCTTTGTTAGAATTGGAGATGTACGGGTTGAACTACGTTTACTCGGGTGAGTTTGATAGATAGTTAGGATTTAGGTGTGCAGTCTAATATGTGTCTGTGTGTGTTCAGAGGTGAGCTTTAGGGTGAAAACTGTGTAAACTTTTCACTGTCTGGCTCCGATAGACAACAGACTACAGTTTATGGAAAAGCAACATACAGTAAACATTTACCTTTATGATTATTTCGCTTAGAAAAAAAAGAACTAGAAGAGGCCCAGGACATAATACAGATAAAATGTATTAAAAGAAAATGATACACAATACAAATACTATCACAGTATATGACATCATCGTTGGAATCAGGTAATTACTTGAGTGCACTCTGTGAACTAAGTTGGCACGCTTCGTTGGAGCTCGAACCCTCCCCAGGAGAAACCCAATGTTATTCCCAGTACTGGATTAAACAGTCCACAAACCATGTGTGGGTGTAATAAAAAAGAAACCTGCCGACAGAGAAATGTCCAGCGTTTGATGCTCACAGCTAACCATCCAATGATCCGCTCATTCCTTTTGCAGTAGAACCCTCATTACTAGCATTTTATATAAATTCCTCCAGAACCTCATCAGCACCAAGCGAAATAATCTCCACTGTCACGTCTCCACACGAAGCCATTCTAGCGCCATCTAGGGGCAGGCTTCAGCGTTCATCGGTGATCTAGCCCCCCGCGGCTCCTCCCGTCACTTCATTGTCTTGTCATTACACACACCTGGTGTACATCCCCTCATTAGTAAGAGTACGTAGGTTCCATGTGTTTGGTCGTGTCTTTGTGTGGAATTGTTTCGAGTTACGTGTTGTACAATCTACATTAACTCTGAGAGTTGTTACAATCTACATTAACTCCGTTCATTTTGCACTGTGTCGCTCATTTTGTTATTTTGTAAATCTACTAGTACTAGTGAGTACCGTTTTCAACCGCGTTTGCTAAGAGAATGATATCAAATATCACCACAACGCTATTACTCCTGTGTCAGGCTTCCTTTTTTTTCTACGCACCCTCACCGCGTCGTGACATCCACAACCAGTTGCCGATTATCGCTAGCCATGTACCGGACAAAAGAATCAATGAATAGTTAACTCTCATTTTTGTCTGTTTAAACCTATACTATTCTGAAATATCACAGATCCCTCTACATGCTGTACATTTCTGTTCTCCTCATTTTTTCCTTACACAATCCCTCTTGTGACCCTTAACCTTTCCACCTTTATCATTTCAGTCATCATGCACTTTCCAAATGCACCCACAGAACCTAGAAAGGAAACAAAACAGTCATTATTGGAAACCCTGTCACACAATAAAACCTTCGGCATCCTTTGAACATTTAAGTAAAACCAAAAGAAATACAAAGCTACCTGAACATTGCTAACTAGAACATGAAATAGGTGGTTAGGTTAAGCAAAGGGCATTCAAACAAATGTGTTATTAACAGCTTAGTTGTTTAAAAGAGTGGAAAATATGGTATCGGATTTGTATCGCTATTGGCAGATACTCAAGTTGTCATTATTGCTATTGGACATAAGGTGGTTTGGAGCCAACCCAAGTATTTGCAATGAATTGGTCTAATGTACATTTTAATAGAGTATTAAACCTATAATTGGGAATTGTATTATGATGAAGTTACTGTACATAACATGACTTGAAATAATTATGGTTATGTATTAACGTTAAGTTTAGATAAAAAGGTTAGGCGATTGAGGTAAATGTTTATGGTTCCGTATTAACGTTAAGTTTAGATAAAAAGGTTAGGCTATTAAGGTAAATGTTTATGGTTACATATTCCTTTGTGCATCAGCTTGTCTTCGTGTGCCTAAATGTTTGTAAAAGTACCTCTGGAGTCAAAGAGATGACGAACAGCCAGTATCATAGGTCTAGTACGGTCAGACAGGATCTGGTTTAAAGCCACAGCCAATGAGCACCTCTGAAATTATTTTCTCTTTGTCCTCTATGTTACATTTAGTACTTAAACCCAAATACATCCTGTATATTGGTGCTTTTGTCTTGTGAACAAAGCTGATGTAATACTTATAATACAGGCCTTGAAATAAGGAAGCAGTTAAAAACAAGGCCTTATCATCCAACTGTTTCTGTTGACATATTTGTTTCTCTCCAGAGTATTTGTTATTGACGTTTGTTTGTTCCCAGGAAAATACTGAGGGTGATTTACAGGATATATATATATCAAGGAGATTTTACTTTAACTATAATAATGCATTCTGTCACGAACCGTGTAAGGTGTAGTGCAGTAAGCCATTTGCAGAGCCCAAAGTACTCCGTTGTTAACAGGTTTATTTACAGAAACCAACACAAAACAAACCGAGTACGGCGAAAAGACACTAAACGGTTAACTATAAATAATATTGCGCATACACAGCGACTTATGAAACATTCAAATAACAGCACGTCTTCCAATACATATACCACTCACCTCTACAAACAATGTGACATGTAACAATGAACAGCAACCAGGTGACTTCCTAACAATCCCTTTATAGCCCAACTTAATGAACCAATACAAAACAGCTGTGACTAATCAACGTGAACCAGGAAGTGGTGCACCCAAAACCAGACAGTGCAGTACCCTAACTCACCACTCGTGACACATTCATTATAAATCAATATACATTTCATCAATAACTTAAAACAGTTCCCAGCTTCATTATTAAAAGATAAAGTAAAAAAAAATAAAAAGGACGGACAAAATGTTACTAAAACAGTAAGGTCTGGTAAACTTTATTGCGGACTGACGAGACAAAAAGAACATAATTCAGAGTGATGGCAGGAGGAACATGTGGAGGAAGTGTCAATACTATATACATTTATACAGCACATACATTATCATGTATACAGCACAGACTTTCTCATTTATACAGCACAGACATTCTCCTTTATACAGCACAGACATTCTCCTTTATACAGCACAGACATGCTCTTTTATACAGCACAGACCTTCTCATTTATACAGCTCAGACCTTCTCCTTTATGCAGCACATACATTCTCCTTTATATAGCACAGACATTCTCTTTTATACAGCACAGACATGCTCTTTTATACAGCACAGACATTCTCACTTATACAGCACAGACATTCTCCTTTATACAGCACAGACATTCTCCTTTATACAGCACAGACATGCTCTTTTATACAGCACAGACATTCTCATTTAAACAGCACAGACATTCTCCTTTATACAGCACAGACATTCTCCTTTATACAGCACAGACATTCTCTTTTTACAGCACAGACATTCTCCTCTATACAGCACATACATTCTCCTATATACAGCACAGACATTCTCCTTTATACAGCACACACATTCTCCTTTATACAGCACAGACATGCTCTTTTATACAGCACAGACATTCTCCTTTATACAGCACAGACATTCTCTATTATACAGCACAGACATTCTCCTTTATTCAGCACAGACATTCTCCTTTATACAGCACAGACATTCTCCTTTATACAGCACAGACATTCTCCTTTATACAGCACAGACATTCTCCTTTATACAGCACAGACATTCTCCTTTATACAGCACAGACATTCTCCTTTATACAGCACAGACATTCTCCTTTATACAGCACAGACATTCTCCTTTATACAGCACAGACATTCTCCTTTATACAGCACAGACATTCTCCTTTATACAGCACAGACATTCTCCTTTATACAGCACAGACATTCTCCTTTATACAGCACAGACATGAGTGCATGATGGCTAATCACTGGGCAGACAGATGCATTGGATGTGGTCAGAGTGATGTACGTGCACAGGCCACCCACAGCCTTTGTACTGGACCCCAAATACATCCACCCTACGGAGAGGAAGAGAGCTTTACTACTCTGTATAGCAGCACAGACGAATGAGAGCGCGTTTATTACTTATTCTCTGTCACGCACACATGTGCACACCCATATATACGCTGACTGGTCTAATTCCATTATACACCACATTTATCGCCGTAACCATTAAAAGGATTTGTTTACTCCCTCCAGAGTTTTAGGGAATAATTAAATTGACTCAAGTGCAACAGGATCACTGTGAGTTAGCATAGCGGTTACAGCACATATCCTACTCACTTCCTACTCTGACACAACTTTATTTTCTGTTGATGGACCACACAACACAACTCAATAGGATGCCTGGCATGAATCCTAAAGACCACATTCCCTGCTAATGTATTGCAAGTACTGACAAGGTTTTGAACCTGCCCAGGGGAGACTACGGGAACAGAGGCCTAGCTGTCATCTCACATCTGAGGTAAATACAATATACACAGTGGCCTCAGAAAGTATTCAGACACGTTCAATTCTCTATATTTTATTTATCATTGACAAAAAATATGCATTGCCAAAAAAAACTACACATGAACACGAAAAAACAATTCGATATATATTGTGTTATTCATTTTTAAGCATTTTTTAAATCCACTACTCACATTTGTTTTAACCAATGTGTTATAACCGTATAATTTAGATGAACAGTATCCGTATAAACCTTATAGATCCTTAGGTGTCATTAAATAGTCCAGCTCAATCAATCACATGTATTTTATTAAGCCCTTTTTACATCAGCAGTTGTCTCTCTAGATAGTAGTGCCGACATAATGACATAATGCTGGGTCAAGACACCACCTGCTCCTCATGTACCAAAGGACAACAAGTACAAACAAACAAGGCTGTAGGCAAGTAACTTGTAATGAAGTCTGAAGGTTTTTGTTATGAATTTTAGAAATTGTTCTCTGATATTTTAATGATTGTTCAGCAGAGCAAAAATCTGTTGGTGGTAGCAGACATCCTGTTCTAGAGCAAATAGTATTTAGTGACAGTTAACATGGGCCAATATGATGCTCTGGATTTACCGGTAATCGCCTGCCGGACGGCTTGAATGCATGTGTTTATTACATTGTGTGGTTCTCACCATGCATGTGTTTATTACATTGTGTGGTTCTCACCATGCATGTGTTTATTACATTGTGTGGTTCTCACCATGCATGTGTTTATTACATTGTGTGGTTCTCACCATGCATGTGTTTATTACATTGTGTGGTTCTCACCATGCATGTGTTTATTACATTGTGTGGTTCTCACCATGCATGTGTTTATTACATTGTGTGGTTCTCACCATGCATGTGTTTATTACATTGTGTGGTTCTCACCATGCATGTGTTTATTACATTGTGTGGTTCTCATCATGCATGTGTTTATTACATTGTGTGGTTCTCATCATGCATGTGTTTATTACATTGTGTGGTTCTCACCATGCATGTGTTTATTACATTGTGTGGTTCTCACCATGCATGTGTTTATTACATTGTGTGGTTCTCATCATGCATGTGTTTATTACATTTCGTGGTTCCCACCATGCATGTATTTATTACATTGTGTGGTTCTCATCATGCATGTGTTTATTACATTGTGTGGTTCTCATCATGCATGTGTTTATTACATTGTGTGGTTCTCACCATGCATGTGTTTAATACATTGTGTGGTTCTCATCATGCATGTGTTTATTACATTTCGTGGTTCCCACCATGCATGTGTTTATTACATTGTGTGGTTCTCACCATGCATGTGTTTATTACATTGTGTGGTTCTCACCATGCATGTGTTTATTACATTGTGTGGTTCTCATCATGCATGTGTTTATTACATTGTGTGGTTCTCACCCTGCATGTATTTATTACATTGTGTGGTTCCCACCCTGCATGTGTTTATTACATTGTGTGGTTCTCACCATGCATGTGTTTATTACATTGTGTGGTTCTCACCATGCATGTGTTTATTACATTGTGTGGTTCTCACCATGCATGTGTTTATTACATTGTGTGGTTCTCATCATGCATGTGTTTATTACATTTCGTGGTTCCCACCATGCATGTATTTATTACATTGTGTGGTTCTCACCATGCATGTGTTTATTACATTGTGTGGTTCTCACCATGCATGTGTTTATTACATTGTGTGGTTCTCATCATGCATGTGTTTATTACATTGTGTGGTTCTCATCATGCATGTATTTATTACATTGTGTGGTTCTCATCATGCATGTGTTTATTACATTGTGTGGTTCTCACCATGCATGTGTTTATTACATTGTGTGGTTCTCACCATGCATGTGTTTATTACATTGTGTGGTTCTCACCATGCATGTGTTTATTACATTGTGTGGTTCTCACCATGCTTGTGTTTATTACATTGTGTGGTTCTCATCATGCATGTATTTATTACATTGTGTGGTTCTCACCATGCATGTGTTTATTACATTGTGTGGTTCTCACCATGCATGTGTTTATTACATTGTGTGGTTCTCATCATGCATGTGTTTATTACATTTCGTGGTTCCCACCATGCATGTATTTATTACATTGTGTGGTTCTCATCATGCATGTGTTTATTACATTGTGTGGTTCTCATCATGCATGTGTTTATTACATTGTGTGGTTCTCACCATGCATGTGTTTATTACATTGTGTGGTTCTCACCATGCATGTGTTTATTACATTTCGTGGTTCCCACCATGCATGTGTTTATTACATTGTGTGGTTCTCACCATGCATGTGTTTATTACATTGTGTGGTTCTCACCATGCATGTGTTTATTACATTGTGTGGTTCTCACCATGCATGTGTTTATTACATTGTGTGGTTCTCACCATGCATGTGTTTATTACATTGTGTGGTTCTCATCATGCATGTGTTTATTACATTGTGTGGTTCTCACCATGCATGTGTTTATTACATTGTGTGGTTCTCATCATGCATGTGTTTATTACATTGTGTGGTTCTCACCATGCATGTGTTTATTAAATTGTGTGGTTCTCATCATGCATGTGTTTATTACATTTCGTGGTTCCCACCATGCATGTGTTTATTACATTGTGTGGTTCTCACCATGCATGTGTTTATTACGTTGTGTGGTTCTCATCATGCATGTGTTTATTACATTGTGTGGTTCTCACCATGCATGTGTTTATTACATTTCGTGGTTCCCACCATGCATGTATTTATTACATTGTGTGGTTCTCATCATGCATGTGTTTATTACATTGTGTGGTTCTCATCATGCATGTGTTTATTACATTGTGTGGTTCTCACCATGCATGTATTTATTACATTGTGTGGTTCTCACCATGCATGTGTTTATTACATTGTGTGGTTCTCACCATGCATGTGTTTATTACATTGTGTGGTTCTCACCATGCATGTGTTTATTACATTGTGTGGTTCTCACCATGCATGTGTTTATTACATTGTGTGGTTCTCACCATGCATGTGTTTATTACATTGTGTGGTTCTCACCATGCATGTGTTTATTACATTGTGTGGTTCTCACCATGCATGTGTTTATTACATTGTGTGGTTCTCACCATGCTTGTGTTTATTACATTGTGTGGTTCCCATCATGCATGTGTTTATTACATTGTGTGGTTCTCACCATGCATGTGTTTATTACATTGTGTGGTTCTCATCATGCATGTGTTTATTACATTGTGTGGTTCTCACCATGCATGTGTTTATTACATTGTGTGGTTCTCACCATGCATGTGTTTATTACATTGTGTGGTTCTCACCTTGCATGTGTTTATTACATTGTGTGGTTCTCACCATGCATGTGTTTATTACATTGTGTGGTTCTCACCTTGCATGTGTTTATTACATTTCGTGGTTCTCCCTCCCCTGGAGCTGGTATAATTGCTCTCGGTTAATGCCCAGATATGCACATTTGTGGCCTGACATGGCCTTGGTGTGTGGCACGTTAACACAAAATTAGTCTTAATTAGGTTTTATTTGCTCCTGGTCAGAGTCTGTCTGTGGTGGTGCAAACATCTGCTCTACCTTCTAGAAGTCAGGGGGCGGGACTAGGAAGACTAGTATGGTAAAAGGGTAGAAATGCAAATAAATATAGGAAGACTATTATAGTAAAAGGGTAGAAATGCAAATAAATATAGGAAGACTATTGTGGTAAAAGTGTAGAAATGAAAATAAATATAGGAAGACTATTGTGGTAAAAGTGTAGAAATGCAAATAAATATAGGAAGACTTTTGTGGTAAAAGTGTAAAAATGCAAATAAATATAGGAAGACTATTGTGGTAAAATGGTAGAAATGCAAATACATATAGGAAGACTAGTATGGTAAAAGTGTATACATAAATGCAAATAAATATAGGAAGAGTATTGTGGTAAAATGGTAGAAAAAAGAAAATAAATATAGTTTCCAGGGTTTAATATTCACTGTGTCTGCTTTCGGTTTGTATAACTTGCTTAGATTTATTTTGTTGGTGGAGAGGCCGTACTTCAATACATCACAGAGAAAAGAGACTAAATACACTGCTATGTAAGAAAAAAGTGAATGAACAGAGAGAGCCAGACAGAAGAAAAACGAAGAGTGAGGTGGAGGGGAGACAGAATGAGGGGACAGAGCGAAGGGGGTTGGAGACGAAGAGAGAGCCGGAGGAGAAAGAAAGAGGAGAGATGAAAGTGGGGTTAAGGGTTAGAGGAGTCCAGGATGAGGTGTAAGTGTGTGAACAGTGGGATTAAGACCACAGTCGTCACAGGTGATAACAAAAGCAGGCCCAGGAATCTCAGGGCTGTGATCCAGGTTCCATGCAGATAGCATCAGAAAGGCCCTCTCCATGCCATCAGACTGGAATAACCTAACGGGCCAGCCTCCACTGGCCCACAGCTGCCCACACCTCCCCTGCCTTTATTGCTTTCTAGGGCTCCAGCTGGGGGAGGAGGGCTACACAGGGATCAGCCTCCCTTGGTCCCGAGGCCCGGGGTAGGGCAGGAATTTACACCCCTGGCATGATGGAGAAAGGAGGGCCCACACTTTTCTCACACATCCGCTCATTGTTAAGGAGTGGAGCGGGAGGAGGTGTGCCAGGGGTCCGGCCCAGACGCTGTGGCACACACAGAGAGTGAAATTAAACTGATTTCCCGTCTGTTGTGGGTTCATTCCATCGGCTTTAGGAGTCCCCACTCAGGGGTCGAACACACTGAAGGAAAGCACGCTGATGGGAAAGTCATTTCTCCTCCGCCTCTCTCTTTTTTAAATGTGCCTTTACTCTCTTTGTCTGTCCCAGCGTCCTATTAGTTCTCCAACGGCACTCTTTGCGTTGTTTCTGTCGGTCTCATATCCTGTACGATTTGGCTCCTGTAATGAAAATCGACATATTTGTAATGTAAACAATTATTTATTGTCAGCGGAACAAGGTCTACTAAATCGTAAAGAAATGTTAATGTCAACTCTCTAAAATTCAAGACCTGAATGTTGTCTTTATTCATGTGTGTAAAGTGCCCAGATGCAGTGCTCACAATCTAGATGCAATCTATTTCTTATGAGGTAAGACCACACATGTTTTTATTTTTAGCACATCCGTGTAGCAATTTGAATACAGGAGTCTGACTCAGGATTGGACCCACTAGTCCAACACTTCTGACCTCCCGGCTACCTTTCCACCTATCTTATCTAGAATGATCCAGGAACAGTTAGACAAGGAAGGCACTGTTTGGGTAATCAATCTTTGGGGTCAACTCCCATTAGACTGAGATACAAGTGTTCTTATCAGTAAGAGAATAATAGAACGGAAGCAAAGAACAGAATAACTGTTTGGAGGACAGGAACATACAAACATAGTTATTACTACTACTGCAGATTTTCAGAAGAACTTTATAGAATATAATATGGAACCAGATATATAATTATATTGTTATGTCTTTGATCACACTCAATATTACCTTTACACAGGCATGTGGGTCTAACATGTAAATGCACAACAATGAAAATTAGAGAAAAAAACGCATGAGAGAGAAGTGTAGAATCGTAGGTTACAAAGAGACACAGCATGGATAGGTGACTGGGACGTGGTGAAGTAAGGTTCTCATAGGTGACTGGGACGTGGTGGAGTAAGGTTCTCATAGGTGTCTGGGACGTGGTGGAGTAAGGTTCTCATAGGTGACTGGGACGTGGTGGAGTAAGGTTCTCATAGGTGTCTGGGACGTGGTGGAGTAAGGTTCTCATAGGTGACTGGGACGTGGTGGAGTAAGGTTCTCATAGGTGTCTGGGACGTGGTGGAGTAAGGTTCTCATAGGTGACTGGGACGTGGTGGAGTAAGGTTCTCATAGGTGTCTGGGACGTGGTGGAGTAAGGTTCTCATAGGTGACTGGGACGTGGTGGAGTAAGGTTCTCATAGGTGTCTGGGACGTGGTGGAGTAAGGTTCTCATAGGTGTCTGGGACGTGGTGGAGTAAGGTTCTCATAGGTGTCTGGGACGTGGTGGAGTAAGGTTCTCATAGGTGACTGGGACGTGGTGGAGTAAGGTTCTCATAGGTGACTGGGACGTGGTGGAGTAAGGTTCTCATAGGTGACTGGGACGTGGTGGAGTAAGGTTCTCATAGGTGTCTGGGACGTGGTGGAGTAAGGTTCTCATAGGTGTCTGGGACGTGGTGGAGTAAGGTTCTCATAGGTGTCTGGGACGTGGTGGAGTAAGGTTCTCATAGGTGACTGAGACGTGGTGGAGTAAGGTTCTCATAGGTGACTGGGACGTGGTGGAGTAAGGTTCTCATAGGTGTCTGGGACGTGGTGGAGTAAGGTTCTCATAGGTGTCTGGGACGTGGTGGAGTAAGGTTCTCATAGGTGTCTGGGACGTGGTGGAGTAAGGTTCTCATAGGTGTCTGTGACGTGGTGGAGAAAGGTTCTCATAGGTGTCTGGGACGTGGTGGAGTAAGGTTCTCATAGGTGTCTGGGACGTGGTGGAGTAAGGTTCTCATAGGTGTCTGTGACGTGGTGGAGAAAGGTTCTCATAGGTGTCTGGGACGTGGTGGAGTAAGGTTCTCATAGGTGTCTGGGACGTGGTGGAGTAAGGTTCTCATAGGTGTCTGGGATGTGGTGGAGAACAGTTCTCATAGGTGTCTGGGACGTGGTGGAGTAAGGTTCTCATAGGTGTCTGGGATGTGGTGGAGAACAGTTCTCATAGGTGTCTGGGACGTGGTGGAGTAAGGTTCTCATAGGTGTCTGGGACGTGGTGGAGTAAGGTTCTCATAGGTGTCTGGGATGTGGTGGAGAACAGTTCTCATAGGTGTCTGGGACGTGGTGGAGTAAGGTTCTCATAGGTGTCTGGGACGTGGTGGAGTAAGGTTCTCATAGGTGTCTGGGATGTGGTGGAGAACAGTTCTCATAGGTGTCTGGGACGTGGTGGAGAAAAGTTCCCACGCTCTCATTGTGAACATGTATTTACAGTAACAACTGTCTCCAGCATGTGGCTGTGATTATCAGCTCCATCCCCTGCAGTGACTGCAGAAGACTCAGACTGTGTGTGGGCCAACATGTATGTGTGTGTGCTATAGATGTAACATGTATGTGTGTGTGATATATATGTAACATGTATGTGTGTGTGATATAGAAGTAACATGTATGTGTGTGTGATATAGATGTAACATGTATGTGTGTGTGATATAGATGTAACATGTATGTGTGTGTGATATAGATGTAACATGTATGTGTGTGTGCTATAGATGTAACATGTATGTGTGTGTGATATAGATGTAACATGTATGTGTGTGTGATATAGAAGTAACATGTATGTGTGTGTGATATAGATGTAACATGTATGTGTGTGTGATATAGAAGTAACATGTATGTGTGTGTGATATAGATGTAACATGTATGTGTGTGTGATATAGAAATAACATGTATGTGTGTGTGTGAATAACAGTGCTTGTAGATCTTGTGTTACCGTGCATACTGGAACAAGATTGCGTTTAAAAGATCTTGTGTTACCGTGCATACTGGAACAAGATTGCGTTTAAAAGATCTGGTGTTACCGTGCATACTGGAACAAGATTGCGTTTAAAAGATCTTGTGTTACCGTGCATACTGGAACAATGCTCAAAAAAGTGGCCTTAATAGAATTGACAACAGAAATGCAGAGACCAATGGAAAGATAATGGTATGTTCTCAGCTTGTTGTAACTGCTATGTTTGCCCCAAGCCAGATATAATGCTGTCCCTGTTAGAGGGAAGTTTGAAAGCAGCAGGGGCTGGCAGAGCGCCACCAACTGGGGTGACGATTTATCTTTCAGCATGATGGTTCAAATCACACAGCCGCGACACTCCTGCAGTGACAATTGTTGTTCACACAAAAAGTCTCCACCCATACTGACGGAGTGTTGACGGGCAATTATACAGGCATTAAACAGGCAAAAGTCTCCACCCATACTGACGGAGTGTTGACGGGCAATTATACAGGCATTATACAGACAAAAGTCTCCACCCATACTGACGGAGTGTTGACGGGAAATTATACAGGCATTATACAGACAAAAGTCTCCACCCATACTGACGGAGTGTTGACGAGCAATTATACAGGCATTAAAAAGGCAAAAGTCTCCACCCATACTGACGGAGGGTTGACGGGCAATTATACAGGCATTATACAGGCAAAAGTCTCCACCCATACTGATGGAGTGTTGACGAGCAATTATACAGGCATTAAAAAGGCGAAAGTCTCCACCCATACTGACGGAGTGTTGACGGGCAATTATACAGGCATTATACAGGCAAAAGTCTCCACCCATACTGATGGAGTGTTGACGGGCAATTATACAGGCATTATACAGACAAAAGTCTCCACCCATACTGACGGAGTGTTGACGGGCAATTATACAGGCATTATAAAGACAAAAGTCTCCACCCATACTGACGGAGTGTTGACGAGCAATTATACAGGCATTAAAAAGGCGAAAGTCTCCACCCAAACTGATGGAGCGTTGACGGCAATTATACTGGCATTATACAGGCAAAAGTCTCCACCCATACTGACGGAGTGTTGACGGGCAATTATACAGGCATTATACAGGCAAAAGTCTCCACCCATACTGACGGAGCGTTGACGGGCAATTATACAGGCATTATACAGGCAAAAGTCTCCACCCATACTGACAGAGTGTTGACGAGAAATTATACAGGCATTATACAGACAAAAGTCTCCACCCATACTGATGGAGCGTTGACGGGCAATTATACAGGCATTATACAGGCAAAAGTCTCCACCCATACTGACAGAGTGTTGACGAGAAATTATACTGGCATTATACAGGCAAAAGTCTCCACCCAAACTGACGGAGCGTTGACGGCAATTATACTGGCATTATACAGGCAAAAGTCTCCACCCAAACTGACGGAGCGTTGACGGCAATTATACTGGCATTATACAGGCAAAAGTCTCCACCCATACTGACGGAGTGTTGACGGGCAATTATACAGGCATTATACAGGCAAAAGTCTCCACCCATACTGACAGAGCGTTGACAGGCAATTATACAGGCATTATACAGGCAAAAGTCTCCACCCATACTGACAGAGTGTTGACGGGCAATTACACAGGCATTAAACAGGCGAAAGTCTCCACCCATACTGACGGAGTGTTGACGGGCAATTATACAGGCATTATACAGACAAAAGTCTCCACCCATACTGACAGAGTGTTGACGAGAAATTATACAGGCATTATACAGACAAAAGTCTCCACCCATACTGACGGAGTGTTGACGGGCAATTATACAGGCATTATACAGGCAAAAGTCTCCACCCATACTGACAGAGTGTTGACGAGAAATTATACAGGCATTATACAGACAAAAGTCTCCACCCATACTGATGGAGCGTTGACGGGCAATTATACTGGCATTATACAGACAAAAGTCTCCACCCATACTGACGGAGTGTTGACGAGCAATTATACAGGCATTATACAGACAAAAGTCTCCACCCAAACTGACGGAGCGTTGACGGCAATTATACAGGCATTATACAGGCAAAAGTCTCCACCCATACTGACAGAGTGTTGACGGGCAATTACACAGGCATTAAACAGGCGAAAGTCTCCACCCATACTGATGGAGCGTTGACGGGCAATTATACTGGCATTATACAGACAAAAGTCTCCACCCATACTGACGGAGTGTTGACGAGCAATTATACAGGCATTATACAGACAAAAGTCTCCACCCATACTGACGGAGTGTTGACGGGCAATTATACAGGCATTATACAGGCAAAAGTCTCCACCCATACTGACGGAGTGTTGACGGGCAATTATACAGGCAAAAGTCTCCACCCATACTGACGGAGTGTTGACGGGCAATTATACAGGCAAAAGTCTCCACCCATACTGACGGATCAAGGGGAAATGTTCCTGTTTGTGTTTGGTGCCAAAGGAGAGTTAAACAAATATTGACTAAATGGGTAAATGGTTATGCAATTAATTATATTATGTTTTGTATCTCTAAGAAATTTCAAACAAACAGTTGGTTTTATTTTTTATTTCAGTATAATAGACATTGTATTGATCAGTGGTAAAAATAAAAGTACTCCATGTTGAACAATAAGCAAATCAATTTTTGTTTAATTGTATTATAATAAGAAAAACACGATGAGGCAGAATACCTTTGAGAGCCAATCCAGGTCAGGATGTCAAACCTAAACTGCTTCGCTAAATGTGCTTTTCCACATTTCCTTGGAATTTATTTTAGGCATCATTTCTAAACAGGTTTTGTGTATCTACTGGCTTCTCTTCTACATGTGTCTCATATAGACACAACATTTTCAGATGCACTCCTGACCTCCTTATTGACTGATCAGGGACTGACTTATGTAATCTAAAAACAGTTGGGCTATTGGTACAGAAAATGTCCCAATGTCTTAGCAGGAGTTCTCACAATGTTCTGATGTGTTTACTTCAATGTCTAAAACAATTCAATTGCATTTTTACTTTTTTCCTAAGATTATTGTTCTTGTTCGCTCCTGGCCTCTGACCTGACATGTTTACACTCTGTTGGACACAGAGCCAAGAGAGATGTGGAGGAGTTAGAGGGAGGAGGTGGAAGGAGGAGGAAAGAGAGGGGGAACGAGAAGAAGAACGACCACTCAGAGGGCAGCAGATGAAACAGTGATTACGACATCACAAAATATCGGGATGATAATTCCAACTTCAGAAATGTGACTCACAACATCACAAGAAGAATAAATGACCTTATCTGAGCGACGTGTGATATGCAGTGACTAACCAACAGCGGATAGCTGTAGTCAAGGTGTTAACTAGCTAACAAGTTCACATCATTATTTCTACGTAGCATTTTATTCATCCACTGGTGTAGGCCAGCAGTGAAAACTGCCTGTACTCCAGACTTCACTCCCGAAGTTACCAGCCTCTGGAGAAGTCTTGGTCTGCATCTGTCCCAGTGCAACCATTTGTATATTATTTTACTTCTCTATATTTACTGTTTTGCTAATTATTACCATGTCGGAGTACCGCGCGGAGCAGCCGTGAACATGCTGTGTAATATCCTCGCTTCCTGGTTTCCTGTTATTGGTAACCCACGGCGACACATTGGCCTGCATGATGGATGTCTGTCTGATTATGACATCTTAAACCTGTTACCTCGAACACACTGTTTATTTTAATTCTCCCCGAGCTGATATCATATACGAGGGGAATTCTCTTGAACTGCAGCTATACGGTAGTAAATATTATGGACAATGTCACTGAGACATGTAATGTAGTTTTAATTAACATAGATACATTGTTTTGGAAATATAACATCACTCTCCTCTCTACAGCCCCAAGCCTCTCTCCATCATGACATACTAGTTTGATTCGATGCACCAGTATGTGGAATTTAAACTGTAAGACATATGGGATATATTAGGCCTTTAAGGAAGTTCATTTTACACAGTGTGGGGTTTTAATGTGGGTGACTTCGATTGCCAAGTCACTATAGTCCCTCCCCCGTCAAAAAATGTAATCTAAAATGTACAGCAGAGTTGGCCAAACCCGCATCTGGAAATGCATCTAGGCCTTTGCTCATGCATTGCTCCAACTACACCTTATTCAGATATGCCAGGCTCAGATTGGATGTCTAATGAAATAAGTCTGCTAACAAATACGCTCACTAGAAAATCTAAAGCCAAAAATGTCATAATTTTTTTCAAAGCAAACATATAAGAAAATCTCAGTGCATGAACTTATAAACCGGTATTGACGAGGAGAATTACACTTGCATGTGGATTAGTTGTTCCCCCTGAGCTGGAGATCCCTGCACCGTCCTCCTGGGAGGTCAGAACATCAATTTCATCACTCAGTGGTTTCGGTGGAGGATCCTGGTCTATAAAGAGTGGAGGATCCTGGTCTATAAAGAGTGGAGGATCCTGGTCTATGAAGAGTGGAGGATCCTGGTCTATGAAGACTGGAGGATCCTGCTCTATGAAGAGTGGAGGATCCTGGTCTATGAAGAGTGGAGGATCCTGGTCTATGAAGACTGGAGGATCCTGGCCTATAAAGAGTGGAGGATCCTGGTCTATAAAGAGTGGAGGATCCTGGTCTATAAAGAGTGGAGGATCCTGGTCTATAAAGAGTGGAGGATCATGGTCTATAAAGAGGGGAGGATCCTGGTCTATAAAGAGTGGAGGATCCTGGTCTATGAAGAGTGGAGGATCCTGGTCTATAAAGAGGGGAGGATCCTGGTCTATAAAGAGTGGAGGATCCTGGTCTATGAAGAGTGGAGGATCATGGTCTATAAAGAGGGGAGGATCCTGGTCTATAAAGAGTGGAGGATCCTGGTCTATAAAGAGTGGAGGATCCTGGTCTATAAAGAGGGAGGATCCTGGTCTATAAAGAGTGGAGGATCCTGGTCTATAAAGAGTGGAGGATCCTGGTCTATGAAGAGTGGAGGATCCTGGTCTATAAAGAGTGGAGGATCCTGGTCTATAAAGAGTGGAGGATCCTGGTCTATAAAGAGGGGAGGATCCTGGTCTATAAAGAGTGGAGGATCCTGGTCTATAAAGAGTGGAGGATCCTGGTCTATAAAGAGGGGAGGATCCTGGTCTATGAAAAGTGGAGGATCCTGGTCTATAAAGAGTGGAGGATCCTGGTCTATAAAGAGGGGAGGATCCTGGTTTACGAAGAGTGGAGGATCCTGGTCTATAAAGAGTGGAGGATCCTGGTCTATAAAGAGTGGAGGATCCTGGTCTATAAAGAGTGGAGGATCCTGGTTTACGAAGAGTGGAGGATCATGGTCTATAAAGAGTGGAGGATCCTGGTCTATAAAGAGTGGAGGATCCTGGTCTATGAAAAGTGGAGGATCCTGGTCTATAAAGAGTGGAGGATCCTGGTCTATAAAGAGGGAGGATCCTGGTTTACGAAGAGTGGAGGATCCTGGTCTATAAAGAGTGGAGGATCCTGGTCTATAAAGAGTGGAGGATCCTGGTTTACGAAGAGTGGAGGATCATGGTCTATAAAGAGTGGAGGATCCTGGTCTATAAAGAGTGGAGGATCCTGGTCTATGAAAAGTGGAGGATCCTGGTCTATAAAGAGTGGAGGATCCTGGTCTATAAAGAGTGGAGGATCCTGGTCTATAAAGAGGGGAGGATCCTGGTTTACGAAGAGTGGAGGATCCTGGTCTATAAAGAGTGGAGGATCCTGGTCTATAAAGAGTGGAGGATCCTGGTTTACGAAGAGTGGAGGATCATGGTCTATAAAGAGTGGAGGATCCTGGTCTATAAAGAGTGGAGGATCCTGGTCTATAAAGAGTGGAGGATCCTGGTCTATAAAGAGTGGAGGATCCTGGTCTATAAAGAGTGGAGGATCCTGGTCTATAAAGAGTGGAGGATCCTGGTCTATAAAGAGTGGAGGATCCTGGTCTATAAAGAGGGGAGGATCCTGGTCTATGAAAAGTGGAGGATCCTGGTCTATGAAGAGTGGAGGATCCTGGTCTATAAAGAGGGGAGGATCCTGGTTTACGAAGAGTGGAGGATCCTGGTCTATAAAGAGTGGAGGATCCTGGTCTATAAAGAGGGGAGGATCCTGGTTTACGAAGAGTGGAGGATCCTGGTCTATAAAGAGTGGAGGATCCTGGTCTATAAAGAGTGGAGGATCCTGGTCTATAAAGAGTGGAGGATCCTGGTCTATAAAGAGGGGAGGATCCTGGTCTATAAAGAGTGGAGGATCCTGGTCTATAAAGAGTGGAGGATCCTGGTCTATGAAAAGTGGAGGATCCTGGTCTATAAAGAGTGGAGGATCCTGGTCTATAAAGAGTGGAGGATCCTGGTCTATAAAGAGGGGAGGATCCTGGTCTATAAAGAGTGGAGGATCCTGGTCTATAAAGAGTGGAGGATCCTGGTCTATAAAGAGGGGAGGATCCTGGTCTATGAAAAGTGGAGGATCCTGGTCTATAAAGAGTGGAGGATCCTGGTCTATAAAGAGGGGAGGATCCTGGTTTACGAAGAGTGGAGGATCCTGGTCTATAAAGAGTGGAGGATCCTGGTCTATAAAGAGTGGAGGATCCTGGTCTATAAAGAGTGGAGGATCCTGGTTTACGAAGAGTGGAGGATCATGGTCTATAAAGAGTGGAGGATCCTGGTCTATAAAGAGTGGAGGATCCTGGTCTATGAAAAGTGGAGGATCCTGGTCTATAAAGAGTGGAGGATCCTGGTCTATAAAGAGGGGAGGATCCTGGTTTACGAAGAGTGGAGGATCCTGGTCTATAAAGAGTGGAGGATCCTGGTCTATAAAGAGTGGAGGATCCTGGTTTACGAAGAGTGGAGGATCATGGTCTATAAAGAGTGGAGGATCCTGGTCTATAAGAGTGGAGGATCCTGGTCTATGAAGAGTGGAGGATCCTGGTCTATAAAGAGTGGAGGATCCTGGTCTATAAAGAGTGGAGGATCCTGGTCTATAAAGAGGGGAGGATCCTGGTTTACGAAGAGTGGAGGATCCTGGTCTATAAAGAGTGGAGGATCCTGGTCTATAAAGAGTGGAGGATCCTGGTTTACGAAGAGTGGAGGATCATGGTCTATAAAGAGTGGAGGATCCTGGTCTATAAAGAGTGGAGGATCCTGGTCTATAAAGAGTGGAGGATCCTGGTCTATAAAGAGTGGAGGATCCTGGTCTATAAAGAGTGGAGGATCCTGGTCTATAAAGAGTGGAGGATCCTGGTCTATAAAGAGTGGAGGATCCTGGTCTATAAAGAGGGGAGGATCCTGGTCTATGAAAAGTGGAGGATCCTGGTCTATGAAGAGTGGAGGATCCTGGTCTATAAAGAGGGGAGGATCCTGGTTTACGAAGAGTGGAGGATCCTGGTCTATAAAGAGTGGAGGATCCTGGTCTATAAAGAGTGGAGGATCCTGGTCTATAAAGAGTGGAGGATCCTGGTCTATAAAGAGTGGAGGATCCTGGTCTATAAAGAGTGGAGGATCCTGGTCTATGAAAAGTAGAGGATCCTGGTCTATAAAGAGTGGAGGATCCTGGTCTATAAAGAGGGGAGGATCCTGGTTTACGAAGAGTGGAGGATACTGGTCTATAAAGAGTGGAGGATCCTGGTCTATAAAGAGTGGAGGATCCTGGTCTATAAAGAGTGGAGGATCCTGGTCTATAAAGAGTGGAGGATCCTGGTCTATAAAGAGGGGAGGATCCTGGTCTATAAAGAGGGGAGGATCCTGGTTTACGAAGAGTGGAGGATCCTGGTCTATAAAGAGTGGAGGATCCTGGTCTATAAAGAGTGGAGGATCCTGGTCTATAAAGAGTGGAGGATCCTGGTCTATGAACAGTGGAGGATCCTGGTCTATGAAGAGTGGAGGATCCTGCGCTGTGATTGGTCTAGACTAGGTTTCACCAAAACAGACCCTCTGTCTGGCCAATTCCAGGCACTTGAAATGGGAGCCAATATTAAGAGGAGTTTCATGGAAAAAAAGTGGTTCTTGGGACAAAAACGTTTTGTTATCTTTGGACAGGATTGTTGTCCATGTGGGTTTGAATGTCATTATAAAGGGCAGCTCAGAAACAGATGAAACAGGATTTCAAGGAACTAAAAAGGACATTTGATGAAGAGGATGGTATCCACCCAAATCACCTGGAAGCTTGGGTTTTAACCTGACTAAAAACGGACATAAGACATTGACTAAGCAAACAGAGCTTTGCTAAAGTAATCCCTGACTGAAGTTCGCAGCTCCATTGCATCTGATAATAGGGGTTGTGTAAATACTAATTCTGTGCATGTAAACTCATAGCGTTTGCAGCACATTCTCCACACCGTGGCGTAAACATAGACAGAACATGACAGAGAGTGCGCTGAGAACACATTCGAATTCACAGCAACCCTGATGAGGTACAGAGGTTTTCCGAAGTTGTAGTAACTGTAATTAGAAAAATTATCAGGATATTCAAACCTGCTTCCTTCGGTTTACGGGCACTAGGCAACCCTGGTTTCCTGGTTGTAGAGTAGGACTTTAGGAATGCCTCAGTTCATCACTAGTCTAGAGGCGCACATTTGGGTCTTGCGTCCTTTTGCAAACTCCCGGCATATGTTGTAAGGCGGTTTGTAGGGATTTTTATAAACGTAATTCACATGAAAAAATGTATGCTAGTAATGTTTTTTATAGGTTAATATCGTCATCCCTTGCAAAAATGTGTAATGTTACCTAATTTACATAACCTAAATGGAATATCTTTGTAAATGTTCATGCACTAAAAGGCACATGATAGAATGTATGTAAACCTACCAAGGTCAATCTGATTCACTAACCAAACACTACCTAATCTGAAGGAGTTTACAAAGTTTATGCTGATTGGTTGTATATTTACATATGTCTCAGGAAAAAATATTACAATTCAGATAATCAATATGGAATTCTGAGAATCAATAAAGAAAATCAGATAATCAATATGGAATTCAGAGAATCAATATGAAATTCAGAGAATCAATATGGAATTCTGAGAATCAATAAAGGAAATCAGATAATCAATATGGAATTCAGAGAATCAATATGGAATTCAAAGAATCAATATGAAATTCAGAGAATCAATATGAAATTCTTAGAATCAATATGGAATTCAGAGAATCAATATGGAATTCAAAGAATCAATATGAAATTCAGAGAATCAATATGAAATTCAGAGAATCAATATGGAATTCAAAGAATCAATATGGAATTCAGAGAATCAATATGAAATTCAGAGAATCAATATGCAATTCAAAGAATCAATATGGAATTCTGAGAATCAATAAAGGAAATCAGATAATCAATATGGAATTCTGAGAGTCAATAAAGGAAATCAGATAATCAATATGGAATTCAGAGAATCAATATGGAATTCAAAGAATCAATATGAAATTCAGAGAATCAATATGAAATTCAGAGAATCAATATGGATTTCAGAGAATCAATATGGAATTCAGAGAATCAATATGAAATTCAGAGAATCAATATGGAATTCAGAGAATCAATATGGAATTCAGAGAATCAATATGGAATTCAGAGAATCAATATAAATTCAAAGTACATCCGGTGGAGGCTCTGGCCCGGTTTCAGGACGTAGCACTGGAGCTGGTTTGGGCTCTGCACCCAGATCAGGAAGTGTCAGTGGGACAGAGAGTGTCTTCGCCCTGGGAGTTGGGCAACGTACCGGAGCAGAGGGTGGCTCTCCGGTTTAGATGGCGCTGAAACACTGGCTGCTGAGCTGCTGAGCTGGCTGAAGCACTGGGGGCTGAAGCACTGGGGGCTGAAGCACTGGGGGCTGAAACACTGGGGGCTGAAGCATTGGGGGCTGAAGCACTGGGGGCTGAAGCACTGGGGGCGGCGAAATCCCTACTGGTATGTCTTGTTGTCTATGGCAGTACGACCATCTGGTGCTGTTCTAACTCATCCCCGAGCACCCAGGGGTAGAGTACCAGAAGCACCACGTTTTCCTCTTGGTGCTACGACTCCTCCAACAGTTGGAGGTCCAGCTTCTCTGCCTGGTACTCTTCCTCAAAGTCGTAAGAAAATCCCCTGAGGATCCCCCCTACAGCAAGCATGTGAAGGATCTTTATCTTTGGTTTAAACTTAAACAACCACATTATCAAAAAATCGGCATCAGAGCACATAACTCAAATAATGATCCACAAGGTGGCATACAATCGTTGAACTTAACAAAATAGGCTCCCCAATTAGGGCAACACTGGGCAATTGGCACTAATTGGGGAGAGAATCAGCATTGATTTACACAGAAAACCCCATATCCCTAAAAGGACCTCCAGGTCATCATAGTTTGCTAGAGGCCAAAACCCTAACATTGCCTACCCCAAATGATAAAGCACTTTATGATATGCCATTATTCCCACATTATAGAGCACACTTATCTTACAATTTATTTTTTACTAGGTCAGTATGCCAAGGACACATAAAATATTGCCTTCTGAAAATTACGTTCCTTTTAACAAGTGCTGCAAAACATTTGTTTTTTCACCAAATCATGAGAACCATTAAAAAACGCAACCACTTGGTTGCAGACTAGAGACCTGCCTCAGTCGCCGACACACTTGACCCGGGTCTCCTGGTTACAAAGATGGCTTGCGCAGTCAGCCCACGAGCCGTGTATGGAGGAAGATGTTCCAAAAGTTCAAACCGTTAACTAACGTGGTTATACAGGGGGACATTATTTATTTAATAAGCATTGCCTAATCTTTTGCCTGTAAGAGTCTTTGATACAATGGCTCTTTCGCAGCCAGTACAGAGCCCAGAGCTCCACAAAAGATAACCATCAGAGATAACCACAGATATCAACCAGCTGCTCTGGGATACGCTGTTTCGTTAAATGACCCGTGCCAGCCAGCTGGCTGTCATGACCTGTCTTTCTCATCATGCTACCTAACACTTTTAGCGTGAAAAAGAAAAACAGGAACATCATTCCGGCGCCAAGTTATTTCATTTTTTTTTGAATTAGCTGTTTTAATACTGACATTACTTTAATAAATAGCATGCTAGAATTTGTTTCAATTAAACATTTTATTGTGTGCGAAATGTACACAAAATATGTTCATGGTTTTGTCGTCATGGTTATTAAGGATATTTTCATTATGGGAATGTCCCCAAACAAACAAATCCTGTATTTAATTGGATGAAGAGTGTTTCGTGAGTCCAGGGCGACATCTTGATGTGGGGTCATTTGGGTTTTAAAGATAAACAGACTCTCCCGATAGTTTACTGACCTATTGTGTTGGTCCCCAAGTAAAAACACACGCTTGGTAAAAAAAAACAAGTCCTCCCGAGCATTTTGAAGTTAAAACAATCTAAAGTTGGAAGGGAGACACGTCTGACATACCTGCTATTGGCATTCTTGCTCCATAATTCAATAAGGCATCAACCAAATGGATGAGCTGCAATAAAGCAGGTATTTACTTTACCCACTATGAGCTCGTAATCCAATACTGCAGAGCGCTGGAATTTAGGAGCAAGCCTGGGCCGGGCAGAGCATGAGTGGGATACACTGGCCCGGTGGACAAGGATGATGGCTTTCAACTAACTCATTGTGACTTACTTCCCATGATGCAAAGTGCTAAGGAGTTAGAGTGATGCTAGTGGTGGGAAACATATTGGGACAAAACACATAACATGTTCTTGCTGTTTATGGATTTGTGTTTGGCCTCTAGGTACTGACTGACCCAAATCAGACAGCGATGGAGGAGAAAACGTTCACCCATGACGAGCAGTGTAGGATTGACCAGGAGCAGTTTTGTTAGGTGCTGCAAGAGACGGGGAAGAGTGAGAAAGAAATGGAACTTGGGCTCTTTGTCATTTGGACAGTCAGTGGTAAACCCACCACCATTACCATAGTGGACTCACATCTCTATGGTCAGTGCTTAATAAAGGCTCTCTCATCTCTATGGTCAGTGCTTAGTAAAGGCTTTCACATCTCTATGGTCAGTGCTTAGTAAAGGCTCTCTCATCTCTATGGTCAGTGCTTAATAAAGGCTCTTTCATCTCTATGGTCAGTGCTTAATAAAGGCTCTCTCATCTCTATGGTCAGTGCTTAGTAAAGGCTTTCACATCTCTATGGTCAGTGCTTAGTAAAGGCTCTCTCATCTCTATGGTCAGTGCTTAATAAAGGCTCTTTCATCTCTATGGTCAGTGCTTAATAAAGGCTCTCACATCTCTATGGCCAGTGCTTAATAAAGGCTCTCTCATCTCTATGGTCAGTGCTTAGTAAAGGCTCTCTCATATCTATGGTCAGTGCTTAGTAAAGGCTCTCTCATCTCTATGGTAAGTGCTTAATAAAGGCTCTTTTATCTCTATGGTCAGTGCTTAATAAAGGCTCTCACATCTCTATGGTCAGTGCTTAGTAAAGACTCTCTCATCTCTATGGTCAGTGCTTAGTAAAGACTCTCTCATCTCTATGGTCAGTGCTTAGTAAAGGCTCTCTCATCTCTATGGTCAGTGCTTAATAAAGGCTCTTTTATCTCTATGGTCAGTGCTTAATAAAGGCTCTTTTATCTCTATGGTCAGTGCTAAATAAAGGCTCTCTCATCTCTATGGTCAGTGCTTAGTAAAGGCTCTCTCATCTCTATGGTCAGTGCTTAATAAAGGCTCTTTCCATATCTATGGTCATTGCTTAATAAAGGCTCTCTCATCTCTATGGTCAGTGCTTATTTAAGGCTATTTTATCTCTATGGTCAATGCTTAATAAAGGCTCTCACATCTCTATGGTCAGTGCTTAATAAAGACTCTCACATTTCTATGGTCAGTGCTTAGTAAAGGCTCTCTCAACTCTATGGTCAGTGCTTAATAAAGGCTTTCACATCTCTATGGTCAGTGCTTAGTAAAGGCTCTCTCATCTCTATGGTCAGTGCTTAATAAAGGCTCTTTCATCTCTATGGTCAGTGCTTAGTAAAGGCTCTCTCATCTCTATGGTCAGTGCTTAATAAAGGCTCTTTCATCTCTATGGTCAGTGCTTAATAAAGGCTCTCTCATCTCTATGGTCAGTGCTTAGTAAAGGCTCTCTCATCTCTATGGTCAGTGCTTAATAAAGGCTCTTTCCATATCTATGGTCATTGCTTAATAAAGGCTCTCTCATCTCTATGGTCAGTGCTTATTTAAGGCTATTTTATCTCTATGGTCAATGCTTAATAAAGGCTCTCACATCTCTATGGTCAGTGCTTAATAAAGACTCTCACATTTCTATGGTCAGTGCTTAGTAAAGGCTCTCTCAACTCTATGGTCAGTGCTTAATAAAGGCTCTCACATCTCTATGGTCAGTGCTTAATAAAGGCTCTCTCATCTCTATCGTCAGTGCTTAATAAAGGCTCTCTCATCTCTATGGTCAGTGCTTAGTAAAGGCTCTCTCATCTCTATGGTCAGTGTTTAATAAAGGCTCTTTCCATATCTATGGTCATTGCTTAATAAAGGCTCTCACATCTCTATGGTCAGTGCTTAATAAAGGCTCTCTCATCTCTATGGTCAATGCTAAATAAAGGCTCTCTCATCTCTATGGTCAGTGCTTAATAAAGGCTCTCACATCTCTATGGTCAGTGCTTAATAAAGGCTCTCTCATCTCTATGGTCAGTGCTTAATAAAGGCTCTCTCATCTCTATGGTCAGTGCTTAGTAAAGGCTCTCACATCTCTATGGTCAGTGCTTAATAAAGGCTCTCTCATCTCTATGGTCAGTGCTTAATAAAGGCTCTCTCATCTCTATGGGCAGTGCTTAATAAAGAGTCTCACATCTCTATGGTCAGTGCTTAATAAAAACTCTCACATCTCTATGGTCAGTACTTAATAAAGACTCTAACATCTTTATGGTCAGTGCTTAGTAAAGGCTCTCTCATCTCTATGGTCAGTGCTTAATAAAGGCTCTCTCATCTCTATGGTCAGTGCTTAGTAAAGGCTCTCTCATCTCTATGGTCAGTGCGTAATAAAGACTCTCACATCTCTATGGTCAGTGCTTAGTAAAGGCTCTCACATCTCTATGGTCAGTGCTTAATAAAGGCTCTCTCATCTCTATGGTCAGATCTTAATAAACACTCTCACATCTCTATGGTCAGTGCTTAATAAAAACTCTCACATCTCTATGGTCAGTGCTTAAATAAAGACTCTATTATCTCTATGGTCAGTGCTTAGTAAAGGCTCTCTCATCTCTATGGTCAGTACTTAATAAAGACTCTCACATTTCTATGGTCAGTGCTTAGTAAAGGCTCTCTCAACTCTATGGTCAGTGCTTAATAAAGACTCTCACATCTCTATGGTCAGTGCTTAATAAAAGCTCTCACATCTCTATGGTCAGTGCTTAATAAAGACTTTCACATCTCTATGGTCAGTGCTTAGTAAAGGCTCTCTCAACTCTATGGTCAGTGCTTAATAAAGACTCTCACATCTCTATGGTCAGTGCTTAGTAAAGGCTCTCACATCTCTATGGTCAGTGCTTAATAAAGGCTCTCTCATCTCTATGGTCAGATCTTAATAAAGACTCTCACATCTCTATGGTCAGTGCTTAATAAAAACTCTCACATCTCTATGGTCAGTGCTTAATAAAGACTCTATTATCTCTATGGTCAGTGCTTAGTAAAGGCTCTCTCATCTCTATGGTCTGTGCTTAATAAAGGCTCTCTCATCTCTATGGTCAGTGCTTAATAAAGGCTCTCTCATCTCTATGGTCAGTGCTTAGTAAAGGCTCTCTCATCTCTATGGTCAGTGCTTAATAAAGGCTCTTTCCATATCTATGGTCATTGCTTAATAAAGGCTCTCTCATCTCTATGGTCAGTGCTTATTTAAGGCTCTTTTATCTCTATGGTCAATGCTTAATAAAGGCTCTCTCATCTCTATGGTCAGTGCTTAATAAAGACTCTCACATTTCTATGGTCAGTGCTTAGTAAAGGCTCTCTCAACTCTATGGTCAGTGCTTAATAAAGGCTCTCACATCTCTATGGTCAGTGCTTAATAAAGGCTCTCTCATCTCTATCGTCAGTGCTTAATAAAGGCTCTCTCATCTCTATGGTCAGTGCTTAGTAAAGGCTCTCTCATCTCTATGGTCAGTGTTTAATAAAGGCTCTTTCCATATCTATGGTCATTGCTTAATAAAGGCTCTCACATCTTTATGGTCAGTGCTTAATAAAGGCTCTCTCATCTCTATGGTCAGTGCTTAATAAAGGCTCTCTCATCTCTATGGTCAGTGCTTAATAAAGGCTCTCACATCTCTATGGTCAGTGCTTAATAAAGGCTCTCTCATCTCTATGGTCAGTGCTTAATAAAGGCTCTCTCATCTCTATGGTCAGTGCTTAGTAAAGGCTCTCACATCTCTATGGTCAGTGCTTAATAAAGGCTCTCTCATCTCTATGGTCAGTGCTTAATAAAGGCTCTCTCATCTCTATGGTCAGTGCTTAATAAAGAGTCTCACATCTCTATGGTCAGTGCTTAATAAAAACTCTCACATCTCTATGGTCAGTACTTAATAAAGACTCTAACATCTTTATGGTCAGTGCTTAGTAAAGGCTCTCTCATCTCTATGGTCAGTGCTTAATAAAGGCTCTCTCATCTCTATGGTCAGTGCTTAGTAAAGGCTCTCTCATCTCTATGGTCAGTGCGTAATAAAGACTCTCACATCTCTATGGTCAGTGCTTAGTAAAGGCTCTCACATCTCTATGGTCAGTGCTTAATAAAGGCTCTCTCATCTCTATGGTCAGATCTTAATAAAGACTCTCACATCTCTATGGTCAGTGCTTAATAAAAACTCTCACATCTCTATGGTCAGTGCTTAAATAAAGACTCTATTATCTCTATGGTCAGTGCTTAGTAAAGGCTCTCTCATCTCTATGGTCAGTGCTTAATAAAGACTCTCACATTTCTATGGTCAGTGCTTAGTAAAGGCTCTCTCAACTCTATGGTCAGTGCTTAATAAAGACTCTCACATCTCTATGGTTAGTGCTTAATAAAAGCTCTCACATCTCTATGGTCAGTGCTTAATAAAGACTTTCACATCTCTATGGTCAGTGCTTAGTAAAGGCTCTCTCAACTCTATGGTCAGTGCTTAATAAAGACTCTCACATCTCTATGGTCAGTGCTTAGTAAAGGCTCTCACATCTCTATGGTCAGTGCTTAATAAAGGCTCTCTCATCTCTATGGTCAGATCTTAATAAAGACTCTCACATCTCTATGGTCAGTGCTTAATAAAAACTCTCACATCTCTATGGTCAGTGCTTAATAAAGACTCTATTATCTCTATGGTCAGTGCTTAGTAAAGGCTCTCTCATCTCTATGGTCTGTGCTTAATAAAGGCTCTCTCATCTCTATGGTCAGTGCTTAATAAAGGCTCTCTTATCTCTATGGTCAGTGCTTAGTAAAGGCTCTCACATCTCTATGGTCAGTGCTTAATAAAGGCTCTCTCATCTCTATGGTCAGTGCTTAATAAAGGCTCTCTCATCTCTATGGTCAGTGCTTAATAAAGAGTCTCACATCTCTATGGTCAGTGCTTAATAAAAACTCTCACATCTCTATGGTCAGTACTTAATAAAGACTCTAACATCTTTATGATCAGTGCTTAGTAAAGGCTCTCTCATCTCTATGGTCAGTGCTTAATAAAGGCTCTCTCATCTCTATGGTCAGTGCTTAGTAAAGGCTCTCTCATCTCTATGGTCAGTGCGTAATAAAGACTCTCACATCTCTATGGTCAGTGCTTAGTAAAGGCTCTCACATCTCTATGGTCAGTGCTTAATAAAGGCTCTCTCATCTCTATGGTCAGATCTTAATAAAGACTCTCACATCTCTATGGTCGGTGCTTAATAAAAACTCTCACATCTCTATGGTCAGTGCTTAATAAAGACTCTATTATCTCTATGGTCAGTGCTTAGTAAAGGCTCTCTCATCTCTATGGTCAGTGCTTAATAAAGACTCTCACATTTTTATGGTCAGTGCTTAGTAAAGGCTCTCTCAACTCTATGGTCAGTGCTTAATAAAGACACTCACATCTCTATGGTCAGTGCTTAATAAAAGCTCTCACATCTCTATGGTCAGTGCTTAATAAAGACTCTCACATCTCTATGGTCAGTGCTTAGTAAAGGCTCTCTCAACACTATGGTCAGTGCTTATTAAAGACTCTCACATCTCTATGGTCAGTGCTTAGTAAAGGCTCTCTCAACTCTATGGTCAGTGCTTAATAAAGACTCTCACATCTCTATGGTCAGTGCTTAATAAAGACTCTCACATCTCTATGGTCAGTGCTTAGTAAAGGCTCTCTCATCTCTATGGTCAGTGCTTAATAAAGACTCTCACATCTCTATGGTCAGTGCTTAGTAAAGGCTCTCACATCTCTATGGTCAGTGCTTAATAAAGGCTCTCTCATCTCTATGGTCAGTGCTAAATAAAGGCTCTCTCATCTCTATTGTCAGATCTTAATAAAGACTCTCACATCTCTATGGTCAGTGCTTAATAAAAACTCTCACATCTCTATGGTCAGTGCTTAATAAAGACTCTAACATCTCTATGGTCAGTGCTTAGTAAAGGCTCTCTCATCTCTATGGTCAGTGCTTAATAAAGACTCTCACATCTCTATGGTCAGTGCTTGGTAAAGGCTCTCACATCTCTATGGTCAATGCTTAATAAAGGCTCTCTCATCTCTATGGTCAGTGCTAAATAAAGGCTCTCTCATCTCTATGGTCAGTGCTTAATAAAAACTCTCACATCTCTATGGTCAGTGCTTAATAAAGACTCTAACATCTCTATGGTCAGTGCTTAGTAAAGGCTCTCTCATCTCTATGGTCAGTGCTTAATAAAGACTCTAACATCTCTATGGTCAGTGCTTAGTAAAGGCTCTCTCATCTCTATGGTCAGTGCTTAATAAAGACTCTCACATCTCTATGGTCAGTGCTTAGTAAAGGCTCTCTCAACTCTATGGTCAGTGCTTAATAAAGACTCTCACATCTCTATGGTCAGTGCTTAATAAAAACTCTCACATCTCTATGGTCAGTGCTTAATAAAGACTCTCACATCTCTATGGTCAGTGCTTAATAAAGACTCTCACATCTCTATGGTCAGTGCTTAGTAAAGGCTCTCTCAACTCTATGATCAGTGCTTAATAAAGACTCTCACATCTCTATGATCAGTGCTTAATAAAAACGCTCACATCTCTATGGTCAGTGCTTAATAAAGACTCTCACATCTCTATGGTCAGTGCTTAGTAAAAGCTCTCTCATCTCTATGGTCAGTGCTTAATAAAGACTCTCACATCTCTATGGTCAGTGCTTAGTAAAGGCTCTCACATCTCTATGGTCAGTGCTTAATAAAGGCTCTCTCATCTCTATAGTCAGTGCTAAATAAAGGCTCTCTCATCTCTATGGTCAGATCTTAATAAAGTCTCTCACATCTCTATGGTCAGTGCTTAATAAAGACTCTAACATCTCTATGGTCAGTGCTTAGTAAAGGCTCTCTCAACTCTATGGTCAGTGCTTAATAAAGACTCTCACATCTCTATGGTCAGTGTTTAATAAAAGCTCTCACATCTCTATGGTCAGTGCTTAATAAAGACTCTCACATCTCTATGGTCAGTGCTTAATAAAGACTCTCACATCTCTATGGTCAGTGCTTAGTAAAGGCTCTCTCAACTCTATGGTCAGTGCTTAATAAAGACTCTCACATCTCTATGATCAGTGCTTAATAAAAACGCTCACATCTCTATGGTCAGTGCTTAATAAAGACTCTAACATCTCTATGGTCAGTGCTTAGTAAAAGCTCTCTCATCTCTATGGTCAGTGCTTAATAAAGACTCTCACATCTCTATGGTCAGTGCTTAGTAAAGGCTCTCTCAACTCTATGGTCAGTGCTTAATAAAGACTCTCACATCTCTATGGTCAGTGCTTAATAAAGACTCTCACATCTCTATGGTCAGTGCTTAGTAAAGGCTCTCTCATCTCTATGGTCAGTGCTTAATAAAGACTCTCACATCTCTATGGTCAGTGCTTGGTAAAGGCTCTCACATCTCTATGGTCAATGCTTAATAAAGGCTCTCTCATCTCTATGGTCAGTGCTAAATAAAGGCTCTCTCATCTCTATGGTCAGTGCTTAATAAAAACTCTCACATCTCTATGGTCAGTGCTTAATAAAGACTCTAACATCTCTATGGTCAGTGCTTAGTAAAGGCTCTCTCATCTCTATGGTCAGTGCTTAATAAAGACTCTCACATCTCTATGGTCAGTGCTTAGTAAAGGCTCTCTCAACTCTATGGTCAGTGCTTGATAAAGACTCTCACATCTCTATGGTCAGTGCTTAATAAAAACGCTCACATCTCTATGGTCAGTGCTTAATAAAGACTCTCACATCTCTATGGTCAGTGCTTAATAAAGACTCTCACATCTCTATGGTCAGTGCTTAGTAAAGGCTCTCTCAACTCTATGGTCAGTGCTTAATAAAGACTCTCACATCTCTATGATCAGTGCTTAATAAAAACGCTCACATCTCTATGGTCAGTGCTTAATAAAGACTCTCACATCTCTATGGTCAGTGCTTAGTAAAAGCTCTCTCATCTCTATGGTCAGTGCTTAATAAAGACTCTCACATCTCTATGGTCAGTGCTTAGTAAAGGCTCTCACATCTCTATGGTCAGTGCTTAATAAAGGCTCTCTCATCTCTATAGTCAGTGCTAAATAAAGGCTCTCTCATCTCTATGGTCAGATCTCAATAAAGTCTCTCACATCTCTATGGTCAGTGCTTAATAAAGACTCTAACATCTCTATGGTCAGTGCTTAGTAAAGGCTCTCTCAACTCTATGGTCAGTGCTTAATAAAGACTCTCACATCTCTATGGTCAGTGTTTAATAAAAGCTCTCACATCTCTATGGTCAGTGCTTAATAAAGACTCTCACATCTCTATGGTCAGTGCTTAGTAAAGGCTCTCTCAACTCTATGGTCAGTGCTTAATAAAGACTCTCACATCTCTATGGTCAGTGCTTAATAAAAACTCTCACATCTCTATGGTCAGTGCTTAATAAAGACTCTCACATCTCTATGGTCAGTGCTTAGTAAAGGCTCTCTCATCTCTATGGTCAGTGCTTTATAAAGACTCTCACATCTCTATGGTCAGTGCTTAGTAAAGGCTCTCACATCTCTATGGTCAGTGCTTAATAAAGGCTCTCTCATCTCTATGGTCAGTGCTAAATAAAGACTCTCTCATCTCGATGGTCAGATCTTAATAAAGACTCTCACATCTCTATGGTCAGTGCTTAATAAAGACTCTCACATCTCTATGGTCAGTGCTTAATAAAGACTCTCACATCTCTATGGTCAGTGCTTAATAAAGACTCTCACATCTCTATGGTCAGTGCTTAGTAAAGGCTCTCTCATCTCTATGGTCAGTGCTTAATAAAGACTCTCACATCTCTATGGTCAGTGCTTAGTAAAGGCTCTCACATCTCTATGGTCAGTGCTTAATAAAGGCTCTCTCATCTCTATGGTCAGTGCTAAATAAAGGCTCTCTCATCTCTATGGTCAGATCTTAATAAAGACTCTCACATCTCTATGGTCAGTGCTTAATAAAGACTCTCACATCTCTATGGTCAGTGCTTAGTAAAGGCTCTCTCAACTCTATGGTCAGTGCTTAATAAAGACTCTCACATCTCGATGGTCAGTGCTTAATAAAAACTCTCACATCTCTATGGTCAGTGCTTAATAAAGACTCTCACATCTCTATGGTCAGTGCTTAATAAAGACTCTCACATCTCTAAGGTCAGTGCTTAGTAAAGGCTCTCTCAACTCTATGGTCAGTGCTTAATAAAGACTCTCACATCTCTATGGCAGTGCTTAATAAAAACTCTCACATCTCTATGGTCGGTGCTTAATAAAGACTCTCACATCTCTATGGTCAGTGCTTAGTAAAGGTTCTCTCATCTCTATGGTCAGTGCTTAATAAATACTCTCACATCTCTATGGTCAGTGCTTAGTAAAGGCTCTCACATCTCTATGGTCAGTGCTTAATAAAGGCTCTCTCATCTCTATGGTCAGTGCTAAATAAAGGCTCTTTCATCTCTATGGTCAGATCTTAATAAAGACTCTCACATCTCTATTGTCAGTGCTTAATAAAGACTCTAACATCTCTATGGTCAGTGCTTAGTAAAGGCTCTCTCATCTCTATGGTCAGTGCTTAATAAAGACTCTCACATCTCTATGGTCAGTGCTTAGTAAAGGCTCTCTCAACTCTATGGTCAGTGCTTAATAAAGACTCTCACATCTCTATGGTCAGTGCTTAATAAATACTCTCACATCCATATGGTCAGTGCTTAATAAAGACTCTCACATCTCTATGGTCAGTGCTTAGTAAAGGCTCTCTCATCTCTATGGCCAGTGCTTAATAAAGACTCTCACATCTCTATGGTCAGTGCTTAGTAAAGGCTCGCACATCTCTATGGTCAGTGCTTAATAAAGGCTCTCTCATCTCTATGGTCAGTGCTAAATAAAGGCTCTCACATCTCTATGGTCAGTGCTTAGTAAAGGCTCTCACATCTCTATGGTCAGTGCTTAATAAAGGCTCTCTCATCTCTATGGTCAGTGCTAAATAAAGGCTCTCACATCTCTATGGTCAGTGCTTAGTAAAGGCTCTCACATCTCTATGGTCAGTGCTTAATAAAGGCTCTCTCATCTCTATGGTCAGTGCTAAATAAAGGCTCTCTCATCTCTATGGTCAGATCTTAATAAAGACTCTCACATCTCTATGGTCAGTGCTTAATAAAAACTCTCTCATCTCTATGGTCAGTGCTTAATAAAGACTCTCACATCTCTATGGTCAGTGCTTAGTAAAGGCTCTCTCAACTCTATGGTCAGTGCTTAATAAAAACTCTCACATCTCTATGGTCAGTGCTTAATAAAGACTCTCACATCTCTATGGTCAGTGCTTAGTAAAGGCTCTCACATCTCTATGGTCAGTGCTTAATAAAGGCTCTCTCATCTCTATGGTCAGTGCTAAATAAAGGCTCTCTCATCTCTATGGTCAGATCTTAATAAAGACTCTCACATCTCTATGGTCAGTGCTTAATAAAAACTCTCTCATCTCAATGGTCAGTGCTTAATAAAGACTCTCACATCTCTATGGTCAGTGCTTAGTAAAGGCTCTCTCAACTCTATGGTCAGTGCTTAATAAAAACTCTCACATCTCTATGGTCAGTGCTTAATAAAGACTCTCACATCTCTATGGTCAGTGCTTAGTAAAGGCTCTCACATCTCTATGGTCAGTGCTTAATAAAGGCTCTCTCATCTCTATGGTCAGTGCTAAATAAAGGCTCTCTCATCTCTATGGTCAGATCTTAATAAAGACTCTCACATCTCTATGGTCAGTGCTTAATAAAAACTCTCACATCTCTATGGTCAGTGCTTAATAAAGACTCTAACATCTCTATGGTCAGTGCTTAGTAAAGGCTCTCTCATCTCTATGGTCAGTGCTTAATAAAGACGCTCACATCTCTATGGTCAGTGCTTAATAAAAACTCTCACATCTCTATGGTCAGTGCTTAATAAAGATTCTCACATCTCTATGGTCAGTGCTTAATAAAGATTCTCACATCTCTATGGTCAGTGCTTAGTAAAGGCTCTCTCAACTCTCTCTCCCACTTCCATCTCTCTCTCTCTCTTCTTCTCTCTCCCTAATCTCTCTCTCTCTCGCTCTCTCCCTTCCTCCCCCTCTCCCTTCCTCCCTCTCTTCCTTCCTCTCAATTCAATTCAATTCAGCTTTATTGGCATGAAAGTTACAAATGAACAATATTGCCAAAGCACTTTACAATGTAATTACAATTAAACATATGTACATGAACATTAATCAGTTACAAGGTAGTAGAGATGTGTGTGGATGTGTTAAGAATGTTGGGTCAACTGGCTGTCCCTACGGGTGTGGCATGATGCGACATATTTTGCCCCATAGACGGCATATTGGTCTATCTCACCCAGTATGTATTTCATTTTCTCTGTTTCGTTTGTTTCTCTAAATTGTATATGCTTATCCTCGATTTGGGAAAAGAAAGTGTCCCGCAGGTCAGCATAGTACTCACACTCTAAGAGAAAGTGTGCTTCTGTTTCAACTCTGCTCTGTTGGCAGAGTAAGCACAGCCTCTCTCTCCCTCTCTTCTCTCTCCCTTCCTCTCTCTCTCCCTTCCTCTCTCCCTTCCTTTCTCTCTCTCTTCCTCTCTCTCTCTCTCTTCCTCTCTCTCTCTTCCTCTCTCTCTCCCTCCATCTCTCCTCTCTCTCTCCCTCTCTCTCTCTCTCTCTCTCTCTCTCTCTCTCTCTCTCTCTCTCTCTTCTTCTTCCTCTCTCTCTCTCTCTCTCTCTCCCTTCCTCTCTCTCTCCCTCCATCTCTCCTCTCTCTCCCTTCCTCTCTCTCTCTCTCCCTTCCTCTCTCTCTCTCTCTCTCTCTCTCTCTCTCTCCCTTCCTCTCTCTCTCCCTCCATCTCTACTCTCTCTCCCTTCCTCTCTCTCTCCCTTCCTCTCTCTCTCTCTCTCTCTCTCTCCCTTCCTCTCCTCTCTCTCCCTCCATCTCTCCTCTCTCTCCCTTCCTCTCTCTCTCTCTCTCCCTTCCTCTCTCTCTCCCTCCATCTCTCCTCTCTCTCCCTTCCTCTCTCTCTCCCTTCCTCTCTCTCTCTCTCTCTCTCCCTTCCTCTCTCTCTCTCTCTCTCCCTTCCTCTCTCTCTCCCTCCATCTCTACTCTCTCTCCCTTCCTCTCTCTCTCCCTTCCTCTCTCTCTCTCTCTCTCTCCCTTCCTCTCCTCTCTCTCCCTCCCTCTCTCCTCTCTCTCCCTTCTTCTCTCTCTCCCTTCCTCTCTCTCTCTCTCTCTCTCTCTCCCTTCCTCTCCTCTCTCTCCCTCCATCTCTCCTCTCTCTCCCTTCCTCTCTCTCTCCCTTCCTCTCTCTCCTCTCTCTCTCTCTCTCCCTCTCTCTCTCTCCCTTAATCTCTCTCTCCCTTCAGTAACTCAACCCCATTGAATCACCAGGTGATAAATGATGATTTCTTACCAAAAGCACGGGTGGTTTCCATGACCCCGCTCGTGACCCCAGCTCAGACAAAACAACAAACCTCCATTATGTGGCCTATGCCCTCGTTGCTCTTTCCATTCCCTCACACACCAGGTAGCTTTGTCTCTCTCCCTCCCCAGATACCTACCCCTAATATATACAGCCCCCTCCCTCCCCAGATACCTACCCCTAATTTATACACCCCCAGACACCACACGTCTGTCAACTGACCCATAGTGCTCCTGGTCTCTCAATATTTTCAGAGCTTTTAATCAAAATTGTGTCTGAAACGAAAGCATGTCCTCATATTTGGCCTCAGCTAGAGTGACCTCATTCGCTGTCCGCTTTAGGCCGAACTAGCAGTTAGCAGTCTGATGGTGTTTAAGCACAGTAGTTATACAAATGTCCTCATTTTGGTCTCAGCTAGGTGCCTGGGCAGTGCCAGTAATGTGCCTTATATTGCTGTCTGTTGTTCATTACATTGCCATCCAGTCTGTGCTATTCTCTACAGCTGCATGCAATACATCAGTGGTAAACCCCGTCAACGTAATCACATGTGACACGATGCGTGCCACTCCAGAGTCAGACCTAACAATCACATGTGTGCAAAATGATATCGCCAATGTCATCTGAATTCCAACATAGCAGACATTCTGAACACAAAAACAGAGTGGGCAATCAAAGCCACTTAACGTTGGCCGTTCTCATATGTAATAACCAATCTCCGTCAAGATGAACGCTTAACAACTTCTTTTTGTAATGTCTCGTCTGGGAATTAAACCCAGACCGTTGTTTTCGCCGGGCACGATGTGCTGGAAACTCAGTCCCACTTTCAAATAAACTAATCTCGTTGTGAAATTTTAACTGAGTACATGACAGAGGGTTATTAGATTATTATATTACATTATGAACTGTGCACAAGTATCCTCTTGAGTCCAACCTCAGTTGTGTTACTTTTATAGTAACATGTGTCCGAACACTTAAATGTACATCGAGCCAAAACATGATGACCAGTCACAGAGGAGCGAATAACATTACTCATCTCCCATTAAGGGGACGCGTCCAGGATGGTTTGCAATCAATCAGTTCTTGTTGTCACTGTGTTGGATGCAGGTGGAATGAGCAGGAGTGAAGACCCAAGTATCTTTAAAAAGGGCCAAATTGTTATGGCCAGACGACTGGGTCAGGCCTGTGGGGTGCTGCCATAGCTGCAGACCAGTCAGTGCCCATGTTGTCCACGGTCAGAATCTCCTAGAATGGGCACACAAGCTCCAGAACTGGACCATGGAGTATCAAAATCAGCCTTCTGTTGCATCACCAGACAGGCGTGCACGTGTGTGTGGTATTTACCTGGGGAAGTGATGTCACCAGGATGCACTGTGGGAAGATGACAAGCCAGCGGAGGAAGTGTGATGATCTGGGTATTGTTCTGCTGGGAAACCCTGGGTCCGGGCCGTAGTGTAGAATTCATGTGAACCCTGGACTTCATGTACTCCAGATGTCTCTGTGAATGAGCTGTGATCTCTGGGATGTGCTGAACCAACATTTCCGTTTCACAGTGACTGTAACTTCCAACGAATTTAACTTTCCATGCATTAGTTTGTCGGTGCCGTTTTGGCGACATGCGGAGCACCACCAGCATATTGGGCAGGTGGTCATCATTTTCAGGCTAAACATGTTGTGTATACATCAAGCAAAATGACCAGACTATATACTCTATGTTCTATCATATGTTTATAATGTTTTGGCTCATCAGTGTAAGATAATAATATGACTAGTGAGCAACCATTATTAAAGTTGACTTACGGCATTTGGCTTATGCATCTGTGAACTTTCTGTAATGTAAAAAATATTTCCTTCTTTCGGATCAGTACTTGAAAAATGTCAAAATAAATCAAACTATTACTGTGACGTATAGATTTATAGTTCGTGTATGAGGGTATCTGTGCAGATGTTTGGTTTCAACCTTACAGAAGATTTTTTCAAGGATTATTCATACATATATGTCGCCTTTCTCTGGCACTTATTCTCCACTGTCCCAATACTCACAGATGGAACTGTACGACCGTAAGTCAACTTTGATAATGGTTGCTCATTAGTCATATTATCTTACACTGATGAGCCAAAACATTATAACCATATTATAGAACATAGAGTCGATAGTCTGGTCATTTTGTTTGGCTGTAACTGCATAATAATCTGCATTCTTTCTAGTTTATATGAGATGATTCTGACATGCGTATATATATATATATATATGAGTTATATATACTGTATATATGAGTTATATATATGAGTTATATATATATGAGTTATATATATATATGAGTTGGTACAGGCGTGGGAAGCTACAGTTCCTGCTCCATCACACATTCCGTCCCCCGCCCAACTGGATGAGATGACCTCCTAAACGTCTCCAATTACGTAGCCACTGACAGACACACACACACACACACACACACACACACACACACACACACACACACACACACACACACACACACACACACAACCACTACCAGACAGATTAGTCTGACCAGGGGAGGTGCAGATGGCACGGGGGATACAGGACGTGAGAGAAAGAGTCAGGATGAGAGAGGAAGGCTTCAGGTGTGGATCAATGAAATACAGCTAATTAAGGTGTAGGTGTGCCTTTAAACCGTAGTCATCATGGTCCCAAATGTATCAGCAGAGAAAAGCTGTCACCCTTTCAACGGGCCACACACAATCTGTCCCGTCAGTCTCTCAGAATTACACTTCCTCCCCTCCACACCTCCAGATAAATGTGTCTGCCTTCCTCTGCCTCAGCCACCTTGACCTATGACCTGGCAGAACAAAGCCCCGTTATTGTCTGTGATGAGGGCAGATGAGCCTACATACACCAACCAATGGGTAGTGCCCAAATGGGTGCCTCAATTCCTGTCTGTCAGGCTTCTTTCTCCCGCCTCTAACTTTAAACGTGTCTATATTCATGGTTCTCTATACAGCCAGGATTCTCTAAATACACTATTTATATTTTCCACAGTGTCTATCCGTTTTTCTTCCTCTTGACATGCGTATCTGACTCTTTCTTCGCATGCAGCATCAAAATGTATCTCTGTTTTTAGTTCTCATATCCACTCCATCAACCTTACACTGCCCAAACTACCACTGAATATGCAGTGAAGGAAGACATTATCTAATCTGATTATGCACATTTGCCCACTGACGAACACTAATCATGTCTTTGTCAGTGGGCAAACGAACAAATTCAGCAGGGGTTCAAATCAATCCCTCCTTCACTGTATTCTCCCAGCAGAGGATTCATTGAGTCAGCTGAAAATGAATGCTTCTGGAGGAATTCCTTTCCTTTCGACGTGGTGTAAGTTTCAGTGCGCTGTGGTTAAAGTGACGATGGGACAGACCATGTGCATGAATATGAAGACTGTCCTCGTGAGGTTATTGGGAGATTTCAACAGTCACTTCATTGTCTAGAAAACAAACATGATTCTATTTATTCTATCCTCCACCCCACCCTAATCACCGCACTTACAAACACGCCCACGCGAATGCACATGCAAGAACACAAGTACCACTTTCTCCCAAGTCTCACAAAAAACCATAATGGCGTTTAGGCCAGAAGCTTCTGATCGGAGTCCATGAGATTCCCATAGCAAATCACAGTTCAGTATAATGCTGAGGCTAAGCTAACCACTAGACTAGAGGGGACTACTGTTCAGTAGAGTAGAGACAGTTTTCTCCTAATCAATCCCATGTGGGGTTTTCCCTCATTTGTGTTTTATGCTTGTTATCCTCTATTCAGATGTATGATATTGCAGTCTTTCATTTTTGGGGTTTTCGTGGCAGTCAGTCATTTGGCTCGACTAAATGAGTCCATTGTAGACGATATTTATGAAAACTCCAAGTGTTTTGCTCACAGACATCCAATGCAAGAAAACTATTAAAAAAATAATTATGACCAACCTGCTCTGGGAAAAAGTAGCAAGCTGGATGAAGGAGTGGTGAATGTGTGTGTGTGTGTGTGTGTGTGTGGTGTGGTGTGGTGTGGTGTGGTGTGGTGTGTGTGTGTGTGTGTGTGTGTGTGTGTGTGTGTGTGTGTGTGTGTGTGTGTGTGTGTGTGTGTGCATGCTGCTTGAACCCTTGGCCTGCCCCATCAAGCCTTTTAGGGCTTGTGTGTGATATCTCTGGTTACAAGGCTCCTTCCTGTTTATTTAATCAAGGGGAGAGATGGAGGGAGAGCGAGAGAGGAGAGATGGAGGGAGAGAGAGTGAGAGATGGAGGGAGAGAGAGTGAGAGATGGAGGGAGAGAGAGGAGAGATGGAGGGAGAGAGAGTGAGAGATGGAGGGAGAGAGAGTGAGAGATGGAGGGAGAGAGAGGAGAGATGGAGGGAGAGAGAGGAGAGTGGTTTAGACATTAATGGCTCTGTGTGTAGAGTTATTTTGACAAGGGCCAAATGTTATGGCTAGATAACTGGGACAGAGCATCTCTGAAAATGCCAAGTTTGTTGGGTGCTCCTGTTCAAATGTGTACCTACCCACAGTGTTCAGAGGAGGGACAAACCACAAGAAGGCAACAGGTTGTTTGGCGTTCAATGCACACCGATGCGCAGGGCAACAAAGTCGATTCCAGCTGGTTCGAACCGGGCTATATCAATGGTGAGGTGTGTGGGTTCTGATATGTTGTAATGACCACAGTTGGGTTGGAACCGGGCTATATCAATGGTGAGGTATGTGTGTTCTGATATGTTGTAATGATCACAGTTGGGTTGGAACCGGGCTATATCAATGGTGAGGTGTGTGGGTTCTGATATGTTGTAATGATCACAGTTGGGTTGGAACCGGGCTATATCAATGGTGAGGTGTGTGGGTTCTGATATGTTGTAATGACCACAGTTGGGTTGGAACCGGGCTATATCAATGGTGAGGTATGTGTGTTCTGATATGTTGTAATGATCACAGTTGGGTTGGAACCGGGCTATATCAATGGTGAGGTGTGTGTGTTCTGATATGTTGTAATGACCACAGTTGGGTTGGAACCGGGCTATATCAATGGTGAGGTGTGTGTGTTCTGATATGTTGTAATGATCACAGTTGGGTTGGAACCGGGCTATATCAATGGTGAGGTATGTGTGTTCTGATATGTTGTAATGACCACAGTTGGGTTGGAACCGGGCTATATCAATGGTGAGGTGTGTGGGTTCTGATATGTTGTAATGATCACAGTTGGGTTGGAACCGGGCTATATCAATGGTGAGGTGTGTGTGTTCTGATATGTTGTAATGATCACAGTTGGGTTGGAACCGGGCTATATCAATGGTGAGGTGTGTGTGTTCTGATATGTTGTAATGATCACAGTTGGGTTGGAACCGGGCTATATCAATGGTGAGGTGTGTGGGTTCTGATATGTTGTAATGATCACAGTTGGGTTGGAACCGGGCTATATCAATGGTGAGGTGTGTGTGTTCTGATATGTTGTAATGACCACAGTTGGGTTTTCTTAACCGTCGGTAGGAGCAGGAGGGAGAATGGACCCTGTGCAGAACTGTGGTCCAGTCAGGATTGTAACGGTCCTTGAATATTTATAGATCCTTTGCGGTTCCTCTTAGTGAGACGTTGTGACATGAACAGACATTGGAATGTTGATTAATTAATAACTGTAGGACCAGGACCAGGACCAGGACCAGGACCAGGACCAGGGGTTTTGACACAGTTTTAGAACTTGTTTACATTACAAGAGAGTGGATGAAAAGCTAGATACACTTAAAGTAGTTTGCATAATAATTTCCATAGCATTTGAATTTACGTCGGCATGTTCAAGACGTGCCAAGCTGCCGTAACTGTCTTTACCTTGCAAAACTGCCGGGCTCTCCAAAATGTGGCGCAAAAAAAAGAAAATCTCATATTGAACACGCTGTGGAAAATGCAGCTTAATGTAAAGTCAGTAAAACTGAAGTGAGTATATGAGTCAGAATTCATCGGCCAGCATTCTTGCCACATTGCTGCAACAACTCTGGTGGTTCAGCCTGTCAGTTTTCATGACCTAAAACCCTCCATTTGAATGACATATTGACATTTTGTAATGGGATGGATTGACTGTAAAATGGCAGATGTCAAAATGTGAACACTGTCATGAGTCTTAAAACAAACAGTTGCAATGGAGCTGAGGTGTTGAGTGGGTGAAATGTGTTCACATCTTGTTTGTGTCTTGTTGTGTCTATTTGTGCAATATCCGTGCTGTGGGGAAAGCCTTAACCAAACAGTTATTCACACACGCACGCACGCACAAACACAAACACTATTATTCCACCCAGCCAAATTCATTCATTTTGAGATTTCCAGGTGCAATAATCCTACTGTACATTCAATAACTTTGTGACTCCGATATGTCACAAAAAACAAGCACAGGATAACGAGATGACATCTCCAAGAGTTACTCAGACCACAGAGTCTGATTGGGACAACCAAGGAGAAACAAAACACACTCATCTGCTAGAAATGAGAACATGACTTGTTGGTGTCAGGGGGCATAGAACCTAGAGTAGTAACACACACACACACACACAGACACACACACACACACACACACAGTAAGTAATTAATGTAATTCATCATTACCGTGCGGGCATGCAAGCATTTCTCCGTTAATGGGTTCTAAACTCTCCACAGCAAGCACATATTTGCACACATTTGAGCTTATCCGGTAGAGGTGTGCAGTAGTCAGGTAGTTTTTATTGGGAGTGCTAGATGCTCAATGCTAGTTGTGTGTTGTTGGAATGTGAACACAGCCAGCCAGAGGAATGTACGGCATCCACGGTCTCCCAGGATGTCACACCCAACGCAACCCATAGATTATTCAGCTGCTTTGCATGTCTGAAACCACCTAAACATCTGCTTTCACTTCTTGCTTTATTTGTAAATAAAATGTTAAAAAAGTGGTTTTAGCCAAAGTCTCTCAGGGAAAAAGTCTTCCCTAAAAACGTTTTAAGTTAGCTAGTTGCCAGCGCTGGTTTTGACAACAGATTTTTATTAACCAACCTGTCTCTTCTAAAGTATTTTGATTGACACCATTGGGTTTGTAGTTATATAGAGTGGTGAATGAACACTAGCATGTGGAGGTGAACATGACAAGCATATGTGACACCAGCATGGATCTTTACTGCAACACTATTTGAGATTATATATTTTTATTATTATTACTGAGTTATGCACTTGAATTATTTTTCACATGTTTAGAAAAGTGAGATCACATTCCAAAGTTACCTTGAGGTTATACACAGTTTATATGTTTTAATAACTTGATTATCTTTGAGGGTATATTGTCAGGTGACCGAGCAGATCTTTTAGTTTATTGGCTCCAAAAAAAAGTTGTTCTTGTTTTCACAATATAAAAGAAGAAAATGTTTTTCCATTCTTTGTAAAAAATGTAAACTTTCAGGGTAACAATTTAAGGGGTTTTGCTTTTATTAAATGTGCAATAAAATGCTGCATCATCTGCATGGTGAAATCCTCGTTTGCGATCTACTAGAGAGAGCAGCTGTAGTGAAAATAAAAGTCGTAAAACATAACCTTGGGGAACACCAAAACATATCTTTGAATTGAACAACAAACACGCTTTGTATGCAATAAAACGTTATTTCATCCTGTTATCAAACCTTAACTCATCTTGGCTCATCTTTTCACTATAATAGATCAAAGCGATCAGTACATTATTCTGAACATTATTAGGGTACCTTTTTCAGATAGGGTGTTGTGGTTAAGAAATATCAATTTAATTCCTAAAGGTACAGTGCAGTTATTGTCTTCATGATACCAGGAAGACCTGTGATGTAAAACATTTTTTTGCAGTATCTACCCTGCGCTACATTCCCACTGCCCTTTTCTCTCACATACAAAAACACAACACCCCTACATGTCCTCCAATTTTATCTCCACGTCTCTTTCTCCGACACCTCTGCCTTTTCAGACAGAGTCTTAGGAATGTCTTAACCTACAGTACCTAAAGCTTTTTCTTCAACGTCTGTCCGCTATCTCAGAATCGAAGCACAGAGAAGCCCGGAGAAGCCAAGTCTGTGTGCTTCTGTTGTGGTTTAGTGGGTAAAGCAGCAAAATGGTTTTCACTGCCCTCAGCCCAAACAAGATGTGGTTTAGTGGGTAAAGCAGCAAAATGATTGTCACTGCCCTCAGCCCAAACAAGACACCTGTTGAACGTCAATTATCAATTCAGCCCGAAGTCCGGACATTCCAAGGATCTTCTATAGTCGACCGAATGGTAGCTGGAATACACTGTTGCTCACTAGACTGCATGCATAAGAGCAGTTGAGTTACACAACCTTGATCTGAGGCATAAGAGGATCCCAATCCAACAGCTGCCATAACAACTTTCATGTACTAATCCTTGACATCAAAGTATTATTATATTTTGTTCTGAGTGACCAACCTGACCTAACCTAATAAACATCTACCCGCCAATGCCAACATCTATTGTTGTTTGCCGTTTATGGATTTTATATATTTATTTTGTATATTATTTTGTAAATTAGCACAATTTTTTGTGCTACGCTCTCGCTCTTCTACAGCCAGCAACATGTCTGTCAGATTTTGCATTCTACAATTGTCTGTCGATTAATACATGTTAACAACTTTATGCTAACCTGGCTATTCCATAGCAAATTGCTCTACCGGCATAAATTGAAGAGAATTAGCAGAGCCAGTTCTGACAGAGTGGTCATTGGTCAGCTACATATCAGCAGACGCTGGGGAACGTGCCCATCACACCATATTGTACAGATTTTACATTTTAATTTGTCAGGATACTCAGTCAATCTGACATGGTTTGGTCTAACTAGCATACCAGTGTGATTCCACCTGCCACCCCGACCACCACCTGTTTGTTTTTTCCTCTCATGTAGGGATTAGTACTATGAAGCAATGCCAATTGGGATAACTATTAATGATACTATGGTTTTGATATGGGTATTAGTAGTATCATGTGATGGCTCTGAAAGCTAAGTTTGAAATAAAATAAAATTGGTTCAAATAAAATTGCACTAATGAGCGACTTACGAAACAATATAACAACACAGCGACAACATAGACAGTAACACTCACCTCGAGTAGAACGTGACTTAGAAGAATTCCAAGCACGGTGCAACCAAACACAGTGAACTAAATACAACTCCTAATCACCCAACTGAAACCTGGTGTCTGTGATTACAAAGCCCGAACTGAAACTAAAAGGTGGACAACCAAAAGCAACCCAGAATCAGGACATATCACTCTGGGACCTATTGTCCTCACTCATCATAATATCCCATATTAAACTAATGTGCATTTTTTTCTGTCTGTGGATTTTTTTTATGCCTTAGCAGTATGTGCATTGGAAACAGCAGCTTAGATCCAATGCACCACCAACTAAATATGGTGGTGTTTATCTCTCCATCTGTCTCTTTCACTCTCTCTGCTCCTCTGTGACAGACACACAGTTGTCTCCTATATCATTCACCCTCTTTCGTTTTCTGTCTCTCTTATGCTGATATATCCCTACTTGCTCTCTTTGATCACCTGGGGATTTGTGCGAGGTGCTGACTAGACGATGCTCTGACTGAGTGACAGATGAGTACCAGGAGTAAAGGTGGGGGAGATGGGGGAGGAGTAAAGGTGGGGGAGATGGGGGAGGAGTAAAGGTGGGAGAGATGGGGGAGGAGTAAAGGTGGGGGAGATGGGGGAGGTCGCAATGGAGGCGGGAGCAGGAATTTGCATTGTTGAGAGGAGAAAGAGAATAATTTGTTGCAAGAGGATGACATTAGATAAAATGTGATGCAATGCTAGAAAACAGTTCATTATGTCCATCAAGACATCATGACGATATATTTAGTCATGGAGATGATGACATGGAACGTGTGCATCATCTCCATGACCGTTTTCTCTCTCTTTGTGGGAGAGAGAAAACTTAATAAAAAGGGTAAGATTAGCATAATGAAAGTAATATCATGAAAATCATTGGAGTTTCTATAATATCACTCCAAAAAACTCCAACTAAAACTCCAACTAAATGCGCCAGGACAAGTGTGGCTTTGTAAAATCTGAACACATCACACAGATAACCTCCATAGTGTTGAGAACATTTGGATTAACTTTTAGTTAGTTAAAACTTAATTTCAAAACAAACTGATAAACAACCTGGCCAGAACATTTTAATTTGGATTGTCTCAGGCACTCATATTGCAGAAATAATGACTTTACTTAAAAAAGGAGTTTTCAAAGTCTAAAACAGCCAGGCTGTCACAAACTGTGTTGCACTTAAATGTGAAGGCATTTATCTTGTTCGAGGGTTCATTCAAAAAACAAACTATTTAACAAAGACAACAAACGGAATTTAAAATGCGCTCATGAAGCGACTTACTAATGTCAACAAAACAGCTCTGTTAAACAAACCCCCACTCACCTAACGCGACGGACGTAACATTTAACAATAACTTATACTCATACTAATTACACATAGAGACCTGGTGTGAATGGTTAGACAAGGCAGGACAATGAAACGAGTCCGGGGATGTGTTCATGGGAAATGGAAACCGGGAAACTGGGAAATGGAATCACGGGATAAAGACACGAGGTCGTCACCTCACCGTTACATAGACCCCCGTTCATTGAACATTAACAAAACTATATTTCCCACCCTCCACCCAAGACTGAAAACATTAAAATACATTTGATACAATATATATTTTATGTTAGGTGCCAAACATATAGTTGCCTACAACATATAGTTCAACAACATCCATGACAACAGGATTTTACATGCATGCTACCATCAATAGTCCAGGGAAACAGGAACAGGTGAAAGGCCTCAATACCGCAGAAAGCTCCGATTTCACTCTTTGGATTTTTTAATTTTCAATGTAGATTGTTAACTTTTTTCAGAGTAATATCAATTCAATTCTTAGAGTTTGCCTGAATAAAAAAAAACTATAAAAATATATACAGTAAACATACTTAAGAATATCATTGAAATTGTGAAAATGAATATTACTGTTTAATGTCTGTCTTTGTTTTTCACCATCTCAGAGGCATTAACCAATCAGAATCAGGTTTAATTGCCAAGTCTGTTTACACACACAAGAACGTTTTTCTATTCTCTATTTCAATGGGCTCAAACCCAAATGTTAGTTGACTTTCACGCAAATTTGAAATTGAAAATAGAAGTGATAGTTGAGACTGGGTCACAGAGGTGATGATTTAATTCTGTGGTAATTATTTTATGAAGGTAAAACAGCGACATAAGTTTTTTTCTTGTAATTGTTTTTTTTCTTTTGAAACTCGTTTTGTACTTAGGTTTTCTTTCTTGTAATTGTTTTTTTTCTTTTGAAACTCGTTTTGTACAAAAGTTTTTCTTTCTTGTAATAGGTTTTGTACAAAAAACCAACGCGCAGAGTTTTGTCACTAAAATTCCACCAGCACTGTGACAAAAGTTTTTCTTTCTTGTAATTCATTTTTTTCTTTTGAAACTCGTTTTGTACAAACCTAAGAAATAAAAACTTTTGTACAAAACGAGTTTCAAAAGAAAAAAAACTATTACAAGAAAGAAAACCTAAGTACAAAACGAGTTTCAAAAGAAAAAAAACAATTACAAGAAAAAAACTTATGTCGCTGTTTTACCTTCATATTATTTGGCTGTACTTTTAGGGCTGTGAGCAATACTCCTTAAGTGTTGTGTTTCTCTTTCGGTCAGTTGTGACTTGTGAAAATGTTTGCAAGTATAATTTTCCCTGTTAGGTATATGCTGTCAGGACTTTTGAGACTGTAGCCTCTGACATATTGAACAGTTTAGCTTTTTTGTGACCGATGCAACTGCAATGTGAACACTGACTATTTGGTCTCTTTGAAACTCTGCTATTTGCCTTGAACACAGGTTGCCTTGAACACTCAAATATCAAAGTGCTAATTCAAGAGACCTGTTTTATATCCAACACATATGTACTGCAAACCTCATTTGAACCCTGCAGTGGAGTTTGTAATTGTTTTTCTGTTACTTTAAGAAAATAGTAATTTCCAGTTGGTGTCAATATTACTATGTCCTCCCCCTGGTTTAATATATTAAACAAAAATATCCAACCTGAAGCTAGCATTGAGCAGAATGACGAGATTCGTATTGTTGCCTCAGTTGAATTGGCTGTCCTGTTTTGATCATCGTGTGCATGGTAAGTGACATCATATTGAATGTATTAGGAAAGTAATTTTGTCCAGCTGCAATATGATTGTGGGTAGGCTCAACATAATGGCATTGTGGTTGATTATATGTAAAAATGTTTCAGCTAACAGCTGTGATAGAATTTGAAGAACTAACTGGCAGGTTGCTCTTCAGATGTTTTGTTTTCCTTAATTGTTTGAAAAAATGGTTTGTCCATTTTGTAACCAATAAATGGGTAAACATATAAATTGTAACTTTTTTGCTGGGGAAACGTTTTACCATCCTTGTGTACATTCCCATAAGTGTAGCCTGCTTACCCATACCATTGCAGATTCGCCTGGGGTTTTCCTAGGGCAAAACCAAAACTATCTCAACTACTGTATTCAAACCGCAGAGACACCTAACAAATAAGAAACAGATTTAAAGCAGTATGTATGAAACATGTTGTTGCTTAATGGTTCAATATTATGAAAATATCCTCAAATAATAGCTGACAGTCAGCACTTTCTAAGTGCTTGACTACAGAGGCAGGTTTTTAAAGATGCATCCATCTTTAAGTTTTAATTAAATATTAAATAACTGTTGATTTGCGCACTTACAAAACAAGTTACACTGAAATGTTGACATGAAAAGGCTTTGATACAGTGTAAATGTAGTATATTTTACAATTACAATGGCCATGAATTTATTCTGTTTCTCACCTGCTGCTAGGTCCTCACTGTGAGGATGCTGTAACCTCTTCTGGCCCCTCCCCTTTCTCTCATGGTCATGCCTCATTGGAAGACAAACATCCTGCCCCGCACCCCCCTGAACCAAACCAACCTTATCCCCCCACTACACAAACAGACACACCACGCCGCCTCCTCCCTCTCGTAGGTCAGCCTGAAACCCTATCCTACCTGCAGCAGATCCCTTACATGCATTCATCAACGTCAGCCATTAAGGCATGTTCCTCTGGAAGAAAAACAAAACAGAACATTAGATTAAAGTGAGAGAGCGAGTGAAAGAGAGTGGTCGGTCTGGAGGAGAGGCATAGGTGCACTCCGAGACGGCGTGCTTACAATTGCATGGGATTAGCTTTGGCGGGTGAGTGGTGGTTTCAAATCAATCAAATGCATAAGATATATTGCTTTTACATCAGCATTTGTCACAAAGTGCATGGACAGATAACCAGCGTTAAACACCATAGAGCAAGCAAGGACACGAAATGGAATCTGAGTTGCTAGAAACTCATTATAAACTATAAATTAGAGGGAGCATTTTCCACTGGCAAACAATCAACCACAGAAATGAGGGAATGAAACAGGGGTCCTTGAGTGACATTGTGGCCCAGTATGGAGACAACCCAAGACAGGGCCAACCAGGCAGGAATGAGCTCCACAACACAAAGAACTGTTAGACAGAGCTGGGTCCAGCCCAGGTACTTCTCTCCCACTTCACAAGTGTTAGGGACGGCTTGGGGAATCACACATAAACCAGTGCCTTAGGCCCCATAATTGCATTAGGGAGAGGATATCCTGGCTAGAGCCCGCCAATTAATTTACCTTCACACTCATGGGCCAGATTGCCATTAATCATATACCATATGAAAGAGAGTATGTTGCCTAGAAGTTTTAAAAAGTTGCAATATTACAGTGAAAAGCATATTTTGAAATCTTTTTTGATTGTTTGTCAAAATATTTTCTTTCAGAGTTGCAAAGCCCTTGCTTCATGGTTCAGGTAAGTTCTTCTTGCATAGTCTTTTTTTTCGTGCATCAACTTCTGAGTTATTACACATGGTTAGTTATAGATAATCAGGTATATTGTTAACAGATGTATTTCCAGAGATATTTGTTTTTGTGACGGTAAACGTATGACATTTCTCTGAATTCCAGGATTCTGAGTGAACAACATTTTCATTCAAACCTGTCTTGTAGGCAGCTCAGCCCTGAAGGCAGATGTTTACCTGATCTAACCCGTTGCTGTTGTTCTAGATCAGGTTAACATCTGCCTTCAGGGCTAATTCCCAGTTTCGTCCTCCAATCACAGATTTCTATCGAACAAGCTAAGTTGATTCCTAAGCCTTAGTCCTACGTTTTTAAGGAAGAACCGTAGAGACAATGTGTATTGGGTAGTGTAGGGTGCCATGTGCCTGGTTGATGTTAGTTACACACGGTCACCAATTTATATGCCAATTATACAAAAATGTGTATATATTTTTTCAAAGATATCCATGTCTTTAAAAAAGTTTGTTGTGGTAACAAGCTAGCTAGCATTCCAGCAGAACATAGCATTTTGAAGCTATCTATTGTAAATGTCGCTAGCTTTACATACAATAGCATTGGTTGAAATGTACAGTAGCTGTTCAAATGTTTGCATGTTGATAACATGGTAATTTGTGATTGATATAGATATATAATATACATTTATATAAATATTTCATATATTCAGATGATAAATAGAGATAATTACGATGGAGGATAGATTAAAATGTGTTTAGTATATTAGCTGTTTGACCAGCGGAAGAGTGATCTGAGTGAATGCTAACAGTGTGCTGTATTATCCCATTATCTCCTTATGTCTAGTATCTCTGCCCATTCATCATCTATTGTCATGTCACCAGTGCTCGAAGTGGGGCGGTACTCACCGGTACGCAGTACTGGCACTTCTACATTTTACTCTTAAGCGTACCGGCACTTTTTCTTGCGTGCCGCTACTTCTCACATGCAGCCGGTACTCTACCACTGACAGAAAAAGCGTCAGTGTCGGAGAGATTTGTAGTGACCTAACATAACGTTACATAAACTACACTACCCAGAGGGCAATACGTGACTTACTAAAGATCTTGACGAATCACGTAAAGCCAAGCAGGCGGTTCACCCTATCAGGAGCTGTCTGATGGCTGAGGCTTCCGCCTGGGCGTAAACATATTTTTCACTGGTGAAATCCAAAACCTAGAAACTTAAAAAAAGTGTGTCGAATTTGAAATTGTAAGTCATGTTAGCCTGGCTTCAGAAAGGCAAAAAAAGAATGCGTGTGCCAGAGCCAGACGCGTCAACAGAGGTAACACGTTAGTCCAACCAGAAACATCGTTTGCGTTGATCTGAGCGGAACAGCTAACGCCCGTGTTTGAGAAAGGCGCTATATAAATTGAACATAGACACAGACACACACATACACTGACAGACACACACATCCACATAGACACACACACACACACAGACAGACACACACATACACACACAGTGTGGCATCCATTTGTCACATTGGTACCTCACACAAATTGTGGTGTCACAACTTACAGTTCTGTGTAAATAGTTATTACTCATCTTTGTGTTGTTTGTGTTGTTTGTGTTCATGTTAGATCAGTGTTGGCTGTATTACTTATCTTTTATTGTATATTAGCTGTGGGATGTGGAGCGTTGAATCTGCAATCTTGTTGCTGCTCCGGTTAGTACACCTTACATAGGGAGTTAATGATCATTTATGCATGACAGAGTTGGGAGTGTGTGAACCTTATTTTATAATTAACCTTGCATTGTTGAATGTTTTCTACAAGGTTGTTATTATTACTTGACAAATAATAATTTATCCAAAGTGTCCACTTTTGGGTAGATTCTGAGACACTCTCCATGTCCTCTACTTAATTTTTTCATTTCTCGCTGGATTTTCATGCAATTGGCCTATAACTTTGCTGCCATATAGATGATCATATTAGAGTTATATAGATATATATTGTGATAAACAGGGGTTTGGGTTTCTCTAGTCAGAGTCTGACACTCCCCCGATCAACAGAGAGGGGGAGTCATCAGACCAGATCTATTTCACCTGAGTTCTGAGCACACCTGGAGGTGATAATCAATTCTGGTATTTAGGTGTGTTCAGAACTTCAGCCAGTGCGAGGTATTGTTTGTTTTGCCGCCATACTAAGCGTTGTATCGAGATCTCCCTAGAAAGTTTTCCCGTGTACCAGTCCTTGTTTTTCGTCCTGTGATTACTCCGAGTTTGCCTTTTAGTGATTCCTGCCCTTGACCATTGCCTGCTCCTTTGACCACGCTCCACGCCTTGCCCCACGGTGCCTTCTTCGGACTCTGACCTCCCGGTTTCGACCCACGCCTACCTGACCACGTTCATTGCATTTACCTTGTCTGTGTCTAATAAACATATCGCAAATCTGCGATTGGATCCGCCCTCCTGGTTCCAAGTGTATTCATTACAGAATACCTCGCCATGAACATGGATCCAGCAGATTTAAGGAAGCGCTGGGAACAGCAGGAACAACGTATGGAGGAGATGCTGGAACTACTCCAGGCCGGCGTCGCCGAAGCTCCTTCGACGAGTGTGGTTGTTTCCCGACCATCTCCTCCTATATCGCTCCCCACCAAATACGATGGGAAACCAGGAGGATGCCAGGGGTTCCTACTCCAGGTCGCCCTGTACATCTCTCATCATCGTACATTGTTTCCTGACGAGCGGAGTAAGGTAGATTTTAACATCTCTCTACTAACTGGAAGAGCTCTCGAGTGGGCCACGGCACTATGGTCCGCTAATGTACCCGAACTAAACTCCGAGGCACAGTATAACCGTTTGTTTCGGGAGGTTTTTGATCATTCTGTGTCCGGACGGAACGTCGGCGATTTATTGTGTGATCTCTCCCAAGGCACCCGTACTGTGGCGGATTACGCGCTAGAGTTTCGGACTTTGGCTGCGGGCAGCGGATGGAGTGAGTCGGGGCTGTTGACTATATATCGCAGAGGACTCCGTAAAGACGTTTGTGCTGAACTGGCATGCCGAGGTGACATCTCCGAACTCAATCGCTATATCAACATCTCAATAGCCATTGACAATCTGCTCCTCGAAGGCAAGGAGAAGCCAACTCGGACCGCTACATACGAGTCTGGTGCCAGGGGATCTACTACACGGGATTCTCCTGCGGATGAGCCCATGCAACTGGGTAGACTGCCTCTAACTGCCCTGGAGAGGCAACAACGAAGAAGAGACGGGTTATGCCTATATTGTGGTCGGTCGGGCCATTTCATACGGCAATGCCCAGTTCGTCCGTCCCGGGTCACGGAATACCGTCTGGGATCTATTAAGCCGGTGAGTGAAAGAGACGTTCTGAATATAACCTCAAGACAGATGTATGTACCTGTTACGTTATCCATAGGCAATCAAGTACGAGAGATAGAGGGGCTCGTGGACTCAGGAGCAGCCGGAAGTTTTGTGGACATTGGTCTGGCCGAAGAGTTGGGAGTTGAATTAATTCCAATCGAACCCCCACTCCAAGTCAACGCCCTGAATGGAGAACCTATGGGGTCTGGGTACATTACGCATCGTACGGAGGGTATTCAGCTAAAGGTGGGAGCTATCCACAGTGAAACCATGTCACTCTTTGTCATCACCGCACCACACGAACCATTAGTACTCGGCCATCCCTGGTTGGTCCAACACGATCCGGTCATATCTTGGAAATCGGGGAATATAGTGTCATGGAGTCAGTCATGTCAGAACGAGTGTCTCTGCTTACCATGTAGAACCACTACTGTAGAGGATGCAGAATGCACTAACTCTCCTACCATTCCCCCATACTACAGGGGGTTTGCGCAAGTATTCTCGAAGGAGAGAGCGACAACTCTACCACCACACCGGTTCTGGGACTGTGCCATTGATTTACTGTCCGGCGTCACTCCTCCTCGAGGGCGCATTTATCCTCTGTCCCAACCGGAACGAGAGTCCATGAGCCTATACATTGATGAAGCTCTACAACAGGGAGCAATTCGTCCATCAACCTCTCCTGCTGCGTCGAGCTTCTTTTTTGTAAAAAAAAAGGATGGAGAATTACGTCCTTGTATAGACTATCGAGGTCTTAACGACATTACTGTCAAGAATCGTTACCCGTTACCATTGATCCCAGCCGCACTGGAACAGGTCGGACAGGCTTCCATCTACAGCAAGCTGGACCTACGCAGTGCCTACAACCTGGTCAGGATTCGAGAGGGGGATGAATGGAAACGGCCTTTATTACGCACCGAGGACACTATGAGTACTGCGTGATGCCGTATGGACTCACCAATGCCCCTGCTGTTTTTCAGGCATTTATGAATGATATCTTTCGGGATATGATCGATAGATTTGTTATCGTCTACATTGACGACATTCTCATTTTTTCTAACTCTCTTGTCGAGCATGTCTGTCATGTTAAACAGGTGTTGGAACGCTTGCAGAAACACCAGCTCTACGTGAAACTGGAGAAGAGCGAGTTTCATGTTTCAACCATCTCATTCCTGGGAGCCGTGCTCACTCCAGAGGGAGTGAAACTAGACGAAACCAAGATCCTGGCGGTACGTAATTGGCCTCAACCGAAAACTGTAAAGGAGTTGCAACGTTTCCTGGGTTTCGCGAATTATTACCGCAGGTTCGTCCGCAACTTCAGTACAACTGCGGCCCCGCTGTCAGCCATGACGAGCCAAACGGGGCGTAACCTGACGTGGACAGACGCAGCGAGGAGGGCCTTCCACGATCTCCAACATCGTTTCACCTCGGTTCCCATACTTGGCCAGCCTGATGCAACTCTGCCCTTTGAGGTGGAGGTGGATGCCTCCGAGGTTGGTGTCGGAGCCGTTTTGTCCCAACGACAAGGTAACCCTCCTAAACTGAGACCTTGTGCCTTTTTTTCAAGGAAACTGAGTCCCGCTGAACAAAATTACGATGTGGGTAATCGGGAATTACTGGCATCGTAACCTCGAATACCTGCAGGGGGCAAAAGACTTAATTCCAGACAGGCCAGATGGTCTTTATTCTTTAATAGATTTCGTTTCACCATGTCCTATATTCCAGGATCGAAGAATGGAAAAGCTGATGCCTTGTCCAGGCAATTCGAACGGTCAGAAAAGAGGGAGACAACCGAAACCATTCTCCCGGCCGCTTGCCGTGCCGGACCGGCACGTTGGACCATCGACGATGTAATCCAGGAACATTTACGCACGGAACCAGCCCCGGAAACCCCGTGGCTAAGGTGTTTGTACCAGCGACCATGAGACCGCAACTACTGGAGTGGTGTCACACCTCCCTAGGCTCTGGTCATCCGGGGATAACCCGGACAACGAAGCTCATTGGGAGGAAGTACTGGTGGTCGTCCTTGGCGGAAGATGTTAGAGATTTCGTAATCTCATGCCCGGTCTGCGCCCAATCAAAGACCCCGTAACCTACCCGAGGGTAAGCTATTACCTCTTCCCACACCAAACAGGCCATGGTCCCACATTGCTCTAGATTTCATCACGGACCTGCCAGAATCCGAGGGGAACACGGTAATTCTAGTCGTGGTGGATAGGTTTTCAAAATGTGTCGTCTCGTGTCCATGAATGCATTACCTAACGCCACTCAGTTGGCAGAGACTATGTTTCATCATGTTTTTCGCCAGTTTGGGATACCCGAGGACATCGTGTCAGACAGGGGTCCTCAGTTCATTTCCAGAGTCTGGAAGGCGTTCTGCGAACGCTTAGGTGTGTCCGTCAGTCTGACGTCCGGATATCACCCTCAGTCCAACGGCCAAACAGAGAGACTCAATCAGGACATCGGGAAGTATCTGAGGCAACAGTGCACCAAACGACCCCATGAGTGGAGCCGGTACCTTCCCTGGGTCGAATACGCCCAAAACTCTCTGATCCATTCTTCTTTACACCTAACCCCTTTCCAATGTGTGTTAGGTTACCAACCCCCGCTGTTTCCCTGGGACATGGAGCCGGGTATGGTACCGGCAGTCGATGAGTGGTTCCGCCGGAGTGCGCGGGTCTGGGAGTCAGCACACCAACATCTGGAGAACGCTACACAGCAACAAAAGACCTACGCTGATCGACGGAGACGACCTACGCCACTATATCATCTGGGACAACGAGTGTGGCTTTCAACACGTGACCTGCGCCTCCGACGGACCTGCAAGAAGCTAAAGCCCAGGTACATCGGTCCGTTTAGAGTTGTCCGACGTATTAATCCGGTGACCTACCGTCTCCAGCTGCCCCGTCATTATAGGATAGCCCCAACCTTCCATGTATCCCTGTTAAAGCCGGTACACTACAGCCCCATGCACCCTCCGGTGACACAACAACCACGACACACCCCCTTGGACGCAGAAGAGGAGACCACCTACACGGTCAAGGAGATCTTGGAGTCACGACGAAGACGAGGGGGTTAGAATATCTGGTGGACTGGGAGGGGTACGGGGCTGAAGAGAGGTCTTGGGTTCCGGCGAATGACATTTTAGACCCTGCCCTAAAGACTACGTTCCATGCAGAACACCCAAACTATCCAGCTCCGAGACCACGAGGAAGACCACCAACAAGAAAGATAAGGTCTTCAGGAGCCGCCCCTGGGGGGGGGATATTGTGATAAACAGGGGTTTGGGTTTCTCTAGTCAGAGTCTGACACTCCCCGATCAACAGAGAGGGGGAGTCATCAGACCAGATCTATTTCACCTGAGTTCTGAGCACACCTGGAGGTGATAATCAATTCTGGTATTTAGGTGTGTTCAGAACTTCAGCCAGTGCGAGGTATTGTTTGTTTTGCCGCCATACTAAGCGCTGTATCGAGATCTCCCTAGAAAGTTTTCCCGTGTACCAGTCCTTGTTTTTCGTCCTGTGATTACTCCGAGTTTGCCTATTCCTTTTAGTGATTCCTGCCCTTGACCATTGCCTGCTCCTTTGACCACGCTCCACGCCTTGCCCCACGGTGCCTTCTTCGGACTCTGACCTCCCGGTTTCGACCCACGCCTACCTGACCACGTTCATTGCATTTACCTTGTCTGTGTCTAATAAACATATCGCAAATCTGCGATTGGATCCGCCCTCCTGGTTCCAAGTGTATTCATTACAGAATACCTCGCCATGAACATGGATCCAGCAGATTTAAGGAAGCGCTGGGAACAGCAGGAACAACGTATGGAGGAGATGCTGGAACTACTCCAGGCCGGCGTCGCCGAAGCTCCTTCGACGAGTGTGGTTGTTTCCCGACCATCTCCTCCTATATCGCTCCCCACCAAATACGATGGGAAACCAGGAGGATGCCAGGGGTTCCTACTCCAGGTCGCCCTGTACATCTCTCATCATCGTACATTGTTTCCTGACGAGCGGAGTAAGGTAGATTTTAACATCTCTCTACTAACTGGAAGAGCTCTCGAGTGGGCCACGGCACTATGGTCCGCTAATGTACCCGAACTAAACTCCGAGGCACAGTATAACCGTTTGTTTCGGGAGGTTTTTGATCATTCTGTGTCCGGACGGAACGTCGGCGATTTATTGTGTGATCTCTCCCAAGGCACCCGTACTGTGGCGGATTACGCGCTAGAGTTTCGGACTTTGGCTGCGGGCAGCGGATGGAGTGAGTCGGGGCTGTTGACTATATATCGCAGAGGACTCCGTAAAGACGTTTGTGCTGAACTGGCATGCCGAGGTGACATCTCCGAACTCAATCGCTATATCAACATCTCAATAGCCATTGACAATCTGCTCCTCGAAGGCAAGGAGAAGCCAACTCGGACCGCTACATACGAGTCTGGTGCCAGGGGATCTACTACACGGGATTCTCCTGCGGATGAGCCCATGCAACTGGGTAGACTGCCTCTAACTGCCCTGGAGAGGCAACAACGAAGAAGAGACGGGTTATGCCTATATTGTGGTCGGTCGGGCCATTTCATACGGCAATGCCCAGTTCGTCCGTCCCGGGTCACGGAATACCGTCTGGGATCTATTAAGCCGGTGAGTGAAAGAGACGTTCTGAATATAACCTCAAGACAGATGTATGTACCTGTTACGTTATCCATAGGCAATCAAGTACGAGAGATAGAGGGGCTCGTGGACTCAGGAGCAGCCGGAAGTTTTGTGGACATTGGTCTGGCCGAAGAGTTGGGAGTTGAATTAATTCCAATCGAACCCCCACTCCAAGTCAACGCCCTGAATGGAGAACCTATGGGGTCTGGGTACATTACGCATCGTACGGAGGGTATTCAGCTAAAGGTGGGAGCTATCCACAGTGAAACCATGTCACTCTTTGTCATCACCGCACCACACGAACCATTAGTACTCGGCCATCCCTGGTTGGTCCAACACGATCCGGTCATATCTTGGAAATCGGGAATATAGTGTCATGGAGTCAGTCATGTCAGAACGAGTGTCTCTGCTTACCATGTAGAACCACTACTGTAGAGGATGCAGAATGCACTAACTCTCCTACCATTCCCCCATACTACAGGGGTTTGCGCAAGTATTCTCGAAGGAGAGAGCGACAACTCTACCACCACACCGGTTCTGGGACTGTGCCATTGATTTACTGTCCGGCGTCACTCCTCCTCGAGGGCGCATTTATCCTCTGTCCCAACCGGAACGAGAGTCCATGAGCCTATACATTGATGAAGCTCTACAACAGGGAGCAATTCGTCCATCAACCTCTCCTGCTGCGTCGAGCTTCTTTTTTGTAAAAAAAAAGGATGGAGAATTACGTCCTTGTATAGACTATCGAGGTCTTAACGACATTACTGTCAAGAATCGTTACCCGTTACCATTGATCCCAGCCGCACTGGAACAGGTCGGACAGGCTTCCATCTACAGCAAGCTGGACCTACGCAGTGCCTACAACCTGGTCAGGATTCGAGAGGGGGATGAATGGAAAACGGCCTTTATTACGCACCGAGGACACTATGAGTACTGCGTGATGCCGTATGGACTCACCAATGCCCCTGCTGTTTTTCAGGCATTTATGAATGATATCTTTCGGGATATGATCGATAGATTTGTTATCGTCTACATTGACGACATTCTCATTTTTTCTAACTCTCTTGTCGAGCATGTCTGTCATGTTAAACAGGTGTTGGAACGCTTGCAGAAACACCAGCTCTACGTGAAACTGGAGAAGAGCGAGTTTCATGTTTCAACCATCTCATTCCTGGGAGCCGTGCTCACTCCAGAGGGAGTGAAACTAGACGAAACCAAGATCCTGGCGGTACGTAATTGGCCTCAACCGAAAACTGTAAAGGAGTTGCAACGTTTCCTGGGTTTCGCGAATTATTACCGCAGGTTCGTCCGCAACTTCAGTACAACTGCGGCCCCGCTGTCAGCCATGACGAGCCAAACGGGGCGTAACCTGACGTGGACAGACGCAGCGAGGAGGGCCTTCCACGATCTCCAACATCGTTTCACCTCGGTTCCCATACTTGGCCAGCCTGATGCAACTCTGCCCTTTGAGGTGGAGGTGGATGCCTCCGAGGTTGGTGTCGGAGCCGTTTTGTCCCAACGACAAGGTAACCCTCCTAAACTGAGACCTTGTGCCTTTTTTTCAAGGAAACTGAGTCCCGCTGAACAAAATTACGATGTGGGTAATCGGGAATTACTGGCATCGTAACCTCGAATACCTGCAGGGGGCAAAAAGACTTAATTCCAGACAGGCCAGATGGTCTTTATTCTTTAATAGATTTCGTTTCACCATGTCCTATATTCCAGGATCGAAGAATGGAAAAGCTGATGCCTTGTCCAGGCAATTCGAACGGTCAGAAAAGAGGGAGACAACCGAAACCATTCTCCCGGCCGCTTGCCGTGCCGGACCGGTACGTTGGACCATCGACGATGTAATCCAGGAACATTTACGCACGGAACCAGCCCCCCCGGAAACCCCCGTGGCTAAGGTGTTTGTACCAGCGACCATGAGACCGCAACTACTGGAGTGGTGTCACACCTCCCTAGGCTCTGGTCATCCGGGGATAACCCGGACAACGAAGCTCATTGGGAGGAAGTACTGGTGGTCGTCCTTGGCGGAAGATGTTAGAGATTTCGTAATCTCATGCCCGGTCTGCGCCCAATCAAAGACCCCCCGTAACCTACCCGAGGGTAAGCTATTACCTCTTCCCACACCAAACAGGCCATGGTCCCACATTGCTCTAGATTTCATCACGGACCTGCCAGAATCCGAGGGGAACACGGTAATTCTAGTCGTGGTGGATAGGTTTTCAAAAATGTGTCGTCTCGTGTCCATGAATGCATTACCTAACGCCACTCAGTTGGCAGAGACTATGTTTCATCATGTTTTTCGCCAGTTTGGGATACCCGAGGACATCGTGTCAGACAGGGGTCCTCAGTTCATTTCCAGAGTCTGGAAGGCGTTCTGCGAACGCTTAGGTGTGTCCGTCAGTCTGACGTCCGGATATCACCCTCAGTCCAACGGCCAAACAGAGAGACTCAATCAGGACATCGGGAAGTATCTGAGGCAACAGTGCACCAAACGACCCCATGAGTGGAGCCGGTACCTTCCCTGGGTCGAATACGCCCAAAACTCTCTGATCCATTCTTCTTTACACCTAACCCCTTTCCAATGTGTGTTAGGTTACCAACCCCCGCTGTTTCCCTGGGACATGGAGCCGGGTATGGTACCGGCAGTCGATGAGTGGTTCCGCCGGAGTGCGCGGGTCTGGGAGTCAGCACACCAACATCTGGAGAACGCTACACAGCAACAAAAGACCTACGCTGATCGACGGAGACGACCTACGCCACTATATCATCTGGGACAACGAGTGTGGCTTTCAACACGTGACCTGCGCCTCCGACGGACCTGCAAGAAGCTAAAGCCCAGGTACATCGGTCCGTTTAGAGTTGTCCGACGTATTAATCCGGTGACCTACCGTCTCCAGCTGCCCCGTCATTATAGGATAGCCCCAACCTTCCATGTATCCCTGTTAAAGCCGGTACACTACAGCCCCATGCACCCTCCGGTGACACAACAACCCACGACACCCCCCTTGGACGCAGAAGAGGAGACCACCTACACGGTCAAGGAGATCTTGGAGTCACGACGAAGACGAGGGGGGTTAGAATATCTGGTGGACTGGGAGGGGTACGGGGCTGAAGAGAGGTCTTGGGTTCCGGCGAATGACATTTTAGACCCTGCCCTAAAGACTACGTTCCATGCAGAACACCCAAACTATCCAGCTCCGAGACCACGAGGAAGACCACCAACAAGAAAGATAAGGTCTTCAGGAGCCGCCCCTGGGGGGGGGGATACTGTGATAAACAGGGGTTTGGGTTTCTCTAGTCAGAGTCTGACACTCCCCCGATCAACAGAGAGGGGGAGTCATCAGACCAGATCTATTTCACCTGAGTTCTGAGCACACCTGGAGGTGATAATCAATTCTGGTATTTAGGTGTGTTCAGAACTTCAGCCAGTGCGAGGTATTGTTTGTTTTGCCGCCATACTAAGCGCTGTATCGAGATCTCCCTAGAAAGTTTTCCCGTGTACCAGTCCTTGTTTTTCGTCCTGTGATTACTCCGAGTTTGCCTATTCCTTTTGTGCCTTTTAGTGATTCCTGCCCTTGACCATTGCCTGCTCCTTTGACCACGCTCCACGCCTTGCCCCACGGTGCCTTCTTCGGACTCTGACCTCCCGGTTTCGACCCACTCCTACCTGACCACGTTCATTGCATTTACCTTGTCTGTGTCTAATAAACATATCGCAAATCTGCGATTGGATCCGCCCTCCTGGTTCCAAGTGTATTCATTACATATATATTAGAGTCATATTAGAGTTATTAATATATATTAGAGTCATATTAGAGTTATATATATATTAGAGTCATATTAGAGTTATATATATATATTAGAGTCATATTAGAGTTATATATATATTAGAGTCATATTAGAGTTATATATATATATTAGAGTCATATTAGAGTTATATATATATATTAGAGTTATATATATATTAGAGTCATATTAGAGTTATATATATATATTAGAGTCATATTAAAGCTATATATATATATATATATATTAGTCATATTAGAGTTATATATATATATTAGAGTCATATTAGAGTTATATATATATATTAGAGTCATATTAAAGCTATATATATATATATATTAGAGTCATATTAGAGTTATATATATATTAGAGTCATATTAAAGCTATATATATATATATATATATATATATTAGAGTCATATTAGAGTTATATATATATATTAGAGTCATATTAGAGTTATATATATATTAGAGTCATATTAGAGTTATATATATATATTAGAGTCATATTAGAGTTATATATATATATATTAGAGTCATATTAGAGCTGTATATATAGTAGAGTCATATTAGAGTTATATATATATATTAGAGTCATATTAGAGCTGTATATATAGTAGAGTCATATTAGAGTTATATCTATATTAGAGTCATATTAGAGTTATATATATTAGAGTCATATTAGAGCTATATATACAGTAGAGTCATATTAGAGTTATATATAATGAGTCATATTAGTGTTTTCAGCTCCCTATGTCAATGTTTCACTATTGTTTTGTTATTCAAACCTGATGCGAAAAACATTTGTAACTTAAAAAAATTATATTTTCCTTTGTCTTTTTTTGATAGCCCTACTGTGTTATCTTATTCAACATTAATTGTATAATTTCCACAAACTTCAAAGTGTCTTCTTTCAAATGAGTAATAAGTCTCTAGCTGGTTCAGGGAGGAGGCTACATGCATTTATATTTGGGTATGTCACTTAAGGATACAATAAGGAGGTTAATGTGACTGGTTGACTTAATAGAGAGATATAGAAGTTGCCCTTTAAACAGCTCAAATGCTACATTATCAAATTTGACTACAGTTTGTGCTTACTTTAACTGTAGTAAAAAAATTGAAAAAAAAAACATTTAGTCAGGCAGGATGGGTACAGCTAGGTAATCCCTTACAAACCCGGTTCCTTCCTTTAAATGAACTGAAAATGTTCTTACCAGAATGATAATTACAGTGGAATGAAACCCTAGACTGCCTTTCTTCATTCCAAGTGGGTTGTGACAGAGAAGGTTTGATGGTTCAGCTTATAGCATTTCCTTTTCTAAGGAACATTTTCATTTTAATCAGCGGAGCTCAAAGTAAAAAGGTACAGCTAGGGCCTAGATTAGCGTTGGCGGAGTTCACCTTCAGGATCAATCTGCGAGAAAAAACATTTTCTGGGTTCTGTGAGACCCAAATGTACCTCAGACCTATGAGTCCTCGCCAAAAGTAGTGCACTTAGTTCACAACTTAATTAACTTTTGGCATACAGTAATTAATATCTATAAAGTAAGAAAAGAAAACAGGCTGCACTTTCCTTTGATGATTTGGGAGCTTCCTACGTTGGCAGTGAAGCTTTATATAGAGAGCCAGAGTGCATTGATAAGCAAACAGCCTTCTGTAAATGCTCTGTCACTTTGATCTCTATGAATGGATCTAATGGATCTAATTGGATAGAACCTATCAACAGATCTAGCTAGAACACTAAAATAGACAAATCCTATAAAATTGACATCAAAAACACATTAAACTTCTATTAACGTTGCAATATCCCCATATCGTGTACCTAACACAGGTGAACCTTAGGTTGTGACAGAACACCCCCAGGACCCAGCTCCTCTCATCAGGGACCCAGCTCCTCTCATCAGGGACCCAGCTCCTCTCATCAGGGACCCAGCTCCTCTCATAAGGGACCCAGCTCCTCTCATCAGGGACCCAGCTCCTCTCATAAGGGACCCAGCTCCTCTCATAAGGGACCCAGCTCCTCTCATCAGGACCACAGCCCTCCCAGTCAACCAGGTACTGGAAACCCCAAACCCAAGGACGGACCCCAAGCAGGCGCAGAACGTGAAAGCTGGCAGGCCATCATCGACCAGTCATGGGAGCGTGGCGGCCCTAGAAACAGGAGACAGAGAACAAATCGGGACAGGAGGGACACAGGAAACATGGAAGGGGGGGTGCAACCTGAGGGTGGGGGGGCGGAGGCAGACCGCTGAGGGCTGATGACCTGGGTAATGGGAAACAACCCGATGGAACGGGGAGACAACAACCGAGATTCCGCCCAAAGGGGCAAGTCCTGGGTGGAGAGCCAACTCTTTGCCCAGTGTGGTAGCGAGGGGCGGGGAGCCGGCGACGATCTGGTTGCCGTCGGTAACTGGCCGTGGTCCAGAGGAGCGATCGATGGGCAACAGCGACGTACAAACAGCTGAGGGTGTGACTTACAGTATATTTGCATGGCGTATGTGCAATACATTGCAACAGCAACAGACACCGGTTTTCTGCTGCTCTCAGCAGGAAACCGGTGGAGTGCCTATTTCGGGGAGGGAATGAGTCCTTACTCCATGTGAAGGAGTTCAAGTACCTCGGGGTCTTGTTTGCGAGTGAGGGAACAATGGAGCGGGAGATTGGTCGGAGGATCGGAGCAGCGGGGGCGGTGTTGCATTCGCTTCACCGCACCGTTGTGACGAAAAGAGAGCTGAGCCGAAAGGCAAAGCTCTCGATCTACCGGTCAATCTTTGTTCCTACCCTCACCTATGGTCATGAAAGCTGGGTCATGACCGAAAGAACGAGATCGCGGGTACAAGCGGCCGAAATGGGTTTTCTCAGAAAGGTGGCTGGCCTCTCCCTTAGGGATAGGGTGAAAAGCTCAGTCATCCGAGAGGAACTCGGAGTAGAGCCGCTGCTCCTTTGCGTAGAAAGGAGCCAGTTGAGGTGGTTCGGGCATCTAGTACGAATGCCACCTGGGCGCCTCCCTAGAGAGGTGTTCCAGGCACGTCCAGCTGGGAGGAGACCTTGGGGAAGACCCAGGACTAGGTGGAGAGATTATATCTCCACACTGGCCTGGGAACGCCTCGGGATTCCCCAGTCAGAGCTGGCTAATGTTGCCCGGGAAAGGGAAGTTGGGGGTCCCCTGCTAGAGCTGCTACCCCCGCGACCCGACCCCGGATAAGCGGTTGAAGATGAGAGAGATGAGATGAGCAACAGGCAGTTGGGACATTTGAGTTAGGTTGAGTTGTTTGGATTGGACTGCAATGTTGATAACGTATATTTCCATGTGCTTTGTATACATGCATTGCAATTGCACATTTGCAGGCAAAATACATGAAGACTCACCTCTGCTGCATTTGATATGGATGCACACACACACACACACATACAATGAAAATACAGGTGTGTGTTAATTTATGTGATGACATTACACGTTTATTCCTCCGTAGACTCTTTCGTCAATAAGACTGTTAAGATGGATGGATCTGTCATCAGAAGGAATGGCCAGTTGGTACATAATGTAGTCAAACAGTAAAGTGCATTATAACATTCCTGTAATACATGTGTGGGTTCCTGGACCTGTGTCTGTAATCTGACCCAGTCTGTAATCTGACCCAGTCTGTAATCTGACCCAGTCTGTAATCTGACCCAATCTGCTCTCCCTCCACTGTGTCTGTAATAATCTGTCTGTAATCTGACCCAGTCTGCTCTCTCTCCACTGTGTCTGTAATAATCTGTCTGTAATCTGACCCAGTCTGTAATCTGACCCAATCTGCTCTCCCTCCACTGTGTCTGTAATAATCTGTCTGTAATCTGACCCAGTCTGTTCTCTCTCCACTGTGTCTGTAATAATCTGTCTGTAATCTGACCCAGTCTGTTCTCCCTCCACTGTGTCTGTAATCTGACCCAATCTGCTCTCCCTCCACTGTGTCTGTAATAATCTGTCTGTAATCTGACCCAGTCGGTTCTCTCTCCACTGTGTCTTGTCAAGAAAAACATTCTTATGTAAAAGCTATGTAGATTTTTTTTCTTCATGTGTCAGCATTTAGCACTTTAGCAACTCTTTATAACAAATGTACTTAATATGGATTTGATATATGGAACATTGAGCTTGCAAAAATGCTCACTACTGTCGAGTGGGTACAGAATATATCAGACGTTTAGATGTTTTATATTGTAGAGCTATAAGGGCCGGTATTACACAATTATGAGGCGTTCACTCGGACCTTCCAGTCCTTTTTTGACCAACCCCCTGAGGGCCAGGAGGTGGCCGAGCGTCTCTTTCTCTTGAGACTAAAATAAAGGATTGGGTCTGGCTCTTGACTCAGAACCTTCCCCTCCGCCTGCCCTGCCGGAAGCTGGACCCGTGGTTTGTGGGGCCGTTTAAAGTCCTGGGGAGAGTGAACGAGGTAACCTATCGATTACAGCTGCCACCTGATTTTCGCATTAATACCTTGTTTCATGTGTCTCTCCTCAGGCCGGTGGTCGCTGGTCCCCTCCTGCTGTCTGAGGTGAGGGAGGTCCATCAAGGGGAGAGGAGGCCTCCAGTACCTCATAGAGTGGGAGGGTTACGGCCCGGAGGAACGCTATTGGGTGCTGGTGTGGGACGTCCTCGATCCAGCTCTCCCAGAGGCGTTCCACCGTCGGCGCCCTGACTGACCAGCTTTGTCTTGTCTGTTGCACACACCTGGTGCACATTCGCTCAGACAATTTCCTTTTAAATCAAGAATTAAATCAAATGAAAATGTTTGAGTCCTACTTTGTAAAATAGAGCCGGGCCATGTCAAGTGCAATTGACAAACCCCAATGCATGTAGTCACTGGATTAAGTTTCACATAATATACTTGTAATATATAATAATACAATAATATATAATAATTTTTTTTTTTTTTTACTTAAATGTGTAATATCAAACTATTTCCATTCTGAAATAACATATTAGTTCATTCATACATAATATAGTAACAACAACGTGACAATAGACTGATCTGACAGCTAAGGAGAGAAGCAGCCAATGAGGAATTCGTTTGTGGAGCGCAAACAGATGTAACAGGTGAATTATTGCTTCAGACTGTCCATGCAGATTGGAAATGGTACCAACAAAGCAACATCGCCGTGTAGCTCACAAAGCTCAACCCAGTGATGCATCCAAGGAGTACATCATACTCAATCCGCAGGATGGACAGCGGTAGTGTGAGAACCAGAGGTCTGTCCCTCTCTCTGTCCCCCTCTATGCCAGTGTTGGCACTCCCCCTGTCCCTCTCTATGCCAGTGTTGGCACTCCCTCTGTCCCTCTCTATGCCAGTGTTGGCACTCCCTCTGTCCCTCTCTATGCCAGTGTTGGCACTCCCCCTGTCCCCCTCTATGCCAGTGTTGGCACTCCCCCTGTCCCCCTCTATGCCAGTGTTGGCACTCCCCCTGCCCCCCTCTATGCCAGTGTCGGCACTCCCCCTGTCCCTCTCTATGCCAGTGTCGGCACTCCCCCTGTCCCTCTCTATGCCAGTGTCGGCACTCCCCCTGTCCCTCTCTATGCCAGTGTCGGCACTCCCCCTGTCAGCAGAGAGTGGGAGACAATCAAAGACAATTTGAAGCACCTGCGTTTTTCCCACACCTGTTTTCTGTTTGCCCTATCAGTCCCTGTATAAAGCTCTGTTCTGTCTGTTAGTCAGGGTTGGGTCGTTGTTTCCTGTTGTGTGGTCTGTTCCTAGTAAGTCTGTGCGTCGCTTGTGTCCCGTAATGTTTCCTTAGTGTTTTAGTTCTGTTCAGTGTTGAGTTTTATTTGGCCCACGTGCCGTGTTTATCTCCAGGTCTATGTGTGTCGTTTTAGTTTGGTTTGTTCATTATAATAAATGTGAAGTTTATTATTATCTCTGCGCCCGTGTCCTGTTACCTGCCTGAGCCCGAACGTGGCAGGTAGATACAGACGAGGGTACCATAACAAGGATTATGAAACCCCTTTCACACCTCCAACTGTCTGTCTTTATCACAGTGTAGTCTTTTGCCTTCCTCTTATAAACTGACATGGAGAGTAGCAACAGGTCCGCTGGAAGCGATCTGTGGCTCTGGTTCACATCAGAGTGCAAACTTTTCCTACTGCCCTTCCAGGTTATTTCCTTTCAAATGTGTTTTGAACAAAAACAAGGCAGTATTGATTGGACGTGGAATACTTTATTTATACACCACAGGGGCTTGGATAAGTGCTGAATGTGATTCAATTGTACACTGGAAAGCCGAGGTATTGGCCGGACACTGTAAAAAGATGGAAAACGATACTGAAATAACAACCGTGTGACATAAACTGAAAATGATTGTCACGAGTGGTGAACATTAGGTTCCCACTCTGGGGATTTTAGTTGGGGTGCATGCTTTATTTCCGGTGGGTTTATTGTCATTGGGTTTTAGTTTGGGTGATTAGCTTTGCTATTTAGTTCATTGGGTTTCGTAGCACCTTGCTTAGCATTGCATTTATGTCATGTTATAGGGAGGTGACTATTTTCGTTTAAACTTTTATGATTGTTAATAAGTCGCTCCATAGCACAGTTTAATTTGATCCAGTTTGTTTTACCGTTCGTTGTTTCGTGTTTGTTTTACCAATAAATACCACCAATGGTATATCCGCTCTGCACTTGGCTTATTCCTGCACTACACCTGGCAGTATTGTGACAATGATTAGTCGATGAATGTGCCTACATTTATTGCCGTGTACTGTCTTCCTTTTTGCTTATTGTTATAATGAGTATAATGTTATAATTGTGCACCTGTCAAGTATTTTGTCCAAATTTTTTATCATATTTCACTGACATCAAGAATTGTGACTTTTCCAATGATATTATTCAAATGACAATCACCTTTCTGACATTAACTATGATTTTCATTTTTAGTACGATAAAAGCTTACGTTGTTCTTATGGCTGTCTAAATGCATTGCATAAATTGTATGACCGATTTAATATAAACGTTATATAAGGTTACGTTCAAGACATTAAGAAATTCTGCCAAGTTCTCCTGGCATGCTTACACAAGGAACTCTAGATGATGCCATCGTGGCATTCTGGATTTTTTGCAAGCATCTGTGTTATGTTCATAAACAACTTTATTAACTTAGAAAACAACCCCAATCAACTCAATAGCTATAAATGTGACATTAAAACATTGAAATATACAGTACGATACCAAATGTATCATGTGTGTTTGTGAGATGTACGGAGTGTCCTTGTGTGCTATTGTACATCATGACAAACTCTTCTGCCGGTTGGACTCATTTAACCTTAAAGTATAGGCCACACCAAGGCTGGAGGTGAAAACATTACTTGACCAACAGTTAGATGGGTGCAGGTTAATCTTTAAGTGGCGAAGATTAAGCAAGCATAATTAAATAATATGATTTTTTTTACTATTTAATTTGCATTGAAGTGACAAACATCCGTTTTGTTTTACGATTCCGTAAAACATTTGTGTAACTGGCCGATCTGTGATCGTGCCGCTGAGCCAATTTACACCAGCCTCTGCGTTACATTCCCGAACCTCCAGAATGGCTCACTATTCCAAAAGCCGTACTTTGATGCACTGAGTAAGTGACGTAAAGCGCTACGCCACTGGCACATACCTAGCAGATGATTCTGACGAGGTCGCTTCCACATCTCAGAGATAAGTTCACGCTTTGAAAAAGTCCCTCGTTACGACACCGCGAAGAATCGCGAGTCTAGAAACGGTCGTTCTGTTTGTTTCCGTTTTGTGTTGAAAGGCAATCGCTCATCTCTTTCCCCTATGGTGAGGGTTCTGAACTTCACACTAAAGGAAGCAGGTAAGACAAAACGACGGTTCTCTCATCCCCTGGGTTGAGTGGTCGAAAAGATAAGATACACAGATTGCTTTCTCTGGTGAGGAACGTGTGTTCTTGGAGAGTACAGTACGGCCAACATGTAGACGCGTCTTAACACAACCAACGTCGTCTTTATCGTTAACTGCACATTTTTTTTTATTACCCAACATGCAACATTTAGTGAACATTCAAAAACACTGAATATATCCTTCCACTGTAGAATAATGTTTCTGTTTTGTTTGAGATATAGCATTGATGGAACATACAGAGGCCTTAACAGGGAGCCAGTCCAGGAGTGCGTACCGCAATTAACATCTTGTGATGTTTTTAGAGAAGCACTCAAGGTGTATAGTCAAAGTGCCCCAGGGGAGAGAAAAAGCAAACCACATCCAAAAGCTGTTTGTTTTCATATTTCTCGACGGCTGTGTGCATACCTGCATGGCTTCTCAGCCCACAGCTAAAGTACACAATCAGTGTCATTGTTCCGGCGCTCACCTCGTCCTTATATCAACCACAGATCGAAACCACAGAGCCCCAAATAATTACGTGACTTCTAAAGATAATTGGTTGCACCACAGTGCATTCAAGGTTCGTTCGGTTCAATAATTTGTATTCTGTTCTATGTTTGTAATTAATGTATAAACGCCTACACTTACTTTGTTGGGTTGATTACTCCGAGGGGGGTGAATACTTCTAAGAACCATTGTGTGTGACAAGGTTCAGAGTTTCTTTGGCTTTCTCTTCCTTTGGCATTTACTCATTCGTTTAATAGTTCGATGGATACTTCATGGGATGTGGTGTTTGTTTATTAATATTCAATATTTTTTAGTATGTAAAATCCCCGCAGCAACCATGAGGCAGACAGAGCATGACATCACTGAGGGAGTGTAGACTGTCCCAGGCCCTGGTTAGCCTGCCGGCGGCTCTGACATCACTGAGGGAGTGTAGACTGTCCCAGGTCCTGGTTAGCCTGCTGGCGGCTCTGACATCACTGAGGGAGTGTAGACTGTCCCAGGTCCTGGTTAGCCTGCTGGCTGCTCTGACATCACTGAGGGAGGGTAGACTGTCCCAGGTCCTGGTTAGCCTGCTGGCTGCTCTGACATCACTGAGGGAGGGTAGACTGTCCCAGGTCCGGGTTAGTCTGCTGGGCTGCTCTGCTAAAAACACTTCTCACATGCTGAGGTGTTTATGGGTCCCCCTCTTGGGAGCTTCTCATGGAGGCCCACGGGCGTTCCACCAGACACACACCCGCGTGTGTACACATAAACACCAGCACCAATAACATCACACTCCAAGTCCATGCTACTGCAGATATCTCACCAGTGACCAACAGGCGGTTCGTTTCCTGTGTTCTCTCTTATGCATGGTAGGTAACCTACACGACTTGGGCAAGTCGCTCTGAATAAGAGCATCTTCTGAATCACTAAGGTTAAAACACAAACCTAACTTCTTGTATAGAGAGGTGAGGCCACCGCACAAACCCCTCTACATCCACAGTTGGAACAGGTCCAGGACCAGGCAAACCGTGGGCCACAGGCTGAATAGTGTTATTTAATGTGCCTCTGTCTTAGCCACTAGTTCGCGTGGTTGTTTGATTTGAAATATTCTCAGTGGACTCAAGAGAATCTTATGTCAGTAATCTCTTGATAACACACAGTCAACAAAACTGGCAGCACAAGTGATGACAACAGCACACGACCTGGGTTTCAAACAGTTTGCACAGTGTGTGTATGTGTGTGCGTGCGTGCGTGCGTGTGTGTAAACGCATGCATGTTTACGTTGCCATGTGTGTGAATGGCTTGTGGTGTTTGGCAGGGGAGACATGTAAAACGGACACAGTATGTGTGTATTTATTTACTCTGTTGCTGATATAAACAGGGAACGTCATGTTGTCATAAAACCGCCTCAGGCGTATTTATGGCCCGGTTCTTTCCAGAGCAGAACTGTGTCAGTCGGCGAAGGTTCCTCCTCTGTGCAGTAAAGTTCTGCAGCAGAAAAAAAGAGAATGAGGGGTGTGAGAGAGGGACATTTAGAGAGAAGTGGATTGTAAGGTGGTGAGAGTTAGACGAAGAAAGAGAGTGGGGAGACTGTTGGCCAGTTTAAGAGAGTGGGGAGACTGTTGGTCAGTTTAAGAGAATGGGAGACTGCTGGTCAGTTTAAGAGAGTGGGAGACTGTTGGTCAGTTTAAGAGAGTGGGAGACTGTTGGTCAGTTTAAGAGAGTGGGAGACTGTTGGTCAGTTTAAGAGAATGGGAGACTGTTGGTCAGTTTAAGAGAATGGGAGACTGCTGGTCAGTTTAAGAGAGTGGGAGACTGTTGGTCAGTTTAAGAGAGTGGGGAGACTGCTGGTCATTTTAAGAGAGTGGGAGACTGTTGGTCAGTTTAAGAGAGTGGGAGACTGTTGGTCAGTTTAAGAGAGTGGGAGACTGCTGGTCATTTTAAGAGAATGGGAGTCTGTTGGTCAGTTTAAGAGAGTGGGAGACTGTTGGTCAGTTTAAGTGAGTGGGGAGACTGCTGGTCATTTTAAGAGAGTGGGAGACTGTTGGTCAGTTTAAAAGAGTGGGAGACTGTTGGTCAGTTTAAGAGAGTGGGAGACAGTTGGTCAGTTTAAGAGAATGGGAGACTGTTGGTCAGTTTAAGAGAGTGGGAGACTGTTGGTGAGTTTAAGAGAATGGGAGACTGTTGGTCAGTTTAAGAGAGTGGGAGACTGTTGGTCAGTTTAAGAGAGTGGGAGACTGCTGGTCAGTTTAAGAGAGTGGGAGACTGTTGGTCAGTTTAAAAGAGTGGGAGACTGTTGGTCAGTTTAAGAGAGTGGGAGACTGTTGGTCAGTTTAAGAGAGTGGGAGACTGTTGGTCAGTTTAAGAGAATGGGAGTCTGTTGGTCAGTTTAAGAGAGTGGGAGACTGTTGGTCAGTTTAAGAGAGTGGGAGACTGCTGGTCAGTTTAAGAGAGTGGGAGACTGTTGGTCAGTTTAAGAGAGTGGGAGACTGTTGGTCAGTTTAAAAGAGTGGGAGACTGCTGGTCAGTTTAAGAGAGTGGGAGACTGTTGGTCAGTTTAAGAGAATGGGAGACTGCTGGTCAGTTTAAGAGAGTGGGAGACTGTTGGTCAGTTTAAGAGAGTGGGAGACTGTTGGTCAGTTTAAGAGAGTGGGAGACTGTTGGTCAGTTTAAGAGAGTGGGAGACTGTTGGTCAGTTTAAGATAATGGGAGACTGTTGGTCAGTTTAAGAGAGTGGGAGACTGTTGGTCAGTTTAAGATAATGGGAGACTGTTGGTCAGTTTAAGAGAGTGGGAGACTGTTGGTCAGTTTAAGAGAGTGGGAGACTGTTGGTCAGTTTAAGAGAGTGGGAGACTGTTGGTCAGTTTAAGAGAGTGGGAGACTGCTGGTCAGTTTAAGAGAATGGGAGACTGCTGGTCAGTTTAAGAGAGTGGGAGACTGTTGGTCAGTTTAAGAGAGTGGGAGACTGTTGGTCAGTTTAAGCAGAGAAGAGACAACATTGAAGGATTCTGTGGGTCCGTGTTTTTCCGTTGTCATGGAACACCTCCTTATACAGCCATAAATCTACCGAATAACTATCCACATTAAAATGTCCCAGATTAAATAGTTCTAAGATGACTACCATATTGATGTTAGAACGTTAAATTTACTTTCAAAGCCAGTGTGGCTTTTATCCGTGGTGTTGGTGAGATATATGAAGGCTTTCTGGAGCTTTAAACTTAAAGGACGTCACACCAAATGAAGAATGTCCACTTGTTGCCTAAACTACAAGCGGTGGTTTAATAGATTGATTTGAAGGCACAGTGTTTTTATGCATGGAAGGCAGACAGTTAACTTTTTTTACATGTTCAGGGGCAAACAGAGCTAGATTGGAATTAGCCAAATAATAAACCACTATTAAGTGCCAGTATGGCCTCCTCCAATTGTTTGATAGTGGATATCAAGTTCAATGATGATACTTCAGATGGATTACACCTTTAAACCGAACATAGTGTTTTAAAATTGTTATTGTTTAAAATGACAGATTTGTCGTTCTTTGTCACCTGCCTTCTAGCCTTCTCCGTTTCTATGTAAATCACTTCCTGGTCCTGTCATGTCATCGCACACACCTGGTGCCCATCCCCTTATTAGGATAGTCTATAAGTTCCATCTGTGTGTGGTGTCTATGTGTGGTATTGTTACACACCTGGTGTCTATCTGTGGTATTGTTACACACCTGGTGTTTATGTGTGGTATTGTTACACACCTGGTGTCTATGTGTGGTATTGTTACACACCTGGTGTCTATGTGTGGTATTGTTACACACCTGGTGTCTATGTGTGGTATTGTTACACACCTGGTGTCTATGTGTGGTATTGTTACACACCTGGTGTCTATGTGTGGTATTGTTACACACCTGGTGTCTATGTGTGGTATTGTTACACACCTGGTGTCTATGTGTGGTATTGTTACACACCTGGTGTCTATGTGTGGTATTGTTACACACCTGGTGTCTATGTGTGGTATTGTTACACACCTGGTGTCTGTGTGGTATTGTTACACACCTGGTGTCTATCCCCTCATTTTGATAGTCTATTTAAATTCCGTCTGTGTGTGGTGTCTATGTGTGGTATTGTTACATGGTGTAGTGCTGTGTTGAGGGAAAACTTTGATTCATATTTCACCTCAGGCTCCAATTTACTGTTCTCCTCAAGTATGTGACACTGCCGGTTACTTCTTCTCACCAATTGAATTAGAAATGTGAAAAGGTAACTGACATTTGGAAACTCCACTAGGACCATATACAGTGGATATAAGTGGATATATAAAGTGTACCTTTTTATTATTCCCCCTTGAAGATTTCAGTTGTTTTTTCAATTGAATTCCGACATGATTCTGACATGATTTATCTTTGTCTTATTTTTTCACATCACAAAAACCCGTAATTTTAACACGGGTGTGTAGACTTCATTTCCACTGTAATCTCTTATGAACATACAACTAGTGTGGTTCGCTGTGAGATCTGACAACCAATCTGTAAGTTTCTTGGGTCCTAAAGTTAGCTTTTCATTTCCCAATGACTAAAACACAAGCTTCCATATGAAGTTATTTTGGAGCTTCTCCATGTTTCATTGGAATATACAACTACGAGTCGTCTGCATAGCAGTAACAGTAGCACACATACTGAGTGGTATCATTTTGAAAAATAGGATCAAAACCAGGCAAGAAAGTGTCTGCATTGCTTGACATGGGTTTCCAAACTCTCCAAAAGAATGGAGTTATCAAAAGTGTAGACGGCAGCACAAACCACACGCACAAGCAATTTGATGGGTGTCATAAACAGGTTGTTTACCACCTAAATAATCAATTTAATCTCTGCAAAAAAAACATATTACAGCATTCTGGTAGTGCAGATTTTCATAATTGCATATATTGGGGAAGGCAAACACAATAAAAAATGTTGCGGCACCAAAATAATGAAATCAGATTAAACACAATGACACAATCCAATGTAATCATACCTGCATCATGTTGTACATTTGGGATGGTTCAAAAACACATACAACCAAAACAGAAGACCTTTGTCCATCTCAGGTCTTGAATTTTTTGGGATAATTACCAAATTCTTGAAACGCCGATTATCATAATGGCCTTTGTTAGCTGAATCGACAGTCAAAAACGATACATGTAACGCAATGTAATTTACCAACACTTCACCACAATTCTTTTTTTCAAGGAGAATAAATATGTGCTACAGAAACATAATTCTACTTTCGTGCTTGATGTCTTATGAAATGCAACAGGCCAGATGAGGAAAACTTTGTTTTTCTAGCAAAGACTGTCCTTTGAATCTACAGGTTTCTAATGGAAAGTAGTTTAATACAAACATGTGTGAAAGCACAATTGGGTTTCGGTTGAGGCGGAAAAACCTCAGGCTGCAATGCAATGAAAAATGACCTTCATAACGCAACACAACTCAGACTTTTTTAATTGTTGCCCACTCTAAACATAGCCTGGGTAAGACACATCTGTTTTTCCGGTTGGTCACCTCTCTAAATAAATGCTGTTATACTCTTTTTAAAGACGTTAACATTTTGATCAACCTGCTTATCATGAAAACTTTATTTTATAAGTTGAGTGTGTCAAATTCTTTAAGAAATGCTTCACTGGAAGCATTAACTTTGTGTATGCTTGTCTACACCCTGAACGTTGGTGAATGGGTGTATAAAGTTTCCCCTATAGCTATTTCATCTAATACCAGTACCCCTCACAGCAGCGGGTTAGGATTTTATTAGGGTTTTATTTTAGCCAATTTTTACTACTGTATCTTACACAGAAACAGAATTTGGCCACTGCCACTAAAACTGGTGTTGATTAGAGTACACAAATCCCTTTAACACAGTTTCAAAAACCCAGTCACATAAAACATATGCAGGACCCATAAAACAGTATGATTCAAGGTGCATATTTCGTTTTTGTAATTTAAGCCAAAGCCTTTTTTGCTAATGACCATTCGAGTGGTCTCCTTGATTGGTGTACGGACACATCTATAGCAGCCAGCCAGTGTGGGCTGAGCAGAGCTGATCGCCACAAAAGAAGTAGCACACATGTGTTTGGCGTGTGTTTAGCACATGAAGCCTGTAAAACATACATGATTCTGCATCAGAACCGGCTGAGAGCCTGGGCCGACACTTGGCTGTTCATAATGAGTGATAATGGCCCCTCTATAAAACCAACCTTGGGCTAATTGTGCCTATGGTTTCGCGACACTGTTTTAGCAGCCAACTGGGCCGGAATGCTTTAGCCTTACAATCTCAGTCAAAAAGGTCTTGTGAGTGAGTGACTACCCAAGACATTTCAGATGAGATAACAATAGCACTTCACCCTCCTTAAATTAGATCTCGGACAGGACTGATTTAAACATTCATCCATTCACTTGGCAAGGATATTCAGAGGCCGACAAAACCTATTTGCTTTTCCAGATGACTATCTTTATAAAATATATATGTTCTCAGCGGATAGACTGATGTACCTTAGTCAGCTAATTGAACCGTATGTTGCCAGTGTGAATATAAATGAAATGCAGCATTTGGTTTGAATTGGTTTGAATGATGATTTTATGTTTATTCTTTATTGGTTCCCAAGACCGCTTCACACTGCCAGGGTTGCAACTGAAGGTATCCAGCGATAATAATGACACAAGACAATTCATCTCAGCAACACATTGCTTTAATTGAGTACATATGTATAATTATAGTAAAATCTAGTCCTGCCTTAATGAATGAGCAGTGATAGTGATGAGTCTGTAACTTAATGAATGGGCAGTGATAGTGATGAGTCTGTAACTTAATGAATGAGCAGTGATAGTGATGAGTCTGTAACTTAATGAATGAGCAGTGATGAGTCTGTAACTTAATGAATGAGCAGTGATAGTGATGAGTCTGTAACTTAATGAATGAGCAGTGATAGTGATGAGTCTGTAACTTAATGAATGAGCAGTGATAGTGATGAGTCTGTAACTTAATGAATGAGCAGTGATAGTGATGAGTCTGTAACTTAATGAATGAGCAGTGATGAGTCTGTAACTTAATGAATGAGCAGTGATAGTGATGAGTCTGTAACTTAATGAATGAGCAGTGATAGTGATGAGTCTGTAACTTAATGAATGGGCAGTGATAGTGATGAGTCTGTAACTTAATGAATGAGCAGTGATAGTGATGAGTCTGTAACTTAATGAATGAGCAGTGATAGTGATGAGTCTGTAACTTAATGAATGAGCAGTGATAGTGATGAGTCTGTAACTTAATGAATGAGCAGTGATAGTGATGAGTCTGTAACTTAATGAATGAGCAGTGATGAGTCTGTAACTTAATGAATGAGCAGTGATAGTGATGAGTCTGTAACTTAATGAATGAGCAGTGATAGTGATGAGTCTGTAACTTAATGAATGAGCAGTGATAGTGATGAGTCTGTAACTTAATGAATGAGCAGTGATAGTGATGAGTCTGTAACTTAATGAATGAGCAGTGATAGTGATGAGTCTGTAACTTAATGAATGAGCAGTGATGAGTCTGTAACTTAATGAATGAGCAGTGATAGTGATGAGTCTGTAACTTAATGAATGAGCAGTGATAGTGATGAGTCTGTAACTTAATGAATGGGCAGTGATAGTGATGAGTCTGTAACTTAATGAATGAGCAGTGATAGTGATGAGTCTGTAACTTAATGAATGAGCAGTGATAGTGATGAGTCTGTAACTTAATGAATGAGCAGTGATAGTGATGAGTCTGTAACTTAATGAATGAGCAGTGATAGTGATGAGTCTGTAACTTAATGAATGAGCAGTGATGAGTCTGTAACTTAATGAATGAGCAGTGATAGTGATGAGTCTGTAACTTAATGAATGAGCAGTGATAGTGATGAGTCTGTAACTTAATGAATGGGCAGTGATAGTGATGAGTCTGTAACTTAATGAATGAGCAGTGATAGTGATGAGTCTGTAACTTAATGAATGGGCAGTGATAGTGATGAGTCTGTAACTTAATGAATGTGCAGTGATAGTGATGAGTCTGTAACTTAATGAATGGGCAGTGATAGTGATGAGTCTGTAACTTAATGAATGGGCAGTGATAGTGATGAGTCTGTAACTTAATGAATGGGCAGTGATAGTGATGAGTCTGTAACTTAATGAATGAGCAGTGATAGTGATGAGTCTGTAACTTAATGAATGAGCAGTGATAGTGATGAGTCTGTAACTTAATGAATGAGCAGTGATAGTGATGAGTCTGTAACTTAATGAATGAGCAGTGATGAGTCTGTAACTTAATGAATGAGCAGTGATAGTGATGAGTCTGTAACTTAATGAATGAGCAGTGATAGTGATGAGTCTGTAACTTAATGAATGGTCAGTGATAGTGATGAGTCTGTAACTTAAGAAAATGAGCAGTGATAGTGATGAGTCTGTAACTTAATGAATGAGCAGTGATAGTGATGAGTCTGTAACTTAATGAATGAGCAGTGATAGTGATGAGTCTGTAACTTAATTAATGAGCAGTGATGAGTCTGTAACTTAATGAATGAGCAGTGATAGTGATGAGTATGTAACTTAATGAATGAGCAGTGATAGTGATGAGTCTGTAACTTAATGAATGAGCAGTGATAGTGATGAGTCTGTAACTTAAGAAAATGAGCAGTGATAGTGATGAGTCTGTAACTTAATGAATGGGCAGTGATAGTGATGAGTCTGTAACTTAAGAAAATGAGCAGTGGTAGTGATGAGTCTGTAACTTAATGAATGAGCAGTGATAGTGATGAGTCTGTAACTTAATGAATGAGCAGTGATAGTGATGAGTCTGTAACTTAAGAAAATGAGCAGTGATAGTGATGAGTCTGTAACTTAATGAATGAGCAGTGATAGTGATGAGTCTGTAACTTAATGAATGAGCAGTGATAGTGATGAGTCTGTAACTTAATGAATGAGCAGTGATAGTGATGAGTCTGTAACTTAATGAATGAGCAGTGATAGTGATGAGTCTGTAACTTAATGAATGAGCAGTGATAGTGATGAGTCTGTAACTTAATGAATGAGCAGTGATAGTGATGAGTCTGTAACTTAAGAAAATGAGCAGTGATAGTGATGAGTCTGTAACTTAATGAATAGGCAGTGATAGTGATGAGTCTGTAACTTAATGAATGAGCAGTGATAGTGATGAGTCTGTAACTTAAGAAAATGAGCAGTGATAGTGATGAGTCTGTAACTTAATGAATGGGCAGTGATAGTGATGAGTCTGTAACTTAATGAATGAGCAGTGATAGTGATGAGTCTGTAACTTAATGAATGAGCAGTGATAGTGATGAGTCTGTAACTTAATGAATGAGCAGTGATAGTGATGAGTCTGTAACTTAATGAATGAGCAGTGATAGTGATGAGTCTGTAACTTAATGAATGAGCAGTGATAGTGATGAGTCTGTAACTTAAGAAAATGAGCAGTGATAGTGATGAGTCTGTAACTTAATGAATAGGCAGTGATAGTGATGAGTCTGTAACTTAATGAATAGGCAGTGATAGTGATGAGTCTGTAACTTAAGAAAATGAGCAGTGATAGTGATGAGTCTGTAACTTAATGAATGGGCAGTGATAGTGATGAGTCTGTAACTTAATGAATGGGCAGTGATAGTGATGAATCTGTAACTTAATGAATGAGCAGTGATAGTGATGAGTCTGTAACTTAATTAATGAGCAGTGATAGTGATGAGTCTGTAACTTAATGAATGAGCAGTGATAGTGATGAGTCTGTAACTTAATGAATGGGCAGTGATAGTGATGAGTCTGTAACTTAATGAATGAGCAGTGATAGTGATGAGTCTGTAACTTAATGAATGAGCAGTGATAGTGATGAGTCTGTAACTTAATGAATGAGCAGTGATAGTGATGAGTCTGTAACTTAATGAATGAGCAGTGATAGTGATGAGTCTGTAGCTTAATGAATGGGCAGTGATAGTGATGAGTCTGTAACTAATGAATGAGCAGTGATAGTGATGAGTCTGTAACTTAATGAATGGGCAGTGATAGTGGTGAGTCTGTAACTTAACGAATGAGCAGTGATAGTGATGAGTCTGTAACTTAATGAATGAGCAGTGATAGTGATGAGTCTGTAACTTAATGAATGAGCAGTGATAGTGATGAGTCTGTAACTTAATGAATGAGCAGTGATAGTGATGAGTCTGTAACTTAATGAATGAGCAGTGATAGTGATGAGTCTGTAACTTAATGAATGAGCAGTGATAGTGATGAGTCTGTTACTTAATGAATGAGCAGTGATAGTGATGAGTCTGTAACTTAATGAATGGGCAGTGATAGTGATGAGTCTGTAACTTAATGAATGAGCAGTGATAGTGATGAGTCTGTAACTTAATGAATGAGCAGTGATAGTGATGAGTCTGTAACTTAATGAATGAGCAGTGATAGTGATGAGTCTGTAACTTTTGCCATCTTTTGCTAGCTTTCCTTTCTTTTTTTGGCGGCAGCAACTGTGTTACTTACTTTTCGCCAGTATGACCGTTTTATATTCTTAATATTCTTCTATATTAATTATTTGCTCCTCTTGCGTGAAATAAGACACTCTACACATGTCTGTGATTGGTGGTATGGTGCAAACTCCGCCCATTTTATGTGAACGGGCTCGTAGTTAGATTGGAAAATCCTGGGTTGATTGAACAAATCGATAACCACCGTCGTGACGTCTCTTAACTAAATCTCAAATGTCAGGTTAGGTGAAGCCAGATAATGGAAAGTAATCCAGGGTGTTACTCCTCTCGAGTTTAACAAAGGCTCAAGTCGTTCCTGGGTTTTAACGGGCATTTATTCGGTGACATAATCTTCAAACATGTCTTACATGTTCCTTTACATTTCCTTATTGCCGTCAGAACTGGTATAAATAAAGTACAGAAAACATAAATTAACATCAACTTCTAAACATACCCTACAGACAATACAAAACGAAATCACCTAAAAGTAATAACGCATACATTTATGTCATGTAAAAATAACATTTCAATTGGCTTGTTACCAACAAAGTTGTGTTATACCAATAACTAATAAAGAAAGAAAATATACCTCATTGGCCGCCTGGTCCCGAGAGGGTAAACTTAGACTGAGAAATACATCTCCAAACTTCACCTATACAACTTATGTGGAAACCTTATATCTCCTTGGCTTTTATACAGTAGACTTGAAAATGAAGCACATGTCTCTCCTTCTGCTCTTAGTGAGTGCACCCCTTTCAGCGTCCCCACAACAACAAATTATAATTCCACATGGAACAAAAAAATAAGTTCCCCCTTTTTACAAGGTTTTTAAACAACAACAAAAGGCAAATAAAACATGAAATTATTACGTATTGATCATGAGACGTTATTTCAACCATAATATTTTTGAACCTTCATATGTTATATTTTAACTGAACCACATTGAACTGAAATATGTATGTTTCTTTGATGACAGCTACACAGGGTATGTTTGAACTTGCTTTGTAATACAAGCCTCTGGTCACCTGAACACTAAAGAAACCCCGGGTTTAGCAAACAGCCATGAGCTCATGGCACAGTTTAACCCTGGATCCTACAGACAGACAGAAAAACACTTCCAAGGTGGGAGTAGATTTGTGTTGTGATGGAAATGCTAATGTAGTTCGGATCCAAAATGCTAAGGGACCCTGGTTGGACAGGCTTGTTATACTTGGATCATGTGAGCGAGTCCTTTACTAAGATGAATATCTGCCATCTCCATAGTATATGACTCATTTCGCTCTTATTTGTGGAAATTTACTGGAATTTTCTAATCACCAACAGGAGGCAATCAGCGAAAAGAGAGAGAGATACAAAAAGGTAGAAGGGAAGAGAGAAAAAACAAAGGAATCTACAAGATATGTCAGAGAACACAAATGTGGTAAAAATTTTCACGTATGGTATATATACATGTAACATGTCCATGGTATGTTTGTGTGGATCTGTTTGTGTTTATTTAAAAAAAGATAACATAAAAATGCAATTATAAATGCTAACGCATAGCAGAGATCTTAATGGATAAAATCCATAACTCTCTGATGTGAAAGTAAAATGCTTAAATGTATCGGTAACTTTGCTTAACCTAGCAGCATAGCATTACAGAATAACACAACAACATAATAAAACAACAACACAGCCTTACCTTACAATTGCATAACAAGAAACTAGAATATACCCTAACATATTATAGCAGGATAACACAACATAAAGTAACAGTTAGACAACGTAAAAAAACTGTATAATATAAAGTTCATTGGGTACAACGTTTCAACTGCTCGTTATTGCAAATATCAAATCAGCCAATCACATGGCAATAACCCGATGCATTTAAGCATGTAGACATGGTCAAGTTGACCAGATGACGTTCAAATCAAGCATCAGAATGGGGAAGAAAGGTGATTTAAGTGATTTAAACTTGACATGGCTGTTGGTGCCAGGCAGGCTGGTTTAAATATGTTGTCTGTTGCTGAATCACAACAACAGACCTTGCCTCATATTGTTATAGGTTCAGTGGACAAATACAGAACATGTTATACTTTAATTAACCATAATTAACATCCTTCCAATTAGTGAAAACTGCAAAACAACACGTTGAAGCTAAATGCTACGATGTTAACACACATAAGAATCATAAACTATTTGTTATTTACTTAGTGACTGGACAGCTCAACTATGTAATGTGCACTGATTCTACAACTAATGACAGCTTATAAACTACTGTAAGTCAACACATACCCAAACCCAGTGTAGCGTTAATTAAATAAAACTGTAACGTAGCAAACAAACCCTCGTTCATATTTTCATATTATCCAGCAAACGGCAGTCAAAGTTAATCTCCTGATAGTCGTAGCTAAAGCAAGAAGCAAGCTAACGTTAGATGTCCAATGGTGAGCTGAACTTGTTTGCTAACCATTCAGAGTGTGTCTTCAGATGCCTGATAAAATCAGATGTGATTAAATCGTTTATCTTGATAGCACATATTTTTCCTTAACGCTTCTTTTGTTTGGGTCCTGTTGTATGAAGTTTTTAAAGCTATATCTTATGCCGCTGTAGTTAACATGTTTGTTGTCCTCACTCACGTGTGTTTGCGCGCAGCAGATATGTTACGTATTATGTAGAAGGTCATAGATTACAGAGGGGAAAAAATAATCTAATCAGCTAATCAGACGTTTCCCTGCTTACGTATCTGAATTGATCCTGCCATAGATACCTGTATGTACACTAAGATCACAAGATCATTAAAATAACATTATACTTATGCACGTGTGAACAAACAAAAAAAACACACATACCATGACAAGCTATGTCTACTTGGTTGCAACACATGCCACCTATTACGAAAGAAAGTGTAATCAAATGGCAATGCCGAATGCTTTTTGTTCTTCACAGATATAAAACATATATGGTTCTTTACAAACTAAGATGAATACAATTGTATGGTTCTGTCACAAACTATGGGTATGAGTGCTGGATTGAGCTATGAGTGCTGGATTGAGCTATGAGTGCTGGATTGAGCTATGAGTGCTGGATTGAGCTATGCGTGCTGGATTGAGCTATGAGTGCTGGATTGAGCTATGAGGGCTGGATTGAGCTATGAGTGCTGGATTGAGCTATGAGGGCTGGATTGAGCTATGAGTGCTGGATTGAGCTATGAGTGCTGGATTGAGCCAGGGCAGAATGGGTAACTCACGGTCGATGGGTGTTTAAAACACAAAATAAACCAAACACAAACAGAAAACTTACACTGATTGAAAATCAAATTGCGCTTACACAAAGCAACTAACAGCTAGACAAAAAAATGCGATGTAGACAAAAACAATCACCAACAACCCAGCATGCCTTCAAACAAACAATGCAAATCAAAGTGCAACCACACCCAGAGACTTACATACCAAAGCTACACTTGCTAATTATCAAACTCTAACCAGGTGTGCATAATCAACTCAAACCAGGTGTGCATAATCAACTCAAACCTGGTGTGCATAATCAACTCAAACCTGGTGTGCATAATCAACTCAAACCAAACTGAAGGAAAAAGTGACCAACCACTGTCACGGATGTAGGGTGTAGTGTAGGAGGAAGCCATTTGATGTAGGGCATAGTGTAGGAGGAAGCCATTTGATGTAGGGTGTAGTGTAGGAGGAAGCCATTTGATGTAGGGTGTAGTGTAGGAGGAAGCCATTTGATGTAGGGTGTAGTGTAGGAGGAAGCCATTTGATGTAGGGCATAGTGTAGGAGGAAGCCATTTGATGTAGGGCGTAGTGTAGGAGGAAGCCATTTGATGTAGGGTGTAGTGTAGGAGGAAGCCATTTCATGTAGGGTGTAGTGTAGGAGGAAGCCATTTCATGTAGGGTGTAGTGTAGGAGGAAGCCATTTGCCGAGCCGTATGATCCGTTCAGACAGGTTTATTAAATACAATAACGTAAAACAAACCGAGAACGGCGAAAAAGTGCTAACTGGGCTAATGAAATAAAAGTGTGCATATAGCGTCTTAAAATAATATATCCCAAAACCACAATAGCAAAATCCATACAACCACTCACCTCTAATATAATTACTTGACATGTAACAATGCGAAGCAAAGTGGTGACTTGCTCGCAACCCTTTATAGCCCACTAATGACTAAATGAAACCAGCCGTGACAGAAATGTAAACAAGGAAGTGGTGCGTCAAAGAAATGGAGCCGTGTGGAAACAAAACTCACCACTCGTGACAACCACAGACACTTAGAGTGAGGAAAAAGTCCTCACTCGTGACAGATTCTATACAAACTCAGATGAATAGAAACATTAAAAACAGATTAATCTAACAGATGAATATAAGAATGTGTGGTTCTTTTTTGGACGTTGTGAAAATGCACGTATGATTCCATGTTGTCACGGGTGATGGGTTGTGTTCCACGCGGGGAGTTTAGTGGGGTGCACGCCCTTAATTGGTTCCGGTGGTTGTTTTGATGTGAGCACTGCTGTTTCTGTTTAGCTTATCACCGGGGCATGGTTAGCAATTAGCGAGATATTTAAGTCACTGAGGAGGTTCACTAGTTTGCTTGTCATTATTCTTAAGTCACGGTCTGTGTAGGTGAGTGCTGTTGCTATTTTGAGATTTGCTGTTTGTAATGTTAGGTGTCACTTTATCTAAGCACAATTTCCTTTTCTATTCAGTGTCTGGTTTATCCGTTCTTGTGAAGTGATTACTTCTCTCCCTGGCTTATTCCAGCACAACACTTAAGAGGTTCTTTAAAAACAGATGAATATAAACGTATGGTTCATTACGGACTCAGATGCTCCCATTAGGCTACCACCACACACCCTAATGAGAAGAATGATTTTGGAACTGCTATGAAAAAGGTCAGGGGGTTTCACTCCTATGTGCCAGAAAGTTGGAATTATTATCTACCCAGAAAGACATCATGGTGTGAATGTGAACTGTTGTCTCAGTGTGTGAATGGAGAACATGTTAGATGGGAACTGTTGTCTCAGTGTGTGAATGGAGAACATGTTAGATGGGAACTGTTGTCTCAGTGTGTGGAGAACATGTTAGATGGGACCTGTTGTCTCAGTGTGTGAATGGAGAACATGTTAGATGGGACCTGTTGTCTCAGTGTGTGAATGGAGAACATGTTAGATGGGACCTGTTGTCTCAGTGTGTGAATGGAGAACATGTTAGATGGGACCTGTTGTCTCAGTGTGTGAATGGAGAACATGTTAGATGGGACCTGTTGTCTCAGTGTGTGAATGGAGAACATGTTAGATGGGACCTGTTGTCTCAGTGTGTGAATGGAGAACATGTTAGATGGGACCTGTTGTCTCAGTGTGTGAATGGAGAACATGTTAGATGTGAACTGTTGTCTCAGTGTGTGAATGGAGAACATGTTAGATGGGACCTGTTGTCTCAGTGTGTGAATGGAGAACATGTTAGATGTGAACTGTTGTCTCAGTGTGTGGAGAACATGTTAGATGTGAACTGTTGTCTCAGTGTGTGGAGAACATGTTAGATGGGAACTGTTGTCTCAGTGTGTGAATGGAGAACATGTTAGATGGGACCTGTTGTCTCAGTGTGTGAATGGAGAACATGTTAGATGGGACCTGTTGTCTCAGTGTGTGAATGGAGAACATGTTAGATGGGACCTGTTGTCTCAGTGTGTGAATGGAGAACATGTTAGATGTGAACTGTTGTCTCAGTGTGTGAATGGAGAACATGTTAGATGTGAACTGTTGTCTCAGTGTGTGAATGGAGAACATGTTAGATGGGACCTGTTGTCTCAGTGTGTGAATGGAGAACATGTTAGATGTGAACTGTTGTCTCAGTGTGTGGAGAACATGTTAGATGTGAACTGTTGTCTCAGTGTGTGGAGAACATGTTAGATGGGAACTGTTGTCTCAGTGTGTGAATGGAGAACATGTTAGATGGGACCTGTTGTCTCAGTGTGTGAATGGAGAACATGTTAGATGGGACCTGTTGTCTCAGTGTGTGAATGGAGAACATGTTAGATGGGACCTGTTGTCTCAGTGTGTGAATGGAGAACATGTTAGATGTGAACTGTTGTCTCAGTGTGTGAATGGAGAACATGTTAGATGTGAACTGTTGTCTCAGTGTGTGAATGGAGAACATGTTAGATGTGAACTGTTGTCTCAGTGTGTGAATGGAGAACATGTTAGATGTGAACTGTTGTCTCAGTGTGTGAATGGAGAACATGTTAGATGTGAACTGTTGTCTCAGTGTGTGAATGGAGAACATGTTAGATGGGACCTGTTGTCTCAGTGTGTGAATGGAGAACATGTTAGATGGGACCTGTTGTCTCAGTGTGTGAATGGAGAACATGTTAGATGGGACCTGTTGTCTCAGTGTGTGAATGGAGAACATGTTAGATGGGACCTGTTGTCTCGGTGTGTGAATGGAGAACATGTTAGATGGGAACTGTTGTCTCGGTGTGTGAATGGAGAACATGTTAGATGGGAACTGTTGTCTCAGTGTGTGAATGGAGAACATGTTAGATGGGAACTGTTGTCTCGGTGTGTGAATGGAGAACATGTTAGATGTGAACTGTTGTCTCAGTGTGTGGATGGAGAACATGTTAGATGTGACCTGTTGTCTCAGTACGTGAATGGAGAACATGTTAGATGTGAACTGTTGTCTCAGTGTGTGAATGGAGAACATGTTAGATGTGACCTGTTGTCTCAGTGTGTGAATGGAGAACATGTTAGATGGGACCTGTTGTCTCAGTACGTGAATGGAGAACATGTTAGATGGGACCTGTTGTCTCAGTGTGTGAATGGAGAACATGTTAGATGGGAACTGTTGTCTCGGTGTGTGACTGGAGAACATGTTAGATGTGAACTGTTGTCTCAGTGTGTGGAGAACATGTTAGATGTGAACTGTTGTCTCAGTGTGTGAATGGAGAACATGTTAGATGTGAACTGTTGTCTCAGTGTGTGAATGGAGAACATGTTAGATGGGACCTGTTGTCTCAGTGTGTGAATGGAGAACATGTTAGATGGGACCTGTTGTCTCAGTGTGTGAATGGAGAACATGTTAGATGTGAACTGTTGTCTCAGTGTGTGAATGGAGAACATGTTAGATGTGAACTGTTGTCTCAGTGTGTGGAGAACATGTTAGGTGGGAACTGTTGTCTCAGTGTGTGGATGGAGAACATGTTAGATGTGACCTGTTGTCTCAGTACGTGAATGGAGAACATGTTAGATGTGAACTGTTGTCTCAGTGTGTGAATGGAGAACATGTTAGATGTGAACTGTTGTCTCAGTGTGTGAATGGAGAACATGTTAGATGTGAACTGTTGTCTCAGTGTGTGGATGGAGAACATGTTAGATGTGACCTGTTGTCTCAGTACGTGAATGGAGAACATGTTAGATGTGAACTGTTGTCTCAGTGTGTGAATGGAGAACATGTTAGATGTGAACTGTTGTCTCAGTGTGTGGATGGAGAACATGTTAGATGTGACCTGTTGTCTCAGTACGTGAATGGAGAACATGTTAGATGTGAACTGTTGTCTCAGTGTGTGAATGGAGAACATGTTAGATGTGAACTGTTGTCTCAGTGTGTGAATGGAGAACATGTTAGATGTGAACTGTTGTCTCAGTGTGTGGATGGAGAACATGTTAGATGTGACCTGTTGTCTCAGTACGTGAATGGAGAACATGTTAGATGTGAACTGTTGTCTCAGTGTGTGAATGGAGAACATGTTAGATGTGAACTGTTGTCTCAGTGTGTGAATGGAGAACATGTTAGATGTGAACTGTTGTCTCAGTGTGTGAATGGAGAACATGTTAGATGGGACCTGTTGTCTCAGTGTGTGAATGGAGAACATGTTAGATGGGAACTGTTGTCTCAGTGTGTGAATGGAGAACATGTTAGATGGGACCTGTTGTCTCAGTGTGTGAATGGAGAACATGTTAGATGGGACCTGTTGTCTCAGTGTGTGAATGGAGAACATGTTAGATGGGACCTGTTGTCTCAGTGTGTGAACGGAGAACATGTTAGATGTGAACTGTTGTCTCAGTACGTGAATGGAGAACATGTTAGATGTGAACTGTTGTCTCAGTGTGTGGAGAACATGTTAGATGTGAACTGTTGTCTCAGTGTGTGAATGGAGAACATGTTAGATGTGAACTGTTGTCTCAGTGTGTGAATGGAGAACATGTTAGATGGGACCTGTTGTCTCAGTGTGTGAATGAAGAACATGTTAGATGGGACCTGTTGTCTCAGTGTGTGAATGGAGAACATGTTAGATGTGAACTGTTGTCTCGGTGTGTGAATGGAGAACATGTTAGATGGGACCTGTTGTCTCAGTGTGTGAATGAAGAACATGTTAGATGGGACCTGTTGTCTCAGTGTGTGGATGGAGAACATGTTAGATGGGACCTGTTGTCTCAGTGTGTGAATGGAGAACATGTTAGATGTGAACTGTTGTCTCAGTGTGTGAATGGAGAACATGTTAGATGTGAACTGTTGTCTCAGTGTGTGGAGAACATGTTAGATGTGAACTGTTGTCTCAGTGTGTGGAGAACATGTTAGATGGGAACTGTTGTCTCAGTGTGTGAATGGAGAACATGTTAGATGTGAACTGTTGTCTCAGTGTGTGAATGGAGAACATGTTAGATGGGACCTGTTGTCTCAGTGTGTGAATGGAGAACATGTTAGATGGGACCTGTTGTCTCAGTGTGTGAATGGAGAACATGTTAGATGTGAACTGTTGTCTCGGTGTGTGAATGGAGAACATGTTAGATGTGAACTGTTGTCTCAGTGTGTGAATGGAGAACATGTTAGATGGGAACTGTTGTCTCAGTGTGTGAATGGAGAACATGTTAGATGTGAACTGTTGTCTCAGTGTGTGACTGGAGAACATGTTAGATGTGAACTGTTGTCTCAGTGTGTGAATGGAGAACATGTTAGATGTGAACTGTTGTCTCAGTGTGTGAATGGAGAACATGTTAGATGGGACCTGTTGTCTCAGTGTGTGAATGGAGAACATGTTAGATGTGAACTGTTGTCTCAGTGTGTGGAGAACATGTTAGATGGGAACTGTTGTCTCAGTGTGTGAATGGAGAACATGTTAGATGGGACCTGTTGTCTCAGTGTGTGAATGGAGAACATGTTAGATGTGAACTGTTGTCTCAGTGTGTGGAGAACATGTTAGATGGGAACTGTTGTCTCAGTGTGTGAATGGAGAACATGTTAGATGGGAACTGTTGTCTCGGTGTGTGAATGGAGAACATGTTAGATGTGAACTGTTGTCTCAGTGTGTGGATGGAGAACATGTTAGATGTGACCTGTTGTCTCAGTACGTGAATGGAGAACATGTTAGATGTGAACTGTTGTCTCAGTGTGTGAATGGAGAACATGTTAGATGTGAACTGTTGTCTCAGTGTGTGAATGGAGAACATGTTAGATGTGAACTGTTGTCTCAGTGTGTGAATGGAGAACATGTTAGATGGGACCTGTTGTCTCAGTGTGTGAATGGAGAACATGTTAGATGGGAACTGTTGTCTCAGTGTGTGAATGGAGAACATGTTAGATGGGACCTGTTGTCTCAGTGTGTGAATGGAGAACATGTTAGATGGGACCTGTTGTCTCAGTGTGTGAATGGAGAACATGTTAGATGGGACCTGTTGTCTCAGTGTGTGAACGGAGAACATGTTAGATGTGAACTGTTGTCTCAGTACGTGAATGGAGAACATGTTAGATGTGAACTGTTGTCTCAGTACGTGAATGGAGAACATGTTAGATGTGAACTGTTGTCTCAGTGTGTGAATGGAGAACATGTTAGATGTGAACTGTTGTCTCAGTGTGTGAATGGAGAACATGTTAGATGGGACCTGTTGTCTCAGTGTGTGAATGAAGAACATGTTAGATGGGACCTGTTGTCTCAGTGTGTGAATGGAGAACATGTTAGATGTGAACTGTTGTCTCGGTGTGTGAATGGAGAACATGTTAGATGGGACCTGTTGTCTCAGTGTGTGAATGAGGAACATGTTAGATGGGACCTGTTGTCTCAGTGTGTGGATGGAGAACATGTTAGATGGGACCTGTTGTCTCAGTGTGTGAATGGAGAACATGTTAGATGTGAACTGTTGTCTCAGTGTGTGAATGGAGAACATGTTAGATGTGAACTGTTGTCTCAGTGTGTGGAGAACATGTTAGATGTGAACTGTTGTCTCAGTGTGTGGAGAACATGTTAGATGGGAACTGTTGTCTCAGTGTGTGAATGGAGAACATGTTAGATGTGAACTGTTGTCTCAGTGTGTGAATGGAGAACATGTTAGATGGGACCTGTTGTCTCAGTGTGTGAATGGAGAACATGTTAGATGGGACCTGTTGTCTCAGTGTGTGAATGGAGAACATGTTAGATGTGAACTGTTGTCTCGGTGTGTGAATGGAGAACATGTTAGATGTGAACTGTTGTCTCAGTGTGTGAATGGAGAACATGTTAGATGGGAACTGTTGTCTCAGTGTGTGAATGGAGAACATGTTAGATGTGAACTGTTGTCTCAGTGTGTGACTGGAGAACATGTTAGATGTGAACTGTTGTCTCAGTGTGTGAATGGAGAACATGTTAGATGTGAACTGTTGTCTCAGTGTGTGAATGGAGAACATGTTAGATGGGACCTGTTGTCTCAGTGTGTGAATGGAGAACATGTTAGATGTGAACTGTTGTCTCAGTGTGTGGAGAACATGTTAGATGGGAACTGTTGTCTCAGTGTGTGAATGGAGAACATGTTAGATGGGACCTGTTGTCTCAGTGTGTGAATGGAGAACATGTTAGATGTGAACTGTTGTCTCAGTTTGTGGAGAACATGTTAGATGGGAACTGTTGTCTCAGTGTGTGAATGGAGAACATGTTAGATGTGAACTGTTGTCTCAGTGTGTGAATGGAGAACATGTTAGATGGGAACTGTTGTCTCGGTGTGTGAATGGAGAACATGTTAGATGTGAACTGTTGTCTCGGTGTGTGACTGGAGAACATGTTAGATGTGAACTGTTGTCTCAGTGTGTGAATGGAGAACATGTTAGATGGGAACTGTTGTCTCGGTGTGTGAATGGAGAACATGTTAGATGTGAACTGTTGTCTCAGTGTGTGACTGGAGAACATGTTAGATGTGAACTGTTGTCTCAGTGTGTGAATGGAGAACATGTTAGATGGGAACTGTTGTCTCAGTGTGTGAATGGAGAACTGTGATCGTTTTCAGAACTTTCTCGGGTGACGTTCTTTGAAGTCATTACGTGTCTAAACTGATTGACAGTCACACAGGCCACAGACATGCATATAGGCACTCTGAGAGGTAGAGGAAATACATAAATTGAGGTCCTGCCAGCTACGGATCCCGGTTTCTTTTCATCTTGCGTTTCGTTTATTTTTAAGTGTCGGCCCTAACGACACGAGGCGCGCCTCGGAAGGAATGTGCAGTTAATGCTACAATCACGCTCAAATTAGTCAGGTCTGCAGAGGGATGCCTCAGGGGTATTATCATGAAAATGACCAAGGCTCTGTGCCTGTGAAAACGTCTGAGCAACGCCTGGGGAACGCCATTCAAACAAGGCCAATGCTGCCGTTTAACATTGTTTTTTTTTTTTTTTTGTGGGAGACACAGGTGCAGGAAGGCTGAACCTAGGGGCAGACACCTCTCTCTCTGTGTGTGTGTGTGTGTGTGTGTGTGTGTGTGTGTGTGTGTGTGTGTGTGTGTGTGTGTGTGTGTGTGTGTGTGTGTGTGTGTGTGTGTGTGTGTGTGTGTGTGTGTGTGTGTGTGTGTGTGTGTGTGTGTGTGTGTGTGTGTGTGTGTGTGTGTGTGTGTGTGTGTGTGTGTGTGTGTGTGTGTGTGTGTGTGTGTGTGTGTGTGTGTGTGTGTGTGTGTGTGTGTGTGTGTGTGTGTGTGTGTGTGTGTGTGTGTGTGTGTGTGTGTGTGTGTGTGTGTGTGTGTGTGTGTGTGTGTGTGTGTGTGTGTGTGTGTGTGTGTGTGTGTGTGTGTGTGTGTGTGTGTGTGTGTGTGTGTGTGTGTGTGTGTGTGTGTGTGTGTGTGTGTGTGTGTGTGGGTGTGGGTGTGGGTGTGGGTGTGGGTGTGGGTGTGGGTGTGGGTGTGGGGGTGTGTGGGGGTGTGTGGGGGTGTGTGGGGGTGTGTGGGGGTGTGTGGGGGTGTGTGGGGGTGTGTGGGGGTGTGTGGGGGTGTGTGGGGGTGTGTGGGGGTGTGTGGGTGTCTCATTGACGGGTGACATAGCTCTCTCTCTCTGTGTACTCTACTCGCCTAGGTGTGTTTTCACTCTGCATGGCAGACAGCTGAACTTGATTATCTGTCCATAGCTGTTTGATTCCCCCTGACTTAGACATGATCCCACACTAGGCCGAACACAAGCATCTGTCTCATGCATGCCGCCGTAGATCGGCCTAAGCCTTCTGATTCCAATCTCATAAAGTAACGTCCGTTTATTAGGGGGCTCTGACTATGAGCGTGACATCATAGAAACATAATGAGTAGAATGTTAAAAGCTCCTGAGACCAATTTGACTGCACCGAGAAAAATGTGGGCAAAGAATTTTCCATCTACTATATGCGGCTCACACTCGACTCTACACATCCCTTCCATGCACACTGACTCATTCACACTCTACTCTACACATCCCTTCCATGCACACTGGCTCCTTCACACTCTACTCTACACATCTCTTCCATGCGCACTGGCTCATTCACACTCTACTCTACACATCCCTTCCATGCACACTGGCTCCTTCACACTCAACTCTACACATCTCTTCCATGCGCACTGGCTCCTTCACACTCTACTCTACACATCTCTTCCATACACACTGGCTCATTCACACTCTACTCTACACATCCCTTCCATACACACTGGCTCATTCACCCTCTACTCTACACATCCCTTCCATGCACACTGGCTCATTCACACTCTACTCTACACATCCCTTCCATGCACACTGGCTCATTCACACTCTACTCTACACATCCCTTCCATGCACACTGGCTCCTTCACACTCTACTCTACACATCCCTTCCATGCACACTGGCTCCTTCACACTCTACTCTACACATCCCTTCCATGCACACTGGCTCCTTCACACTCAACTCTCCACATCCCTTCCATGCACACTGGCTCCTTCACACTCTACTCTCCACATCTCTTCCATACACACTGGCTCATTCACACTCTACTCTACACATCTTTTCCATGCACACTGGCTCATTCACACTCTACTCTCCACATCCCTTCCATGCACACTGGCTCCTTCACACTCTACTCTCCACATCTCTTCCATACACACTGGCTCATTCACACTCTACTCTTCACATCTCTTCCATACACACTGGCTCATTCACACTCTACTCTCCACATCTCTTCCATACACACTGGCTCATTCACACTCTACTCTCCACATCTCTTCCATACACACTGGCTCATTCACACTCTACTCTCCACATCCCTTCCATGAACACTGGCTCAGTCACACTCTACTCTACACATCTCTTCCATTCACACTGGTTCCTTCACACTCTACTCTACACATCTCTTCCATGCACACTGGCTCATTAACCCTCTACTCTACACATCTCTTCCATACACACTGGTTCCTTCACACTCTACTCTCCACATCTCGGGTGTAGCTGGTCCATAACAGCTGGAGTTAAGGCTGAACTATGGCACAACAGTGAGTTTGTCATTTGGTTCAAATAAGATGCACTCATCGACGTCATTGAAGCGGAGATGAAAGTGGACAATATCAGAGGACTAACAATGAGAAAGCGTGCAGACTGTTTCACAGAAATATGTGTCCATTAAAGCAGCACGATTCCTTCCAGTTCCCCGTCTCTGAGTTTGATTCGCCCTACTGGCCCGTTCTCAAAAGCCCACTCCTCTGTGGTTGATTTGTGCACCTGGCCGCCTTGATTCAGGAGTGTTGACGGACCCGTTGCCATCGGTCACAGAGAGTGACCAAGCGACATCATCCCGCTCTCCCTCACCTGCCCTCCAGCACCCCTCGGGAGGGGGGGTTTACAATGAGGGTCTTGTTTCTGACCCAAAACTCGATTACGTTCAACATCGTGGGGACCGACCCGTCATCTTAATTACCAAAGATTTAGAAACACTGTCAGTGACAAACATACTGGCAGACAAAACTATAGAAGATCCATGTGCAATGCTACTTCGTGGGATACATACGTCTCAGTATATTTCTCATTATATTTGCCTTATACGGTGAGGGCCCAAACAATGCTAGCGTTTTCCTGCACATCAGTGTAATTGGTGTACGCTAGCAGCCACAATCGAGGAGAGAACTGGTCTCTAAACATCAACAGTTAGATCTACGTGAGAGCAGCAGCAGGCCTTGACTTGGCTCACAGTGCCAGATGTGGAAATAACCTCTCCTCTGAGGAGGCATGAAGCTGGAGAACCAATGCAGTCCACGTTTACAGGGACTCTGTTCCTCTCGCTCATGCAGACACTATATAATCACTCCCCCGTCACTTCTTTTGTTAGGGGAGAACGGGCAAGTATATATAGTGTATTTGTGTTTTTGAGACCATCTCTTTGCAGAATGTAAGTGGAGCTCTCTAACGGTTTTTCCTAAACAACGCTGGCCAGAAAACCTCAGATATGTTATGACTCACTGCAGACAGAGTATTTTATGGCACTGACTCCCTCTACAGGTGATAGGAACTTCTTTTCTAACTGTCCTGTTACTGCAATGAGTAAGCTGCCTACTTAATGGATTTAGTCATCATGACTCATACACTATTGGCCATTGCAATGTATAGTTGGTTAGATGTTCGCTTCGGCTTTCCTTGTTTAAGATTTGATACAAAATCTCTCTTTGTGTAAAGAGATAAATAGGAAAGATCTCAAACGAGGAAAGGTGGACATAAAATCTGTACTGACTGTAAATTGCAATGGATAAGATTATACAAAAATATAATTTATATATAGTAATTGACTTGAATTGGGTGTGTTTGTCCAGGTCTCTGAACCTGGGGTCGTGATGGCTCCAGGATGCACTGTGGAAAGGCAACAAGCCGATGGAAGGCGTGTGATGTGGTGGACAACGTTCAGCTGGGAGCCCCTAGGGTCCGCGCATTCATGTGGACGTCAATTTGACACGTGCCACCGACCTACATTGTTTTGCATATCAGATAAACCCCTCCATGGTAATGATATTCCCTGATGTCATTGACCTCCTTCAGCAGGATAATCGCCCTGCTACACTGCACACATTGTTCGCGAAAACTTTGAGGATCATGATGAAGAGTTCAAGGTGTTCATCTGACTCCAGTTCCCCCGACCTCAACCTAATTGAGCATCTCTGGGATATACTGGACCGAAAACTCTAACTCACAGGACCCACAGTTATTGTTTCGAGGATGTACCTGAATATTTTCATAAACATTGGTAAACCATTTGTATGCATTTCCAATCATACTTTAACAAAATAGGATTGCTTTTACAATGATTTAATTCATAAATATATAATTCCAAAAAATAGTCTGGCTGTCATAGCTTTTTTAAATAAAGGGACTTTTCAATGATTTGAGATATTTTCATCCAGGTTTTGCTTGTTTACTCTTTTCTCGCGCCCTCCCACACAAAAAACATAGGCCTATATATACATAGACAGTCAATACTGAAAAACCCGAACACCTCAGAGGGCAGTACAAATAAATGTACACATTGGTTCTGACCCCCTGTAAGACCTAGAGTGGAGAACGTATGGACCCCACCGTGAAGTTGTGTGATGTTGTGGGACTGTTTTGCTTGTCACAGTGACTTTGGTTGTTTTAGCTTTTAAGGCAAATTGAACCAGCATGGCTACCACAGCGTTTCACAGCATATGGACCTTTTGACAAAAGAAGGTAAGTTATTAATGGCCGCATCGGATAAACGAAAGTGAAACCAAGGCCAACAGTGGCAACTTTGAAGAATTAAAAATATAAACGTATTTTGATTTTTTAAACACAGTGTTTGTTACATAATTCGATATGTTATTTCATTGTTCATAGTTTGGATGTTTTCACTATAGGATTCAACAATATAGAAAATAGTAAAACTAATGAAATACCCATGGACTAGTAGTTTTGGTCAAACTTGGTAAATACACACTCGATATGGGGTGACAGGCTTAAAACGTTCGGCAAATGTACATGAAACCCGCCTTAAACCAGATTTGGCATCCCACGAATCTCTATTTCTCGTTGTCACTATCAATAGCACAGAAAAAATGAAAGGTACTACTAATGGGAATCGAACCGACACCTTCAGCTTTAAGCACCACGATTTGCTTATTTGAGCCAGACTTACAATTTGTCATTATTGCTGTAACTACAAACACTTTAAAGTGTGCACAAATAGCAAAATGCTAGCGAACAGAAGACATTAAAAGTAATGCCATTTGGGGACAAGGCGTACATGCGTAAATCCGCACAATATCCCATGTGATCAAATGCATAATGCACAGAGTGCGTCTGACCCTTGACCAAGGGGTCCTGCCTTCTGAATAAACAGGGGCAGAGTGGGAGAGGGGCAGAGTGGGTGGGAGAGAGGGGCAGAGTGGGTGGGGAGAGGGGCAGAGTGGGTGGGAGAGAGGGGCAGAGTGGGTGGGAGAGAGGGGCAGAGTGGGTGGGAGGGAGGGGCAGAGTGGGTGGGAGTGAGGGGCAGAGTGGGTGGGAGAGAGGGGCAGAGTGGGTGGGAGTGAGGGGCAGAGTGGGTGGGAGTGAGGGGCAGAGTGGGTGGGAGTGAGGGGCAGAGTGGGTGGGAGAGAGGGGCAGAGTGGGTGGGAGAGAGGGGCAGAGTGGGTGGGAGAGAGGGGCAGAGTGGGCGGGAGAGAGGGGCAGAGTGGGCGGGAGTGAGGGGCAGAGTGGGCGGGAGTGAGGGGCAGAGTGGGCGGGAGAGAGGGGCAGAGTGGGCGGGAGAGAGGGGCAGAGTGGGCGGGAGAGAGGGGCAGAGTGGGCGGGAGAGAGGGGCAGAGTGGGCGGGAGAGAGGGGCAGAGTGGGCGGGAGAGAGGGGCAGAGTGGGCGGGAGTGAGGGGCAGAGTGGGCGGGAGAGAGGGGCAGAGTGGGCGGGAGAGAGGGGCAGAGTGGGCGGGAGTGAGGGGCAGAGTGGGAGAGGGGCAGAGTGGGTGGGAGAGAGGGGCAGAGTGGGTGGGAGTGAGGGGCAGAGTGGGTGGGAGAGAGGGGCAGAGTGGGAGAGAGGGGCAGAGTGGGTGGGAGAGAGGGGCAGAGTGGGAGAGAGGGGCAGAGTGGGTGGGAGAGAGGTAGAGTGGGAGAGAGGGGCAGAGTGGGTGGGAGCGCAAAGGGCTGGAGTTATCAGTGATGTGAATGACTACTTTACGCAAAACAGACTGAGCTGTATCTGCGCGACAATCCAAAGATCCAGTCAGATCAGTTTCGGTATCTCTGTAAATGCTGCGAGATGAATCGATTATCTCCTACACATATGGCACAATAAAGTTGCTGCCCCCTCACACACCTGGACGTGAATCAGTACGGAATTCATTCAGAAGACAAGTTGATTTGAGTATCTGCTCGGCTGTGGATAATAATCTAACGGTTTGGGAATATACTTGGTGGCACGCAAACGGATATTTTTTCAGGATGTTACTTTCTAAACCGCCCGGGTGTCATTGGAGCATTATTGTACAGCACAGATCTCCGCACTCTGATCAGAGCCGGGTACACTGATCTATAGGAATAAACCTACACACGTTTTCCAGAGGAAACGTGTGATCAGCCTGGAGGACATTAACATTGGCTATTCAGATAATCATCCCCGGGTTACTATGCAATTGCAACTGATCTCATTTGTCTTGATCTTGCACTTTGTGGACTACACGGGTGGTCAGCAGCAAACCTCCAGGCACCGGCTGCATAAACGTGAGTAAGAGCAGGAGAGAACCGTGCGCAAACACCTGCACACCTGCGCCTGGTCTACAAACTTTATTTTAGTGCCGATTAGATGGCAAATGTCTGCATCATTCACAAACAATATATGTAACGTTAGTCGGTGTGTTTTAACAGCCAGTCATAATTAGGATAGAAATAACAGGACGTGGATAGCAGAATATCATAATCCCCTGGTTCGTTTTCCTAGACAACATAGAAAACGTTGTTTAAATTAATTTGAGATTTTAATAACACATGACATTATAAACATCTGCCTTTAATATGCTGTAGGTCATCTGCGAGCTCTAAGACACCTTAAATTGTCCTGTGGTATCTGGAAGCGAGACAAGATCATCCAAGTCCACCACATATGTTGTATCGGATTGAAATCTGGGGCATTTGGAGGCCTGTGGAACACCTTAAACGCTTCATGGTGTTCCTCAAACCTTTCCCCAGCAATGTTTGCAATGTGGCTGGCGCGTTACCCTGATGAAAGAGGCCACTGTCATCCAGGAATACCATTGCCTTGAAGGGGTGTATCTGGTCTGCAACAGTGTTTAATGGCATTTAACAGGTCTGCAACGGTGTTTAATGGCATTTGTCAACACACGGTTTCTCAGTAGAACATTATTGCCCAGAGCATCACACTATATTTCCACCGGCTTGTCATCTTCCCACAGAGCATCACTCAGATGCCATCATCCAAAAAGCGTGACTAATCGGACCAGACGATCTTCCTCCACAGCTTCAAGGTCCAGTTCTGACACTCGAGTTCTTATTATACATAGTACATAATATGGGCACTCAGACCGGTCTGCGTATACGCATCTCCATTACGCAGCTCTATTACGCAGCTCCATTACGCAGCGGTTATGTGCGACGCACTATGTGTTGTGATTCCTCCCGTAACCATCATTTACAATGTTCAGTTACTTTGCCACAGTAGACCATCTACCGGTTCAGTTTGAGGAGAACCTCACAATCATTGCCGTTTAAGAGATGATCTGACACACAGTTGCTTGGTCATAACAGTTTGGCCCTTATAAGGTGGCTCAGGTTTTTTCTTGTTAATTTATTCTGCATTCTGTTCGATTGCCATCTAATATTCCCTGACCCTGCATGTGCTCGTGTTATATAGGAGAAGATGATGATCGGAGTTATTTGCTTTATACCTGTGACTAGTCGTAATGTTTTGGCTCAACAGTGTACATTGCAGTGTTATTCAACGCGGAGGGGAGCGCATGTGAAATGGAGCCTCCAAGTGTCCTCATTGCGCACGGTTCATTAATACAATATAATTGAAGCACACAAATCCTACCAGTCGGTTTATTTGTTTGTGCACACGTTTAATTGCCTATTCGCTACACTGTAAAAAAAAAAATCGTAAAAAAACGGTCAATGACTGGCAGCTACGGCTGCCAAACGTTGACCGTAAAATTAAAGTAAAATACCCTAAATCAAACAATGTGTAAAAACATTAAATTAACGGAAAATTTTATTAAAATATTTACAGAAAAATACCATTATTTTACAGATTTTTCCCCAAATAATTATGATCAATCCCTTTCAATAAAGGGAGAATCCTAAAATTTCTACAAGAAAATACCATTATTTTACAGATTTTCCCCAAATAATAATAATTAATCACCTTCAATACACGGATAATCGTAAAAATTCTGCAGATAAATACTGTTATTTTACAGATTTTCCCCAAATAATTATGATCAATCACCTTCAATAAATGGACAATTGTAAAAATAATTCAGATAAATACAATTATTTTACAGATTTTTCCCAAATAATTATGTTTAATCACCTTCAATAAAGGAAAAATCCTAAAAATTCGGAAGGTAAATACTGTTATTTTACAGATTTTCCCCAAATAATTATGATCAATCACCTTCAATAAATGGACAATTGTAAAAATATTGCAGGTAAATACTATTACTTTACAGATTTTAAAGAATTATGATTATTCACCTTCAATAATGGAACAATCCTAAAAATTCTGCAGGAAAATACGATTATTTTACAGTTATTCGCTAAATTATTAAGTTCAGACACCAACATATGATCTTCAAAATTACTGTGAATGTCGTCAACTGAAAACATACTCAAGCAATACAAAATATATACATTATGAAATGTCGTAGGAAATGTCGTAGGAAACTACAAATTAAGTCAACATCACTATTGATTCTAAAATCATTTTATTAAATGTATTCAGATGTAAATTTACAATATCAACACATTATTCACAAACAGTTCTTTAGGGGGGAGAAACTGAAAAACGAACAATTGTACTTCTCCATGTGTGTAACATGTGTGTCTGTAAGCATTTCTATCAAAAGGATGTCAAGACTTTCCCTTTGAAATGGATGGAGGAAGCAACAAATTGTGCTGTTGAGCTCAGGGAGTTATGGTCTTCTTCTTCTTCATTCTCTTAACCCTTGGGGGCTCTGTATAAGGTAGTTCTAATAGCATTTAAGAATCCTAACTATACAGTGAATTATTAAGTAAAATTAAAACATACCACACAAGGTCAATAAATCTGTCACAGAGGTGCAACACAGCAGAAATATCAGACTTCTTCCAAATGGCCAGTAATCGCCTGGATCTGCTCCTGGAGAGGACACACACAGAGAGAAATATATTACAGAAAGGTCTTTATTGTAAGAAGTAGGATTTTATTTATAGTTCATTTTAAATTAACACTACTGGACTTTTACAGGAAATCAGTGTTGTAGCATTTTCCCAAACAACTGCAGAAAATAGTGACTACGTTTTAAATGCAAAAAAACAACTCAAGAATCCTCAGGTTCTTAGCTCTGCACTGTGGTCAAGCAAACCCACACACACAAATCAAGCAGTGTGTACATTAACACAACTCCCAGCTAAGAAGCTACATTGAAGACTTCTGCTAAACACATGGTGTAAATGACAACTTTTCAGGTCAATGTGGCTTGTCTGGACCTTTGAAGTGAGCTACCTTTTTAAAGTTAGAGGTTTTTACCCAGAAAGGATGTTAAAATCGGTTAGGGTTAGTTAAAGTGGCCATTGGACTGCAAAGCTATTTCCTGGATAACATACATTACTGTGCACTCCCATTGTGTTACAAATACTACTGATCAGCATGATGGAAAAGTCATAGAAAATGGAATGGAATTCATGTTTGTGCCACTATGTACATTTTCATGTTTGAAGAAAGTTGTTTAACCATTGTTAACTATTTGGCACCACTGGTTACACAGCATATAGACGAGTACAATATTGTTTGTCTTTGTGCTGACAAACTGGCAGTGATATGGCCACTAGTATGCACATTATACATTCACAGTCTTTATGTCAGGATAACATGAATACTCACTGGCTCCTAAAATCTTGTGGCAGGAGACCTTTCATTTCCAAAATGTCTGGTTCATGAGGGGAAAACACACAGACAAACAAAGACTATTAGTCAGTTTACTAATGGAGACATATGCAAAAATATTAATGAACAGCCTCACACATACATTCATTCTTACATAATATTATTATTATGACTGATGTGAACTTGGTTTCATTCTCTGTATGTTTTTGCCTCGGCTTGCTTACCTGTCCCTGGGTTTAATGCTGCACCCCAGCAGCCGGTAATATCTTGTCACTCCTGGTTCTTCAGCCTTCTCGTTATCACACAGGTGATGCACAATGACAGGTTCTTTGCTGTGTGAAGTACAGATGGACACAGTGAAGAATATGGTAAATGGATTGTTCTTGCATATATAGTGCTTTTCTAGAATAATCAACCACTCAAAGCACTCTACAATACATGTCATATCACATGTCACATATCAATCACCCATTCACACAATGATGGCAGGCTTTACCAGGGTGCCAACCCACGAGGAAACTCATGAGGGAGCCCTAATTATTTACACTCAACTAGATAAGGAACACCAGATAAGAGATAAGGATGGTACATATGATAAGCATTCAACCTCATTCAGTCTCTCAGACTGATCAGGATTCATTAGGCAAATAGTATAATTCATATAAATACCTCTTAAACATTCAAATTAAAATGTTCTGTAGTATAGGCTATATCATTTTTAACTTACTTTTTCCCTTTGGCAATCACCACCTTCCCTTGATGAGCATCTCTCTGGAATTACATTAATATTAGTGAATTTATGTAAACACGAACATAGAACTTAACATGAATTTACATGAATTGAAACTTAAACTGTTCGTTACCCTCACATACTGTTCAGGTGAAAATGTACCCGTTTTGACAGCAGGGGGACAGGCATGTAGTTCAAAAAGGTGGTATAGATATATTTTTATCAGGACTTTCTTGGACCGGGTTTCTTGGACCTGTGAGGGCATTGGATATGAACAGTTTGTTAGGGTTAAGTAAATTAAATATCAATTAAACAAGAACGAGATTAGCCTAAATCCTCACAGTTACACAATGTTTGTGTGTTAACATTTTGGATGTTATAACAAGCTGTTAACTGTTCACTGCAACTGATATTTTTACTATTTTTACTTTATTGTGTTGTTACTGTGTGTAATGCTGCAGCTACACTGCAATTCCCCATATCAATGAAGTATCTATCTATCAATCTATCTAGTGTGTCACATCTGACCATCTGAAGCTAACAAGGCGGCAGGGGACTGACACAAAAAGATTCCAGTTAGTTCTAATGAGCATATTATTACACTAGACTAAACCAGTCAGTCATATCTCTCTCTCTCTCTCACACACACATTGTGACCAGAAGTTAGGCTGCATTATAACATGTAATTTAATATTTTCAGAAGGCAGTAAGGCTGTTACCGTGCAGCTCACCAAAACTGCTACCGTTATTACACAAGCAGGAACAATTACGTTATTACAACGTAACGAAAAGTTAACACTATTACTGAGCTGTACATTAGGTTGACTCAGCAACAAGTGTCTGTAATGTTAGTAACATAACGTTAATTGTATTATATATATTTGCTGCCTGTAAACAGAATAAGCAAACCATCTTGACTAAAACCACACTCAATATTAACGTTGTGTTTGCTAACATGAATCATGCCGAGTTTAACAAGCTAATGTTAGATAACGAACGTTACTACATTAAGTTACCTGTAACATAAGTTAACGTTAATTACTCACGGATTTAGCTAAAATAACAGTCTGACAACGTTACAGTCAAAATGATGGATATGAACACAAACACTACGTTAGGTTATTAACTTAGCAAAATAACAATGACATGTTTTCATACCTGATATCGCCAGCAGGATAGCAGATATAAAGTGAAGTTCATGCTAGGAGAGCAAACAGATCCTGATTCTTCTACTGTGTCCATATTCCCATTTTTATTTTGTTCTCCGTTGAAATCCCGGAACTAAAATGTACTCAAATAATAATTTGGCATGCAGATGTTAAATATTCCAGATAATGATCCACGTAATTCATTCATTCCTTCAAACCTACGTACTTTCAAATTAAGGCGCGCTCAGTGCTCATTGGCCAGTTTGCTGGATGACAGCCACATTGGCCAATCATACACATTCAAATTCAAAAATGGCTTTTACACTGTACATATTGCCAAAGCAAGCGTTTGGATTTAAAAATATGAATAACAGTAATAAAAAACTAGATTTACAATAAATTAATTATAATCTATACTGTTTGTAATACTTTATTATATGTACTCATAAGTATTTAGAGTTTTAATATATGTGATTCTTAGTACACAAATATGCTGTTAAATGAAGAATATTCACTCTCGTTCATTTTCTATACTGTTTCACGTGTACTTAACAAACATATTTTTGTTTTAAGAGACAATTACTATAACAACTCAACAGCACTTAAGACACACATTTTAAGCATATTCATTTAAATGAATAAAACTACCTCTGACGGTGGTGAAACTGTTTCGTTAAAGCGTAATTATTTTTGTTGCAACCCGTGTTTCGTTAAAGCCTGTGTAAAGTTCATTTGTTTCAATGTACCGTTAAATGTACGCTTAAAGACCAGTGTGGCTTATTTATGTTCAAAATAATATTTGTTTTAAACTTCAGTGGGTGCGGCTTATATTCAGGTGCGCTCTATAGTCCGGAAATGATGGTACCTTAAAATAAAAAAAATACTTAAATTGTCACTATGGAGATAAACCTTCATATAACGAGCAAAACATTTAATAACAGGCAAATATCATAATTATTACAGTAAATTTCTGGAAAAAAATGAGAAATAACTGTAGCTTGTCATTATTGGCATAACACATAAAATAACAGGCTGGTTGTTCATTTACAGATAATTTCTGTAATTTTACTGTTTTTTATACTATTTAATAAAAACAGAAAAACTACTGTGAAAATTTAGAGTAATTTACTGTAAAATTATGTTTTTTTTTTACAGTGTATTGACAACATTAACGTTAACCTTTACTACTGAATGGCACAGAGTCGTCTCGTCAAATAGCCCATGAAAACTATTTCTATGAAAGCCGGTTGGCACTGAGTAATGTCCCACTTTTCATTGCCGCAACATAAGCAGATGATATATCCATTGTTGCCAATTAATTATATGATATTATATAAAAGTTGATTCCGAGATATATAATTTAAAAAAAATATTGTCCTGTATTTCATATGATGCTTTAAATTAAGATTAAGATAACATGTCTGTTATTGTTATTTAAATGTAGTTAAATGCAACAACCCCACTGCAATTGCACAATAAAGCATTCGGCCGTGACTTTGTATTCCTTGTTGTTCATATAGGGTTTATAAAGCACATTATTTTAATAGATGTTGTAGCCGCGGTGTGTTGAGATCCATACCTCCTACAGAAATCCTAATTGTCATTTGCGATAGACTGCTTTTTTATTTAGTATTTTTCTCACCAGGTCAGAATGACTCAACAGAACACAAAGCAACAGATGAATCTGACTTTACTGCAAACAATATTTAGGACAGGTTGTCCAACCAAATTGGATAAGCAAACATTAACCCCGGGTTGGATTTTTCACTGATGAAATACAACCAATCACCTCTGGAGAGCTTTATTTTATACTGTAGCCTATAGTGTACAGTCACATTGCAATTGCGCTTTTAGTACTCAAGTACCCATCGCTCTCTAGTGGCCGGGTATAAAACTAAACCGGTCTGGATGAGAATCGCTCTGGATGAGAACCGTGTGTTAAAGTGTTAACCTGCAAGAGCATGTTTACCAAGCAGTCATCCAGGCTGTTTAAGTGTTTAAATAACCACTTCTTCGACCGGACATATATATTCCTAACACATGCATTCATCTATCGTCTGCATGCAAATGGTCCATGATACACGCGAGATGTAATATTTGCATGCCCATAATGTTCGGTTATAGGGGTGTTTCAGCAGGACAAATTCCACCTATAGCAGCCTACTTAGCTGATGCTTATTGTAAGAGGCCGACCTGACACCGCAGGGTGAATGAGCTCTCAGTCAGGGACGTGACCATGCAGTCAACTGTCCAAAATAACAGCCTACTTCCTGCCTGAAAGTAACTGCCCAGGATCATCATTTAAAGTATAAGAGTTCTGTTATCACGTACCCAAATAGTGTTGTTTACTGGTGCTATAGACTAATCGTATTTTTTGGCGAAAGCCAAACTCAGTTGAAAAGTGTTTAATATTAAAGTCGAATACTCTGTATCATTTTCATGCCTTTAGACTATTATTTTGGCCTGCACATGTACAAGGAACTGGGCATTCAAGGAGTTTATCTGATGGAAAACACTAATGTCTCTTAACAGCAGCCCCGGTTGGATTGAGAACATAGGGGTTTGGTTTAGTTTGCTGCTCTTTAAAGTGATAACCTCTTTACTAAATCATGTATCCGTAGCCTTTTCCCTGTGAACATGTTGCATTCAGTTTGTGGTATTTTGTTCCAAGAGGAGGTTGGGGAAATAGTGGTCAAGAGATATTGAAGTCCTTGAGAATAGGACCGTATTAGTAAAGTAAAGGAAGGACAAACAAATTAGTAAAGGAGTGAGGATGTACACTAATGAGTCAAAAAAGTATGACCACTCACAGGTGAAGCGAAAAGGTTGATAATCTCCTAACACGGGCACATGTCACATATCTGGGTAGATCAGATGGCAAGTGAACAATCAGTTTGTATAGTGAGTGTGTTGAATGCAGGATACATGGTCAGGAGTGAAGACCTGCATCACGTTGACAAAAGCCAAATGGTTAAGGCCAGATGACTGGGTCAGAGCATTTCTGAAGGGGCAAGGCTTTTAGGGAGCTCCCGGTCAACAGTTGTGAGTACCTACCAAAAGTGGTCCAAGGAGGGAAAAAACACAAACTGGCAACCCTGTTGGATGCCCAGGGCTCATTGATGAGCGGGCAGAGCAAAGGCAATCCACAAGTCACAGAAAACGGTAACGGTTACCGGAGTAATATGTCACAACACACGGTGCATCACACTCTGCTAAGTACTGGAAAGCATATCAGCATGATGGTTATAATGTTTTGGCTCATCAGTGTATCTGTCCTATATTATTCGCATTACTTTTCTCATCGTTCTGCTTTTAACTCGGGTTTGTATCTACACGAGATGCTCGAAATAACAACAGTCATTGTCATCTTAAAACACATTATTTCATAACCTTTTAGGTAGCGATTTAAATTTAACAATACAGGCCTCAAGCAAGAACATTTGTGTTCTGTGGTTTTACCTACCGCTCTACTGATGTTGTGTCAGTACAAGCTAGGCAAGAGGGCAGGCGAAATTCCTCTGTGTTAAGGGTTCTGTGAATTAGGAGGCCTTGGCAGGAACACATGTGGGCAAACGGACAGCAGTTGTAAAGATTGCTGAGATATGTCAAACAGAATCTCTGTGATCTATTGCAAGCTGGCAGCTAACACTGAACTGAAGTTAAATGAAGGCCAACACACTTCACCCAAGGCACGATACGCCAGAGAGTTAGAAGGAATAACGCCGACTCACTAATGATGTGCTTCTTATGTAGCTCTGTGGTCAATACGAACTTTTATCATCAGTCGCAATCCCTGAAGTTTCCCGTGCTATGTTCCTCCAAAGACCTGGTGGTGAACTGGTTAATAAAATACACAGGGAGACTCTGAGATGTTCTCCGTTCTGACGATGCATCTTTCAAAGAAGATAATTAGTTGCATTTACCTGGTCGGCACCACTGGAATACACTGACTGATCAGCACTCTGAAAACGAACCATTCACCTGTTGCCTCTAAGAGAACTGTTTTTGAGAAACCTTAAGCCTTTTGTGATGTGCTGACACAGATACTGTATTCATCCAAATTCCTCTTCTCTCCTCTAATCTGTCTTCATACTCTCCATCTTCTGAGGTCAAGCTCGGTAATTCAACAAGAATCGATGGCCAGGAGTCTCTCACTCATGGTTCATATCACCAGCAGCAGGTTGGAGACATTACATATTAGTGCCAAGTCCAAGAGGACTACGTGTTGTAATATAGGACTCCTCAGCTGCCTAGTAGACTTCTCACATTATACAAAACACTGTCATAGAAAAAGCACTAACCTGCTAACCTCCTAACAAGGGCCCATGTCACGGTCTGGGTTGATTAGATCAGTGGTTATCAAAGTGGGACGCCAGGGGGCCGCAGCAAAGTGAAAGGTTTAAAAAAAAGTTTTCAACAGTAAATATCTGAAATAGCTTTATAATAATTTGTCGCATATGTGAAAATTACACTTTTAATGCTAATCTTTCTGATTGGCCGGTATCAAACAGTATTATTGTCTATCTATGGGTTCAATAACACATCCTGCGAAAGGGGGTCCTTGGCCAAAACCTTGTGGTATTTGGGGGCCTTGTCATGGAAAAGTTTGGGAACCCCTGGATTGGATGGTAAGCAAAACATCTGATCTCACAGTCAACAGGTTGGATGCAGTATAAATGAGCAGATGTTAAGACCTGGGTCATGTTGACCAGGGCCAAATTGTTATGGCCAGATGTGGTCCCGGTCAGCAGTGGTGAGTACCTACTGACAGTGGTCCTGGTCAGCAGTGGTGAGTACCTACCAACAGTGGTCCTGGTCAGTAGTGGTGAGTACCTACTGACAGTGGTCCTGGTCAGTAGTGGTGAGTACCTACTGACAGTGGTCCTGGTCAGTAGTGGTGAGTACCTACTGACAGTGGTCCTGGTCAGTAGTGGTGAGTACCTACTGACAGTGGCCCTGGTCAGTAGTGGTGAGTACCTACAGACAGTGGTCCTGGTCAGTAGTGGTGAGTACCTACAGACAGTGGTCCCGGTCTGCAGTGGTGAGTACCTACTGACAGTGGTCCTGGTCAGCAGTGGTGAGTACCTACTGACAGTGGTCCTGGTCAGCAGTGGTGAGTACCTACTGACAGTGGTCCTGGTCAGCAGTGGTGAGTACCTACTGACAGTGGTCCTGGTCAGCAGTGGTGAGTACCAACTGACAGTGGTCCTGGTCAGCAGTGGTGAGTACCTACTGACAGTGGTCCTGGTCAGCAGTGGTGAGTACCTACTGACAGTGGTCCTGGTTAGCAGTGGTGAGTACCTACTGACAGTGGTCCTGGTCAGCAGTGGTGAGTACCTACAGACAGTGGTCCTGGTCAGCAGTGGTGAGTACCTACAGACAGTGGTCCTGGTCAGCAGTGGTGAGTACCAACTGACAGTGGTCCCGGTCAGCAGTGGTGAGGTCAGCAGTGGTGAGTACCTACTGACAGTGGTCCTGGTCAGCAGTGGTGAGTACCTACAGACAGTGGTCCCGGTCAGCAGTGGTGAGTACCTACAGACAGTGGTCCTGGTCAGCAGTGGTGAGTACCTACAGACAGTGGTCCCGGTCAGCAGTGGTGAGTACCTACTGACAGTGGTCCTGGTCAGCAGTGGTGTGTACCTACTGACAGTGGTCCTGGTCAGCAGTGGTGAGTACCTACTGACAGTGGTCCCGGTCAGCAGTGATGAGTACCGACTGATAGTGGCCCCGGTCAGCAGTGGTGAATACCTACTGACAGTGGTCCCGGTCAGCAGTGGTGAGTACCTACTGACAGTGGTCCCGGTCAGCAGTGGTGAGTACCTACTAACAGTGGTCCTGGTCAGCAGTGGTGAGTACCTACTGACAGTGGTCCTGGTCATCAGTGGTGAGTACCTACTGACAGTGGTCCTGGTCAGCAGTGGTGAGTACCTACTGACAGTGGTCCTGGTCAGCAGTGGTGAGTACCTACTGACAGTGGTCCTGGTCAGCAGTGGTGAGTACCTACAGACAGTGGTCCTGGTCAGCAGTGGTGAGTACCTACAGACAGTGGTCCTGGTCAGCAGTGGTGAGTACCTACAGACAGTGGTCCCGGTCAGCAGTGGTGAGTACCTACAGACAGTGGTCCTGGTCAGCAGTGGTGAGTACCTACAGACAGTGGTCCTGGTCATCAGTGGTGAGTACCTACAGACAGTGGTCCTGGTCAGCAGTGGTGAGTACCTACAGACACCACTTTATGGCAGTTATGGCACCACTTTATGGCAGTTATGGCACCACTTTATGGCAGTTATGGTACCCTTTTATGGCAGTTATGGCACCACTTTATGGCAGTTATGGCACCACTTTATGGCAGTTATGGCACCACTTTATGGCAGTTATGGCACCACTTTATGGCAGTTATGGCACCACGTTATGGCAGTTATGGCACCACTTTATGGCAGTTATGGCACCACTTTATGGCAGTTATGGCACCACTTTATGGCAGTTATGGCACCACTTTATGGCAGTTATGGCACCACTTTATGGCAGTTATGGCACCACTTTATGGCAGTTCTGGCACCACTTTATGGCAGTTATGGCACCACTTTATGGCAGTTATGGCACCACTTTATGGCAGTTATGGCCCCACTTTATGGCAGTTATGGCACCACTTTATGGCAGTTATGGCACCACTTTATGGCAGTTATGGCACCACTTTATGGCAGTTATGGCACCACTTTATGGCAGTTATGGCACCACTTTATGGCAGTTATGGCACCACTTTATGGCAGTTATGGCACCACTTTATGGCAGTTATGGCACAACGTTATGGCAGTTATGGCATCACTTTATGGCAGTTATGGCACCACTTTATGGCAGTTATGGCACCACTTTATGGCAGTTATGGCACCACTTTATGGCAGTTATGGCACCACTTTATGGCAGTTATGGTACCCTTTTATGGCAGTTATGGCACCACTTTATGGCAGTTATGGCACCACTTTATGGCAGTTATGGCACCACTTTATGGCAGTTATGGCACCACGTTATGGCAGTTATGGCACCACTTTATGGCAGTTATGGCACCACTTTATGGCAGTTATGGCACCACTTTATGGCAGTTATGGCACCACTTTATGGCAGTTATGGCACCACTTTATGGCAGTTATGGCACCACTTTATGGCAGTTATGGCACCACTTTATGGCAGTTATGGCATCTCTTTATGGCAGTTATGGCACCACTTTATGGCAGTTATGGTACCCTTTTATGGCAGTTATGGCACCACTTTATGGCAGTTATGGCACCAATTTATGGCAGTTATGGTACCCCTTTATGGCAGTTATGGCACCACTTTATGGCAGTTATGGCACCACTTTATGGCAGTTATGGCACCACTTTATGGCAGTTATGGCACCACTTTATGGCAGTTATGGCACCACTTTATGGCAGTTATGGCACCACTTTATGGCAGTTATGGCACCACTTTATGGCAGTTATGGCACCACTTTATGGCAGTTATGGCACCACGTTATGGCAGTTATGGCACCACTTTATGGCAGTTATGGCACCACTTTATGGCAGTTATGGCATCTCTTTATGGCAGTTATGGCACCACTTTATGGCAGTTATGGCACCACTTTATGGCAGTTATGGCACCACTTTATGGCAGTTATGGCACCACTTTATGGCAGTTATGGCACCACTTTATGGCAGTTATGGCACCACTTTATGGCAGTTATGGCACCACTTTATGGCAGTTATGGCACCACTTTATGGCAGTTATGGCACCACTTTATGGCAGTTATGGCACCACGTTATGGCAGTTATGGCACCACTTTATGGCAGTAATGGCACCACTTTATGGCAGTTATGGCACCACTTTATGGCAGTTATGGCACCACTTTATGGCAGTTATGGCACCACTTTATGGAAGTTATGGCACCACTTTATGGCAGTTATGGCACCACTTTATGGCAGTTATGGCACCACTTTATGGCAGTTATGGCACCACTTTATGGCAGTTATGGCACCACTTTATGGCAGTTATGGCACCACTTTATGGCAGTTATGGCACCACTTTATGGCAGTTATGGCACCACTTTATGGCAGTTATGGCACCACTTTATGGCAGTTATGGCACCACTTTATGGCAGTTATGGCACCACTTTATGGCAGTTATGGCACCACGTTATGGCAGTTATGGCACCACTTTATGGCAGTTATGGCACCACTTTATGGCAGTTATGGCATCTCTTTATGGCAGTTATGGCACCACTTTATGGCAGTTATGGCACCACTTTATGGCAGTTATGGCACCACTTTATGGCAGTTATGGCACCACTTTATGGCAGTTATGGCACCACTTTATGGCAGTTATGGCACCACTTTATGGCAGTTATGGCACCACTTTATGGCAGTTATGGCACCACTTTATGGCAGTTATGGCACCACTTTATGGCAGTTATGGCACCACTTTATGGCAGTTATTGCACCACTTTATGGCAGTTATGGCACCACTTTATGGCAGTTATGGCACCACTTTATGGCAGTTATGGCACCACTTTATGGCAGTTATGGCACCACTTTATGGCAGTTATGGCACCACTTTATGGCAGTTATGGCACCACTTTATGGCAGTTATGGCACCACTTTATGGAAGTTATGGCACCACTTTATGGCAGTTATGGCACCACTTTATGGCAGTTATGGCACCACTTTATGGCAGTTATGGCACCACTTTATGGCAGTTATGGCACCACTTTATGGCAGTTATGGCACCACTTTATGGCAGTTATGGCACAACGTTATGGCAGTTATGGCACCACTTTATGGCAGTTATGGCACCACTTTATGGCAGTTATGGCACCACTTTATGGCAGTTATGGCACCACTTTATGGCAGTTATGGCACCACTTTATGGCAGTTATGGTACCCTTTTATGGCAGTTATGGCACCACTTTATGGCAGTTATGGCACCACTTTATGGCAGTTATGGCACCACTTTATGGCAGTTATGGCACCACGTTATGGCAGTTATGGCACCACTTTATGGCAGTTATGGCACCACTTTATGGCAGTTATGGCACCACTTTATGGCAGTTATGGCACCACTTTATGGCAGTTATGGCACCACTTTATGGCAGTTATGGCACCACTTTATGGCAGTTATGGCACCACTTTATGGCAGTTATGGCATCTCTTTATGGCAGTTATGGCACCACTTTATGGCAGTTATGGTACCTTTTATGGCAGTTATGGCACCACTTTATGGCAGTTATGGCACCAATTTATGGCAGTTATGGTACCCCTTTATGGCAGTTATGGCACCACTTTATGGCAGTTATGGCACCACTTTATGGCAGTTATGGCACCACTTTATGGCAGTTATGGCACCACTTTATGGCAGTTATGGCACCACTTTATGGCAGTTATGGCACCACTTTATGGCAGTTATGGCACCACTTTATGGCAGTTATGGCACCACGTTATGGCAGTTATGGCACCACTTTATGGCAGTTATGGCACCACTTTATGGCAGTTATGGCATCTCTTTATGGCAGTTATGGCACCACTTTATGGCAGTTATGGCACCACTTTATGGCAGTTATGGCACCACTTTATGGCAGTTATGGCACCACTTTATGGCAGTTATGGCACCACTTTATGGCAGTTATGGCACCACTTTATGGCAGTTATGGCACCACTTTATGGCAGTTATGGCACCACTTTATGGCAGTTATGGCACCACTTTATGGCAGTTATGGCACCACGTTATGGCAGTTATGGCACCACTTTATGGCAGTAATGGCACCACTTTATGGCAGTTATGGCACCACTTTATGGCAGTTATGGCACCACTTTATGGCAGTTATGGCACCACTTTATGGAAGTTATGGCACCACTTTATGGCAGTTATGGCACCCCTTTATGGCAGTTATGGCACCCCTTTATGGCAGTTATGGCACCACTTTATGGCAGTTATGGCACCACTTTATGGCAGTTATGACACCACGTTATGGCAGTTATGGCACCACTTTATGGCAGTTATGGCACCACTTTATGGCAAGTATGGCACCATTTTATGGCAGTTATGGCACCACTTTATGGCAGTTATGGCACCACTTTATGGCAGTTATGGCACCACTTTATGGCAGTTATGGCACCACTTTATGGCAGTTATGGCACCACTTTATGGCAGTTATGGCACCACGTTATGGCAGTTATGGCACCACTTTATGGCAGTTATGGCACCACTTTATGGCAGTTATGGCACCACTTTATGGCAGTTATGGCACCACTTTATGGCAGTTATGGCACCACTTTATGTCAGTTATGGCACCACTTTATGGCAGTTATGGCACCACTTTATGGCAGTTATGGCACCACTTTATGGCAGTTATGGCACCCCTTTATGGCAGTTATGGCACCACTTTATGGCAGTTATGGCACCACTTTATGGCAGTTATGGCACCACTTTATGGAAGTTATGGCACCACTTTATGGCAGTTATGGCACCACTTTATGGCAGTTATGGCACCACTTTATGGCAGTTATGGCACCACTTTATGGCAGTTATGGCACCACTTTATGGCAGTTATGGCACCACTTTATGGCAGTTATGGCACCACTTTATGGCAGTTATGGCACCACGTTATGGCAGTTATGGCACCACTTTATGGCAGTTATGGCACCACTTTATTGCAGTTATGGCACCACTTTATGGCAGTTATGGCACCACTTTATGGCAGTTATGGCACCACTTTATGGCAGTTATGGCACCACTTTATGGCAGTTATGGCACCACTTTATGGCAGTTATGGCACCACTTTATGGCAGTTATGGCACCACTTTATGGCAGTTATGGTACCCTTTTATGGCAGTTATGGCACCACTTTATGGCAGTTATGGCACCACTTTATGGCAGTTATGGCACCACTTTATGGCAGTTATGGCACCACGTTATGGCAGTTATGGCACCACTTTATGGCAGTTATGGCACCACTTTATGGCAGTTATGGCACCACTTTATGGCAGTTATGGCACCACTTTATGGCAGTTATGGCACCACTTTATGGAAGTTATGGCACCACTTTATGGCAGTTATGGCACCACTTTATGGCAGTTATGGCACCACTTTATGGCAGTTATGGCACCACTTTATGGCAGTTATGGCACCACTTTATGGCAGTTATGGCACCACTTTATTGCAGTTATGGCACCACTTTATGGCAGTTATGGCACCACTTTATGGCAGTTATGGCACCACTTTATGGCAGTTATGGCACCACTTTATGGCAGTTATGGCACCACTTTATGGCAGTTATGGCACCACTTTATGGCAGTTATGGCACCACTTTATGGCAGTTATGGCACCACTTTATGGCAGTTATGGCACCACTTTATGGCAGTTATGGCACCACTTTATGGCAGTTATGGCACCACTTTATGGCAGTTATGGCACCACGTTATGGCAGTTATGGCACCACTTTATGGCAGTTATGGCACCACTTTATGGCAGTTATGGCACCACTTTATGGCAGTTATGGCACCACTTTATGGCAGTTATGGCACCACTTTATGGAAGTTATGGCACCACTTTATGGCAGTTATGGCACCACTTTATGGCAGTTATGGCACCACTTTATGGCAGTTATGGCACCACTTTATGGCAGTTATGGCACCACTTTATGGCAGTTATGGCACCACTTTATGGCAGTTATGGCACCACGTTATGGCAGTTATGGCACCACTTTATGGCAGTTATGGCACCACTTTATTGCAGTTATGGCACCACTTTATGGCAGTTATGGCACCACTTTATGGCAGTTATGGCACCACTTTATGGCAGTTATGGCACCACTTTATGGCAGTTATGGCACCACTTTATGGCAGTTATGGCACCACTTTATGGCAGTTATGGCACCACGTTATGGCAGTTATGGCACCACTTTATGGCAGTTATGGCACCACTTTATGGCAGTTATGGCACCACTTTATGGCAGTTATGGCACCACTTTATGTCAGTTATGGCACCACTTTATGTCAGTTATGGCACCACTTTATGGCAGTTATGGCACCACTTTATGGCAGTTATGGCACCACTTTATGGCAGTTATGGCACCACTTTATGGCAGTTATCGCACCACTTTATGGCAGTTATGGCACCACTTTATGGCAGTTATGGCACCACTTTATGGCAGTTATGGCACCACTTTATGGCAGTTATGGCACCACTTTATGGCAGTTATGGCACCACGTTATGGCAGTTATGGCACCACTTTATGGCAGTTATGGCACCACTTTATTGCAGTTATGGCACCACTTTATGGCAGTTATGGCACCACTTTATGGCAGTTATGGCACCACTTTATGGCAGTTATGGCACCACTTTATGGCAGTTATGGCACCACTTTATGGCAGTTATGGCACCACTTTATGGCAGTTATGGCACCACTTTATGGCAGTTATGGCACCACTTTATGGCAGTTATGGCACCACTTTATGGCAGTTATGGCACCACTTTATGGCAGTTATGGCATCTCTTTATGGCAGTTATGGCACCACTTTATGGCAGTTATGGTACCCTTTTATGGCAGTTATGGCACCACTTTATGGCAGTTATGGCACCAATTTATGGCAGTTATGGTACCCCTTTATGGCAGTTATGGCACCACTTTATGGCAGTTATGGCACCACTTTATGGCAGTTATGGCACCACTTTATGGCAGTTATGGCACCACTTTATTGCAGTTATGGCACCACTTTATGGCAGTTATGGCACCACTTTATGGCAGTTATGGCACCACTTTATGGCAGTTATGGCACCACTTTATGGCAGTTATGGCACCACTTTATGGCAGTTATGGCCCCACTTTATGGCAGTTATGGCACCACTTTATGGCAGTTATGGCACCACTTTATGGCAGTTATGGCCCCACTTTATGGCAGTTATGGCACCACTTTATGGCAGTTATGGTACCCTTTTATGGCAGTTATGGCACCACATTATGGCATTTATGGCACCACTTTATGGCAGTTATGGCATCTCTTTATGGCAGTTATGGCACCACTTTATGGCAGTTATGGTACCCTTTTATGGCAGTTATGGCACCACTTTATGGCAGTTATGGCACCAATTTATGGCAGTTATGGTACCCCTTTATGGCAGTTATGGCACCACTTTATGGCAGTTATGGCATCTCTTTATGGCAGTTATGGCACCACTTTATGGCAGTTATGGTACCCTTTTATGGCAGTTATGGCACCACTTTATGGCAGTTATGGCACCAATTTATGGCAGTTATGGTACCCCTTTATGGCAGTTATGGCACCACTTTATGGCAGTTATGGCACCACTTTATGCGAGTTATGGTACCCCTTTATGGCAGTTATGGCACCACTTTATGGCAGTTATAGCACCACTTTATGGCAGTGGCCTCTTTCAGTCGGATCCTGCGTCCTGCCACACTGCACACGTTATTTGGGATTGGCTTGAGGAACATGATGATGAGTTCAGGGTGTCGCCCTGGCCTCCAAACCCCCAAGATCTCAATTCAGTCGAGCATCTGTGGGATCCATGGCTCCATCTAGCCACTTAGAGGAAGGATTTTAATGTCTCGGGGCCACCTATGACCTGGCACCTTTAGTCCAACAGGTCGGCACTGTTGAAGCGCTGTTTTGGCTCACCGCTGTCACGGTCCGTCCAAGGTGTAGTGCGTGAAGCCATGTGCAGAGCCAATGTATCCGTTTTGAACAGGTTTATTAATACACCAACGTAAAACAAACCGATAACGGCGGAAAAAAGGCTAACTGGTTTAACTGAAATAAACAGTGCGCATATCGCGACTTACATACAAAACATTCCACAAACCACAATAGCACTCAAAATACACAAACACTCACCTCTAAAATAACGTGTGACATGTAACAATGCGAAGCAATGAGTGCACTGCTCGCGACCCTCTTATATCCCATTGATTACAAGCAGAAACAGCTGAGTGACAAAACATAAACAAGGAAGTGAATCACCGAAAGGTCTGTGTAGCCACGCCCCCACACCATTCGTGACAGTATCCCCCACTAAAAGGCTAGCTCCCCAGATAGCCGAACGGAAACACAAAACCAAAACAAGGGAGCAACAGGGAGAGAACCCGCAGTCAAACCCAAAAGGGTCAGTCCAGGACCGCAGGTCCAGCCCTGAAAAGGCCTCGGTGGCTGCGAGGCCGCCATCTAGTGCGGCAGAGAGACCGCCATCTAGTGCGGCTGAGAGTCCGCCATCTTGTGCGGCTCAGAGTCCGCCGTCTTGTGCGGCCCAGAGTCCGCCGTCTTGTGCGGCTCAGAGTCCGCCGTCGTGTGCAGCTCAGAGTCCGCCGTCGTGGGCGACGTGGTGGCGGAGGCCATCGTGGGCGCCGTCGTGGCGGCGGCCATCGGGGGCGCAGTCGTGGCGGCGGCCATCGTGGGCGGTGTCGTGGCGGCGGCCATCGTGAGCGTAGTCGTGGCGGCGGCCATCGTGAGCGTAGTCGTGGCGGCGGCCATCGTGAGCGTAGTCGTGGCGGCGGCCATCGTGAGCGTAGTCGTGGCGGCGGCCATCGTGAGCGTAGTCGTGGCGGCGGCCATCGTGAGCGAGTCGTGGCGGCGGCCATCGTGAGCGAGTCGTGGCGGCGGCCATCGTGAGCGTAGTCGTGGCGGCGGCCATCGTGAGCGTGAGTCGTGGCGGCGGCCATCGGGAGCGAGTCGTGGCGGCGGCCATCGTGAGCGAGTCGTGGCGGCGGCCATCGTGAGCGTAGTCGTGGCGGCGGCCATCGTGAGCGTAGTCGTGGCGCGGCCTTCGTGGTCGGCGATGCGGCAGCCATTGTGGGCGGCGATGCGGCAGCCGTTGTGGGCGGCGATGCGGCAGCCATTGTGGGCGGCGATGCGGCAGCCATTGTGGGCGGCGATGCGGCAGCCAGTGTGGGCGGCGATGCGGCAGCCAGTGTGGGCGGCGATGCGGCAGCCATTGTGGGCGGCGGCGTGGCGGCAACAGCCATCTTGAGCGCTGGCGGCACGGCGGGAGCCATCGTGGACGCTGGCGTGACGGCGGCAGCCATCTTGGGCGCTGGCGGGACGACGGTAGCCATCTTGGACGCTGGCGTGACGGCGGGAGCCATCGTGGGCGCTGGCGTGACGGCAACAGCCATCTTGAGCGCCGGCGGGACGACGGCAGCCATCTTGAGCGCTGGCGTGCCGGCAACAGCCATCTTGAGCGCTGGCGGGACGGCGGGAGCCATCGTGGACGCTGGCGTGACGGCGGCAGCCATCTTGAGCGCCGGCGGGACGACGGCAGCCATCTTGAGCGCTGGCGTGACGGCAACAGCCATCTTGAGCGCCGGCGGGACGACGGCAGCCATCTTGAGCGCTGGCGTGCCGGCAACAGCCATCTTGAGCGCTGGCGGGACGGCGGGAGCCATCGTGGACGCTGGCGTGACGGCGGCAGCCATCTTGGGCGCTGGCGGGACGACGGTAGCCATCTTGGGCGCTGGCGGGACGGCGGGAGCCATCGTGGACGCTGGCGTGACGGCGGGAGCCATCGTGGGCGCTGGCGTGACGGCAACAGCCATCTTGAGCGCCGGCGGGACGACGGCAGCCATCTTGAGCGCTGGCGTGACGGCAGCAGCCATCTTGGGCGCTGGCGGGACGGCAACAGCCATCTTGAGCGCTGGCGGGACGACGGTAGCCATCTTGGGCGCTGGCGGGACGGCAGGAACCATCGTGAACGCTGGCGTGACGGCGACCATCTCAGGCGCAAGCGTGGTGGCGACCATCTCAGGCGCTGGCTCCTGTAAATCCAGCCATGTCCTCCACCACGTCCTAATAGCAGCCGAGGGCTGATCATCCAACCCCTCCGGGGTTTTTCTGTCCCTGACGTCGGTGGCCGAAAAGGGTCTTCCCACTGCGGGGTTTGTGGCTGTAGCTCCAGCCATGTCCTCCACCACGTCCTAATAACAGCTGAGGGCTGTTCATCCAACCCCTCCGGGGGTTTTTCTGTCCCTGTCGTCGGCGGCAGAAAAGGGTCTTCCCACGGCGGGGGTAGTGGCTGTAGCTCCAGGGGTTTCCCTCCCCCTGTCTGCAGCCCCGGAGCAGTGGGGGGCCGTTCCTGCAGCACCAGGACCGTGGGTGCTCTCTCCGCGGTCCTCCCGGAACACCTCCTTAGCTCCCCCCCAAAAACCTTCTTGGGACGCCTTCGGGGTGCCCTCTTGCCTTCCTCCGGGAGGGACCGCGGACCCGATGTAATCGGCCCTGATAGCTGCATCGGTGGCTCATACCCGAAGTAAGCACGGAGGCGCCTATACTCCTCTTCGGGCGTCTCCGGCTTACCCCAGTCCCACTGCTCCGTGGTGCGACGGTGAGCTTCATCCTTCGGGGCGCTATAGCTTGCCCCCCCGAGGAATCCACTCACCGTCTGCTGGCTCCGCTGGCTTCTTTGTGGGCTTCGCATTCTGTCACGGTCCGTCCAAGGTGTAGTGCGTGAAGCCATGTGCAGAGCCAATGTATCCGTTTTGAACAGGTTTATTAATACACCAACGTAAAACAAACCGATAACGGCGGAAAAAAGGCTAACTGGTTTAACTGAAATAAACAGTGCGCATATCGCGACTTACATACAAAACATTCCACAAACCACAATAGCACTCAAAATACACAAACACTCACCTCTAAAATAACGTGTGACATGTAACAATGCGAAGCAATGAGTGCACTGCTCGCGACCCTCTTATATCCCATTGATTACAAGCAGAAACAGCTGAGTGACAAAACATAAACAAGGAAGTGAATCACCGAAAGGTCTGTGTAGCCACGCCCCCACACCATTCGTGACAACCGCTGTGTATTATCTGACTCAAGTGTAGTTAAAAAGGCCTCAGGTCATATCTGATGAAGATGAGTAGGAGAAGATATCACTAATATCCGTTTATCACTAATAACAAATGTCTTCATGTTCACCCCGACTGGTCATTCAATTGTGAGAACTAACCACCTTTTATCTTAGACGGTTTGCCACCTTCAAATCCATGTGGCGTCACAAAACCACTGCTGTGTGTTACTGTCAGTTCAAAACACTCCAGGCTGAACATGAAAACTATTTTTTATTGGAGTGGGCCTCCAGACTTGGTAGACCTTTCGGCTTTGTGAGTAACCAGCCATGTGTCCCATAGACACTAATAGGAATATGCACACCACTCCAAATTAAAGAGCTGAGGCAATACTGCACCCAAACTCAATTATTCTCCATGCATCTGCCCAATGATACTGTTAATCTGTACATCAACTAAATCATAACACTATAATAACACTATGATTTCCTGCTCATATCTGATTACCATACGATGTCCTCAATGATCACCAAACAGTTATGTAACTTGTGTAACTGTTCAGTGTTTTGTTTTTAAATAGCTTAAAGTAGCACCACTACACCGTGAAAATACTATTTTGTGTATATTTCGTATAAATTCTAATTCTGACATAATAGTTCAGCGATAGATCCTGTACACACAGAAGCCCATGACAGCCCCAGCTGGGGTACATTTACCTATTTACCTGAGTGTCAATGCAGTCACAGGGTTTTTCCCTGTTGTTTAACTGTTGTTCCACTGAGTCATCTGGGTCAACAGGTAGGTTTGGTGGATCTTAAAAATTTGACATGTTGCAAAGAAGGTTGTCAATACAAATTCATGCTATTGCTGTATTTCCATTGTCGTGTCCAGCTGTCAGCTCAAGGTCTTTCTGGTTGTTCGTGTGGTTGCCAATTTTGTCTTTCATAGTACAGTGAATGAACTATCTTTGGAGTGACTGAGGATCTAGAATCTTCTAGAATCAATAATCTAATCTGTAGCATTTAGTCACCAAGCAAATTATGTTTGTCAGACAGGAGTCATTATTTTGAGGAGATTTGACACTCACTTCATGTATACATTTATTGAATGCTCGAAACTGTTCATGTCTGAATACATTTGCTAAAACATAAACCATAGTTGTAACACAAGTCTGCACATGAGAACACGTTTCTTTACAAAAGATTCTGAATCTAGTCAGGGTAAATTACCACATTTTCGTTGCAGTCATGTTTACAGACGAACATACAACAAAAAAAACACAAAAGAACTGGCTGGCGTTTCAAATTTCACCGTGTTCCCTATAAAGTATCCAACCGCAGAGAAATTAAAAACGCAATTCCATTCGGTTGAAATGTATTTATTTTGAAATGTTGGACAACAAAAAAATATTTCAATGAAAAAAAAAACAATTTTAAGTGTCAACTCTTCTCTGTAGTAATAAAAACAATCAAATTATATTCAACAAACAAAAACATTCATAAAAAAATGAAAAATAACTATTTCTAGAATGTATAAACAAAACTTTTACTGAATTTGACATTTCTCTCTTTTTGTGCCACATGTTCTCCATCTCCTTAACTGCAGAGATCCCAGGGGTGGGTTCAGGGTGCCAGGGTGGCTGTCTGACCTGCTCTGATTACAATGGCTGTCTGTCCTGTAAGCCCCGTCTCTTTATCTTCCTGGAGAGAAATGGGATGAGGCAAATCGGGGTGTGTCTTCCATCATGCCCCACCGGATTTTACGGCACCCGCTCGCCAGACAGAAACACATGCACAAGTAAGATGCATAGTAATAATCACTTGGTGCTTAACTATACAACAAGGCAATCAGAGAACAGTTCACTACATGTTGTGTACAAATGGTGGCATTGTTTTAAAGTTTCAGAATGTTATTGTAAGTACTGTTACAATGGGAATGGTATGAACTAGATTTGAGTTCCATGTCATTAGTCAGCTGTTATACACAATATTCACATTTCATCTGATGTATGTTAACTGAGCTAAGGAAAAGGATGTATACGGACAACCCTGATTGGCTGATATATGTTGTCATATATACAGTATACGGTCAGAAACTCTGTGCCATGTAGAACTGCTGTGTCAACATTACATCATATTTTGTTTTGTTTGCTCACTCGTACATACAACAAATGGCTTCTGGAGAACAACAGAAATATGCAGGCTTTTAATGTGTTTAAAATATGTCTCAGAGTGCCGGTCGGAGTGTGATTCCTGCTTCAATAAGAACTTCTGCACGCGGTGCAGGGTGGGGTATTATCTCCACCTGGGCAGATGCCATGAGAGCTGTCCAGAGGGCCTGATCCCCAGTGACAGACAGAGGGAATGTATCCCCAGTGAGTAGGCTTAAAACATATTTTTTATTATTAGGTCCTGCTGGCTTTTGTGTTCAAAATATGTCACAGTATTGCAATATTTTAATCACACTTCAGCGTTAAAACGTCAAACCGTATATATTTGTATTTCGTTCATCTTTATTATCGTTGTGTTTGTGTGAGCAAATTCATTTGTTTGAGTCTGACTCCCATAGTCGTTTTGTCTAATGCGGAGTATCGTTATGTAACGTTCCGCACCGGTGTTTCAGAGTGTCCGGCTGAGTGTGACGTCTGTCAAAATAGTGACACGTGCTCGAGGTGCAGACCGTCCCTGTACCTGCTGCTGGGGAAGTGTCACCAAGTCTGTCCAGATGAGTTCGAACCCAACGACAAACACATGGAGTGTTCCCCGCAATGTGAGCCCCGAAAACAAACACGAGAACCGTTAGATCACGCAAGGCTTTAGGAGGAATCGGTGGACGGGCTCATTTGGCTGGAATGGAAAGATATCAAACAGATGGGAATAACTGGGTCTATTTGGTATCCAGCCATAACCACGAGCCCAATCTCAGATTATAAAGCATATTTGCCTCCACTGTTCCGTTCTATCCATACATTTGGCTGGTGAACATGTTGGAAACAGCTTTCCGTAACGCTGTTTTGTCTCCCTGTTTCTTTAATTTGTTGGAGCAGTACACTGTGAAGTGGGTGAGTGGAGTGAGTGGAGCCCCTGTACCCGATCAGGCAAAACCTGTGGGTTCAAACGGGGTGAAGAAACAAGGACACGAGAAGTGATCCAGTTCCCCTCGGCCAATGGAAAGCCCTGTCCCCCTATCTCGGAAAAGAAACAGTGTGCCCTCAAAAGACGGCGATGCCCAGGTAAATGCTATCGTGATCATTGGTGGTAAGCGAGCTCAGTATGTCCAGGAAAATGTAAATGTTAGTTGTAAGTGCTCCATCTCCATTGTGAGTACTGCTGTAAACTGGAGTTTTAGATCTCCAGACCAAACTGTGCCTATAGTCCAAATATAAACTGAATTTATTGCTTAGTCATCTGCCATTAATCTCCTTATAAAGCCTATGTTGTTGCGGAGATTTCACCGACTTGAAAATATATCAAACGGCTTGATTTTCCGTGTTACAATAAAATAGCAGAATCTAACGATTGAACTAAATAATTTTGTACACCGAAGTGAAAAACCAGTATGAACACAAACCCAGAACAAACACAAACTATCGGCCTGAGTGCAGCAGAAACACAACGACTTCTACAACATCCATGTCTGGAGAGTCACAAATCTCAGATCAGAGAAAGTTTACTGACCAGTATCAGCTACAGGCTGATACAAACATACGCACACTGATGACTCAAAACATTGTGACCGCTCACAGGTGAAGCTAAATGTTGGTCATCTGCTATTAAGGGCACACGTACAGATCTGGCTAGTTTAGACGGTATGCAAACAATCAGTCCTGAAGTCAACGTGTTGAACACTGATCTAATGGGTAGGAGTGAAGACCTGAGCGACGTATGGGCACCATTATTATGGTGTGTATGGGGCTGCGTAGCTACCAGCTAGTGGGCTAATGATGACCCCTGTCTACCATTAAAAGTGTCCAGAATAGGCATGTGCTAGTGGGCTAATGATGACCCCTGTCTACCATTAAAAGTGTCCAGAATAGGCATGTGCTAGTGGGCTAATGATGACCCCTGTCTACCATTAAAAGTGTCCAGAATGGGCATGTCCTAGTGGGCTAATGATGACCCCTGTCTACCATTAAAAGTGTCCAGAATAGGCATGTGGTAGTGGGCTAATGATGACCCCTGTCTACCATTAAAAGTGTCCAGAATAGGCATGTGGTAGTGGGCTAATGATGACCCCTGTCTACCATTAAAAGTGTCCAGAATGGGCATGTGCTAGTCGGCTAATGATGACCCCTGTCTACCATTAAAAGTGTCCAGAATGGGCATGTCCTAGTGGGCTAATGATGACCCCTGTCTACCATTAAAAGTGTACTGGTACTGGGCAGCAATCTGTCGAAAACAACTACGTATCTTGGGTTGAACGTGTCAATTAGCCTGTGTGTGTTGTTGTTTCTAGTCGTCCAGTTCCCTCTCCCCTTCTCCCCTCTCTGTCGCTCTACTGTCTTTACTCTTGCACACCTAAAGACAACACACCCCCCCTCCTCCCTAATGGGTCTCCGGTTCCCCTGTCCCGTGGTGAGGTCATGGGGCTTAGTATGGAGCCGGTGCTCTGTTGATCGGCCCGCCAGGCTGGGGCCATGAACACGGTGCACAGCTGTGGGTGGATGGGTGCGTGCAGGCTGCGTTTATCACACACACACACACGCTACACGGTTATCGACCTTTCCGCTGCATGTGATTACCCAGCTGCTTCCCCCGGGCCGGACGGCCGCCTCCTGGAACACCGAATGAGCAGACCTCATTATCTGCTCTGGCGCGTCCCCTCCGCTACGTGTTTATGTTTCGCATATGCCACCGGGTCAGTGGTCCGACCTCCGCCAGCTCACACTAATCCCCAGCAGCCCCTCAGACACTGATACATCCGCCTCCCCCCACCCCTCTGTCTATCCCCAAACCATACTGGCTTTATTTGTTATTTCTCCCGCCAAGTTTCGACTTTCTCTAAAAAGCTCCCTCACTCTCAGCCTCTTCAGCCCCTCTCCCTCGTCCTCTTCTCTTTTTTACCTCGTTTTCTTCAGGGTCTCTCGGTCTGTTTGTTTTTTGTAAACACAACATTGTAATCTTCTCACAAACCAAGGGGGTTTCTTGCTCCTTGTCGGCCGATATGACAACAGGAGCTGGACTTTAATACGCTCCACACACATGGAGTGCAGGTCAGTGAATCACGGGGCAAGAACCTTCACAGGCTCTCTAACTTTTCTAACCCTGATGTGACCAGGTCGATCCATGTCTTCTGCACCCAGTTGAGCAACAGTAGCCAGAGGTGTCTTGGTGGTCCTGTTTACGTTTCCTCACCCGCTGTCTGACGGACTCTCTGCTATCTCCTTTGTGTCAACAACTACGGCTAATTTGTCCTCCAAACCGTCCCTTTCCCTCTGTATCTCACGAGGTTAGATGTTCGCCCCTTACCACCCAACCCTGAGGGCGATCAGGGGTGCAGCATGCCAGGCATCCTGTAGCCTTCAAAGCACCCGGCATTCCTTCTGTGGGACAACTCCGAGCTTTTAATCCTGACCTGGCCCCCGGCAAATACCCCCAGATGACAGAGTGCCTGCTATAGTTGATGTTTCTCCCCATTCTGCAGCAATCCCATGTTAAAACTGTAAATAATATCATATTACAGTTCTGTTTTTCAATGGGGAAATATTAATATTGCTGATGTGAATGACACACAGCAGCACTAAAAGCAATGTTGTGAAGTTGCAACAATTTTGAAAGCTGAGTAATGCCTCTAATCCGGTTCTGTTGATATGACTTTGACAGTCATTTTTCAGAGTTGTATGTCTTTTACAGGCTATATAAACCACATGCCTGAACCCGATCATACTGTATGTAAACACACCTCATCACAGTTAAGGTTTCAAAGAAGCAGCACAACTGCCTAACCCCAACCACACAAACATACACAAACAAAAATAAGATTCATTCAACAATCATTAAACATTAGCCACTGAATCTCTGTTGACGTTGTGTTGACGTTGTTTCAGTTCTGACATTTTATCGGATTCTTGGACACAATTCTGATAGACAAAAGCACTATGATACATGTGCTTCGTAATCATATGAACACAAGCCCAGTGTAGGGTTTTAGGAAACCCAGAGATTATGACTATGCCCCTGAACTTCACATGGTTATGACAAACAAAACAATTTGTAGAGGGGACTTCCTGTGTTGAAACAAGCTGAGATAGGCTTGGATGGGATCTGGGTTGTGGTTGGAGATCAGCCGTGCTTCGTCCAGTCCCAGAGTGAACCAGGCCCCCAGAATGTGGCTCATCTCCCCCGCCGTCTGTCTCTCTCTATTAATCCATTCTTGTCACACTCTCTCTCTCTCTTAATCTGTTTTAGTGTCTCTCTCTCACTCACTTTCACTGTCTCTCTCACTGTCACTGTCTCTCTCTCTCTCACTTTCACTGTCTCTCACTTTCACTGTCTCTCACTTTCACTGTCTCTCTCACTGTCACTGTCACTGTCTTTCTCTCTCTCTCTCTCTCTCTCTCACTTTCACTCTCTCTCTCTCTCTCACTGTCTCTCTCTCACACATTCACTTTCCCTCCCTCTCTCTCCCCCTCTCTCTCTCTCTCTCTCTCTCTCTCTCTCTCTCTCTCTCTGGCTCTGTCTATCCCCCACTCATTGTTTGGACTATACAGTCCTGCTGTTAGAGCAACCCCAGCTTTAATACCTCCTATTTCACACTGCCCTGCACTCACACACACAGACACAGACACACACACACACACACACACACACACACACACATACAGACCCACACACACACACACACACAAATACAGGCACACCCACACAGACACACACACAGACACACAGACACACACACACATACAGGCACACACACAGACACACACACACACACACACATACAGGCACACATACACACAGACACACATACAGACACACACACACACATACAGGCACACACACACAGACACACACACATACAGACACACACACCCATACAGGCACACACACACACACAGACACACACACACACACATACACACACACATACAGTCACACACACAGACACACACACATACAGACACACATACACACATACAGACTCACACACATACACACACATACAGACACACATACACACAGACACACACACACACAGGCCTACACACAGACACACCCATGCACACACACACAGACACACACACACAGACACACACACCCGTACCAGGCCCAGGTTGTATCGGAGCCTCACTGCTCTTCCTGTCCTGTGCTCAGATCCAGATAGAGGTTGCTGGGGAGGGCTAGTATTAGCATTAGCGCTGGATGTAAACAGACATTGGCTGGTAGGAGTCTATATCACACTGGCTGGACCCCAGGAATGTGTGGGTCAACACTGGGCTCTCGCAGGCGGCAAGACCCTCTCTCCCTAGTCAGGATGTAGTGGAGAAAAGCTGGACTGATTAATGGGGGGGGCACGAGGAGACGGGAGGAGAGGGGCTCCGTGCCTACCTCAGCAGTTTCACAATCTGGCTGCTCACACAAAAACAGCACCACATGAAGAGGACTAGTTTGCCTGTCAATCTGTATACTCTCTTCTGTCCTTCATCAATCTCCCCCTCTGTGGTTGGAGGGGGTGTTATTAATGATAATGGGCTTTTTACTGATATCCTCAGTAACTTTGTTTATGACATTGCAGAGGATTTGTTCAAGTTTATTTAAAGGGTTTCTATTTTTAAATTGAGAGTTGTGATTTGAAATAATCCCGACCGGTCCCTGTGATGCCATACTGACATCTAGTGGTCAATGGAAATAGTACGTTTGTATAGTTACATGGACCTGGCAGCAATGGGTGCAGAGAGATGATATGGAATGGAAGACAGATACTTCACCCAACCTCATTTCGTGTTCATTATATTCTGTCTATTCTCATTAAACGTGCAGCTCTATCCAATAACTTCGACCAACAAGACTTTTCCCTTCTGTCTTTTTTACAATCTACAGGGCAAGTAATCAAGAATAAAAAGGGTGAGCGTCGAAGCGAACGGAGACATCGAAACAGAGACAAGCAGTACCGGGGGGAAGACCAGCAGGAGAGAAAGAGGGAGAGAGAAAAGGAGAAAGGAGAAAGAGGGGTGCGTTTGGAGACAGGTGACCAGGAGGACTCTGAGAGCAAGAACAAAACAGAGAAAAGGCACCGGAGAGGCCAAAACAGAGACGGTGCGGTCTTAACCCTGGCCGGAGGTCCTGCACAGTAACAGAGATTGGAGCCCTGCCTTTCCGTCACCACTTTGTTTCCCTTGCCCTCTGAACCCCGTGCTGAGGGGGTGCTGCTGCTACCTGTATAATTTAAATATATACTGTATATGCCCAAGAGAGGTGGGGTCGCTCTGTGGGGCCTATAGACTCTAAGGACTTCACCTACCTGCCCCCTGGCCCCCGCCACTAAACACTGAGGTCACCTCCCTATTCCTGACCTGTCATCTAGTTTCAAACAATGGACCAGAAATACACAAGACTGGTGTTGGTTGGACAGGACTGTATGAAACATATCTAGGGATTTTGAATTTGGTCTGTACGGAGAGGAATGACCCATGGGGATATGTGGAATGTGACAGCATTGGGATGCTGTTGGGATTCCAGACAATGTTGCTGTTTGAATCTGTTATTTAAAAGGCACCCGCCCAATAACGAACAAACTCTGAGTCTTGGTTTGAATGTAGGTTTATTTTGTGACATTATGTAGAGTTGTTGTTGTTTTAATGTTTTTTTTGTTGTGGTTTAGTTTATCATGTTTTAAATTATCATGGAACATCACTAACAGAGAAAGCGACAGTCAGATGTGGGGGAAGGAAGTAAATGAGGTCACTGGCCTGAATATATTTGACGAACAGAATGAGGATGGGCACCGATGTTTTCTTTACGAGTTTTTGGTCACGTTTGTTCAGGTATTTCCTGGACTATGGAATAGTTTCCTTAGCTGTTTATGTTTGTTTTTACTAAATCCACCTGACCAGAACGCACCAGTATGTCAAATAAACTATAATGGGTTTGTACTTGTCTGTGTTTATCTTGATTATTGAACACTCTCAGATGACCAGCATGTTAAATACACACTGATGAGTTAAAACATTATGACCACTCACAAGTAAAGCTAATAATGTTGATCGTCTTCTAACAACTGCCCATGTCACGGTCTGGGTAGATTAGATGGAAAGCGAACAATCAGTTCTCGTAGTCAATGTGTCGGATACAGGAGAAATGGGGCGGGAGTGAAGACCTGAGTGACTTTGGTTATGGCAATACGACCTCTGGGTCAGAACATCTCTGAACAATTTACACAGAATCTCTCACAATTTACTTGACTTGATGTATCTGCTACTAATGTCTTGGTGTCAGATACTACACAACACATTTAGTGGTTCTGCGAAGTCCATTCCTTGGCATGTCGGCATATTATAATGTTAAGGTTTGTCAGTGGAAATGCGTTTCACTCAACCTGAGATTTTATGAACTGAAGATTCAGTTTCTGTCTAAAGCCTTTTAGAAAATGCAACAAAATCCCTCATTTTATCACTGAGTGTAATGCAGTATATTTAATTGGTAACATTGGCTCTCTCTACTTTAAATTCGATACATATTGCGTCCCATATTGCGCTTTAATATCTTCACTGTCATTACTTCTCATTTAGAACAACTAACAGTTAGACGCAAAAATGGCCACACAGAGACATCTCAGTTGGTCATCGGGCAGGTTATTTACCATTAACCTACTAGGGCCAGAGACATCTCAGTTGGTCATCGGGCAGGTTATTTACCATTAACCTACTAGGGCCAGAGACATCTCAGTTGGTCATCGGGCAGGTTATTTACCATTACCCTACTAGGGCCAGAGACATCTCAGTTGGTCATCGGGCAGGTTATTTACCATTAACCTACTAGGGCCAGAGACATCTCAGTTGGTCATCGGGCAGGTTATTTACCATTACCCTACTAGGGCCAGAGACATCTCAGTTGGTCATCGGGCAGGTTATTTACCATTAACCTACTAGGGCCAGAGACATCTCAGTTGGTCATCGGGCAGGTTATTTACCATTAACCTACTAGGGCCAGAGACATCTCAGTTGGTCATCGGGCAGGTTATTTACCATTACCCTACTAGGGCCAGAGACATCTCAGTTGGTCATCGGGCAGGTTATTTACCATTAACCTACTAGGGCCAGAGACATCTCAGTTGGTCATCGGGCAGGTTATTTACCATTAACCTACTAGGGCCAGAGACATCTCAGTTGGTCATCGGGCAGGTTATTTACCATTACCCTACTAGGGCCAGAGCCATCTGATATAATCATTACTTGCATCTATTTGGGATCCTATAAATAAGTCCCTGATTAGGGGGTTGCAATGAAACATTTTATTGGAATTGGCTTTGAGGGACTGAGTTAAATACTACGGGTATAAGGTTTTGCCCGTTGCTAGAAGGTATGGATGAGCAGTTCCTTTTGTTTTGTAGCGGATTAAGGTTTTAATTAGAAGTCTAGTAGAGAAACACATGAGACCTTGAGATTGTGGAATATCATTATTAATATTATTATAAGGGTTGCAATGTTCAGAATGAGATGCTGGAGTTTGGGAACCCAGCCAACAGAGGGGTGCAGGTGTCTAGACATGGAAAATCTACTCACATCTGTAAAATGTCCTCATGTTCCTTGGCTGTTATATTGCCATTAACACCAATCATTGGACCCAATGAATTCCATGTGATTGGTGTCCCAACCATTACAGATCTGACACCTGCTGGATTTCTTTTGATAGACTATTTCTTTGGAACTCAGTTAGTTGCCCCATGTTTCTTTAAAAATCTCTATATATAAAAATGTCAATGTCATAAATAACCTCTTTTTACCTGAGTAATTAACTGATAATATAACTAATAGTCAGCAATCAATGTCACCTTGTTTTCTGGCAACTTCAAAAGTACCAGGCTTTTTCCACATGGTGTTTCTATCTATTTGTCCACTCCCTGAATGCTATGTCTATGCTACCATTTACAGTTCCAGTACCTGCAGTCGGATGTTTTGCGTTCAGACAGCATTTATTCACAGAGTACATGAACACAGAATTATGAACCAACGATAGAGGAACATAGACATAGTTGTCTGCAGCAGGGTGCTGTTTAGTGAACCATATTGAGGTGGCTTGGCAGGCTCTGTGGGGAAGATGGACACCCAGGGCTACATCACTGGGTACTGAACTTGACCTTGATGAAGGGCACGTTTGTTTGTTCAGCCTCCTGTCACATAAACTGTGATTATGTCCTTCCACCTGAGATTACCTTGTCCAGAGGGATTTACAATAGGAAGTGCAGACATTATCAGACTTTTACAAAAGGGAATTGGTGCAGTGTTTCCTGAATCCGCAGCTTGGTTAAATCCAAACAAAGCACAGCCTGCTCACCACCTTGACAGCTGCTGCAGTTCACAACTGATGATCTGTTAAGCACAAGCAGGTTACTGTCCTATTTGGTTGCAGTCGCAACTAGACCTTGTTGTTATGAGTTATGCTGTATTTACCTGTTTTGAGGAATCCAATGTGTTATGATTAAACTGGGTATTTACAGTATCATTAAATAAATACTTGCAGTCTCTAATCTACATTCATAGCAGACGTTTGAAAATCTTAAGCAGAAATCCTATCAATAAGCACCATGCTGAACAAAAGGCATGTAAAAGCAGCAACAATATGAGTTTATTATTGAAGGGTATCTGGTCCTGCGTGCGCTAGGCGTGTCTGACTCAAATAAACACATGAGTGATACGATTGGCTGCGCGTGATGACGTACAACAACATAAATTACCATACGTCAGAACACTAAGTACGTAGATGGCCAGAAGGAGGAAAACAGAAGGGTGAGTTGAGCGTTAGCCTAATAGCATGGTTAGCTAGACATGTAAATTGTATACAGCATGTGGGATTCGTTTTATAACATTTTACAGCAATAATAATGCCACCCATCATCCCCGATACATGTATATATATACCCGGTATATATCAAAATAAAAGTTTGAGTCTCTGCGAACTGAGAATGTGGTTCGTGTGACTGTGTGTGATGGCAACTAGCCTAATGCTAAGATTTAGCTACACTATTATTCCCGTGTACTAATGTCCTAAACCCGTGCTACATTTATTCCCGTGTACTAATGTCCTAGACCCGTGGCTACACTGTTATTCCCCTGTACTGTCCTAGACCCGTGCTACACTATTATTCCTGTGTCCTAGACCCGTGCTACACTATTATTCCCCTGTACTGTCCTAGACCCGTGCTACACTATTATTCCTGTACTGTCCTAGACCCGTGCTACACTATTATTCCTGTACTGTCCTAGACCCGTGCTACACTATTATTCCTGTACTGTCCTAGACCCGTGCTACACTATTATTCCCCTGTACTGTCCTAGACCCGTGCTACACTATTATTCCCCTGTACTGTCCTAGACCCGTGCTACACTATTATTCCCCTGTACTGTCCTAGGCCCGTGCTACACTATTATTCCTGTGTCCTAGACCTGTGCTACACTATTATTCCTGTGTCCTAGACTCGTGCTACACTATTATTCCTGTACTGTCCTAGACCCGTGCTACACTATTATTCCTGTACTGTCCTAGACCCGTGCTACACTATTATTCCTGTACTGTCCTAGACCCGTGCTACACTATTATTCCTGTACTGTCCTAGACCCGTGCTACACTATTATTCCTGTACTGTCCTAGACCCGTGCTACACTATTATTCCTGTACTGTCCTAGACCCGTGCTACACTATTATTCCTGTACTGTCCTAGACCCGTGCTACACTATTATTCCTGTACTGTCCTAGACCCGTGCTACACTATTATTCCTGTACTGTCCTAGACCCGTGCTACACTATTATTCCTGTACTGTCCTAGACCCGTGCTACACTATTATTCCTGTACTGTCCTAGACCCGTGCTACACTATTATTCCTGTACTGTCCTAGACCCGTGCTACACTATTATTCCTGTACTGTCCTAGACCCGTGCTACACTATTATTCCTGTACTGTCCTAGACCCGTGCTACACTATTATTCCTGTACTGTCCTAGACCCTTGCTACACTATTATTCCTGTACTGTCCTAGACCCGTGCTACTGTCCTAGACTACACTATTATTCCTGTACTGTCCTAGACCCGTGCTACACTATTATTCCTGTACTGTCCTAGACCCGTGCTACACTATTATTCCTGTACTGTCCTAGACCCGTGCTACACTATTATTCCTGTACTGTCCTAGACCCGTGCTACACTATTATTCCTGTACTGTCCTAGACCCGTGCTACACTATTATTCCTGTACTGTCCTAGACCCGTGCTACACTATTATTCCCTGTACTGTCCTAGACCCGTGCTACACTATTATTCCTGTACTGTCCTAGACCCGTGCTACACTATTATTCCTGTACTGTCCTAGACCCGTGCTACACTATTATTCCTGTACTGTACACTATTATTCCTACTGTCCTAGACCCGTGCTACACTATTATTCCTGTACTGTCCTAGACCCGTGCTACACTATTATTCCTGTACTGTCCTAGACCCGTGCTACACTATTATTCCTGTACTGTCCTAGACCCGTGCTACACTATTATTCCTGTACTGTCCTAGACCCGTGCTACACTATTATTCCTGTACTGTCCTAGACCCGTGCTACACTATTATTCCTGTACTGTCCTAGACCCGTGCTACACTATTATTCCTGTACTGTCCTAGACCCGTGTCCTAGACCCGTGCTACTATTATTCCTGTACTGTCCTAGACTACACTATTATTCCTGTACTGTCCTAGACCCGTGCTACACTATTATTCCTGTACTGTCCTAGACCCGTGCTACACTATTATTCCTGTACTGTCCTAGACCCGTGCTACACTATTATTCCTGTACTGTCCTAGACCCGTGGCGACTACAACAACAGGTCTCATTGTTTTGATCTTTCAGGCTGCGCGTTTCTAACTAACCTAGTTTTTAATGTGTCGTTCTGTTGCTGTTTTAATGCGGGTTACCACACCGTAACAACGTTTAAAAATGTATTGTGCCAATGTGCTGGGATATGCTAGCTGGTGTACATATATTTTATTGACATTTATTAAATCTAGAGTGAAGGAGTGTACGGCCAATTGTGGAGGATTGAATATTTGTTTGTCTGCTATCTTCAGCCACAGCATTGCTATTTAACAAAAGAATAGCGCGTATATATTAGTTTCTGAAAATATTCAGATCCCTTTACATTCTCAATTTTTTTTGTTGCGTTATCGACTCAATTTAAAGTTGATTACATTTTTCCCATCAATCTACACACAATACCCGTTGATGACACCGCAAAAATAACATTCTGTAGTGTTTGCCAATGTATTGAATATGTTAAGCTGAAATCTCATGTACATAAGTTTTCTGACACTCCCAAACTGAACTCTTGCATCCTGCATCATACAAACATTTCTGGGATGTCTGATTTTGATTGGAGTCCACTTGTGGCAACTTCATTTGATTGGACATTTTGAAAGGTACAGCCCTGTTTATGGTACGGAGTAAAAACCATGAAATGAGGTCCAAAGTACTTTACGTAGACCCCCAAGGTAGAATTAGGTTGATAGATTTTTAATAATAGATAGTAATAGATTGTTTTAAATGTTAAAACGGTGACTGTCGCCAGGAGGGCTGTGGTCTGCACTCTCCAGAGGGATTTACAATAGGAAGTGCAGACATTATCAGACTTTTACAAAAGGGAAATGGTGTAGTGTTGCCTGAATCCGCAGCTTGGTTAAATCCAAATAATGCACAGCCTGCCCACCACCTTGACAGCTGCTGCAGTTCCCAACTGATGATCTGTTAAGCACAAGCAGGTTACTGTCCTATTTGGTTGCAGTCGCAACTAGACCTTGTTGTTATGAGTTATGCTGTATTTACCTGTTTTGAGGAATCCAATGTGTTATGATTAAACTGGGTATTTACAGTATCATTAAATAAATACTTGCTAATCTACATTCATAGCAGACGTTTGAAAATCTTAAGCAGAAATCCTATCAATAAGCACCATGCTGAACAAAAGGCATGTAAAAGCAGCAACAATATGAGTTTATTATTGAAGGGTATCTGGTCCTGCGTGCGCTAGGCGTGTCTGACTCAAATAAACACATGAGTGATACGATTGGCTGTGCGTGATGACGTACAACAACATAAATTACCATACGAGAGTCAAACTAGTATCCCAGAATGCAATGAGCTACGTTTGGTGGATTTTTTTTTTTTACAGCAACTCTAATCCAGTATCTATGGTGATTGATGCATTATTCCATGAATATAAACATCGGCAGCAGGATCTCGCGGACTGGTCAAGATTATGGGAAGGGTGAACAGAAGAAAATACAAACAGTTATTTCAGGAACTTGATTCAGGGCTCACAAGACAAACTTAGACAATGGTGTATCTTTGAGTTTATTTCAATGGTAGCAATTTTTTTACTTATGTTTCGCTGTGTCCTTCTGAGGTGATTAATGAATTGATTGCTTAAAATAGATGTGTTTAGCCACAGTCTTTAACCCAAATAAATCTGAAGATAGTGAAGGGGTCTAACTACTTGCTGAAATCAATGTAGTTAACGTCAGTGCAACAAATGGAAGTACCTGAATACATTTTCACACTGACTCCGAGACATAATGCGTTGTTGCCGGATTCAGTGGATTTTAGGCTTTACAATTCATTAGATCGATGCCGATTTCAATTTGACAACTACGTGTCCCTCAACTGTGTTTTTGTGGCTAAAATCCTAGTTTAGCAAAATGTTAGAAATAAAGGCGTTTTCAGTAGGCTGTGGCAGTTGCACTACACTCAAACATACTTGATACAATTTTGATACAACTTTTTATATGGAATAAATGCAAAGTGGTACTTTTATTATTTGCTTTTTTTAGTTCAATTATATTTTGGAAAATTATAAAGGCAATTAGTGATTTTGTTTGAATGATTGTGATATCAATTTTGACCAAAATAATCGTGATTATGATTTTTTTAATGGAGCAGCCCTTTGTCAACTTTTCACCATGTTTTCTTTTGACAGTGAGACATTTGAAGAACCACCAATAATCCCAATGATACAGCTGGAACATTAGCCGGTATTACAAGTAAGTTGCCAACCCTGTTTATTGAGGGCTGCAGATGCAGTATTTTGCCTCCAAAGACCAACACCAAACTATCTACTTTAATTCAACACACCTGGTTATCTAGGTCAGTTAAATAAGAAGACAAGAAATGGTTCTGTCAGGTTTGTCTGTTTTACAGTATCTCTGCATATCCACTGTTTAGGTACATCCTATTGAAATTGTCTGTCTATATTTGTTTTCATTTGACAATAATGCTAGTAGTTGTAGCAACGTTATTTTCTGTGTCCTCAAGTTTCTTCTCGCCCACAGTATTTCCTGAGCATGGCTAGCTGTGGAGAGGTTGACCACTCTGTGAGCTCGCTCCCGTCCAGTAAGAAGGGGAGCGGTGAAGCTGCCTGTTCTGGTTCCAGTGGCTCATCACCGGTACTTACTGTGCCAGAGTGTGCAATCTGCCTCCAGACCTGTGTCCACCCTGTCCAGCTGCCCTGTCGCCACGTCTTCTGCTTCCTGTGTGTGAAGGGGGCGTCCTGGCAGAGCAAACGCTGTGCTCTTTGTAGACAGGAGGTTCCGGAGGACTTCCTGGAGCACCCCACTCTGCTGTCCCCTGAGGAGCTGAAGGCCGGAGGACGGGGAGACACGGGGGACCATGCCTGGTACTACGAGGGACGGAATGGCTGGTGGCAGTATGATGAGCGAACCAGCCGCGAGCTGGAGGACGCCTTCTCCAAGGGCAAAAAAACCACAGAGATGCTGATTGCCGGGTTTCTGTATGTGGCTGACCTGGAGAACATGGTGCAGTACCGGCGGAATGAGCATGGCCGCCGGCGCAAAATGAAACGGGATGTTCTGGACATCCCCAAGAAAGGGGTGGCTGGCCTCCGTCTGGACGCTGAGAGCGGGGCTCCGGGGGCAGCCGTGGCTGGGAGAGAGAACCCAGCAGGTGGGGCTGTTGCTTCCACTTCTACACGCCTCCTGGCTCCTGCTAGACCTCCAACCTCTCTAGGGGGCCAGCCCAGCAGCCTCACCAGCCCCTCCCTGGAGGACACCCTGGCCCAGCTCCACATTAACCCCACAGAGAGGGCTGAGGTCGGGGAGGGAGAGGAGGAGGGGGAAGAGGAGGTCACTGCCACACCCTCTAGGTCCTCTGGTCCTAACACCTCTGTGGATGAGTCTGTGTCTGGGGACTGGAGCGTTGATGATGATGATGATGAGGAGGAAGGTGATGGGGAAGCCGTGGAGCCCCGGGAGCAGAGACTGCATTTGGCGGAGCGTGTGGAGGACATGTCCGACCCTGGAGCTGAGGCATCCAGCAGCAGCAGTGCAAGGTTGAGAAGGCCGGACGGCCAGTGTTCAGTGACAGAAGTGTAACATCACTTTATAATGAATCTGTACTCTGAAGCCAACATGTTCATTTACATAACACTGAAACATTTTATTTAAAACAAATACAACGCAAGGAGAGGCTCATATATTTAAAACAAGACTACTTTTTCCGATGACTAAATCTAGTCCAAACTTACTAGTGGGCCTTGGGCACATGCTGGCTTCATGCAACTAGTTATTTGAGAACGGAAGTCTTTCTGTTTTGTGTAAGTTGTTTTTTGTGCCTCCAGACTGTGTGTGACACAGACATGATGGACATTTAAGACTTGCTATTATCAGAGGCCTTTAATGGAATCAGGAGGCACCTATTATCACCTAACAAACTTTTGTTTTAATCCGATCAGTGGTTCAGTGTTTCCTCTTCTAAAAGTTGTGTGTTGAGCTCTAGCAGATGCTCCATGCCTTTATGTTAACTGTTAAGCCCAGTATTCTGGAGTATTCTTAATTTGTGTGTTTTTTTTTAAAGCGAAGCATGGTTTTCATTTCCTGAGCATTAATTCAGATGCTAGTCGGTGCATGTGTGGTGGTTCTCCTACACTACTGGTGAACTGATCTGTTTTAGATTTTGTTTTTGTTTCTGACTAAGTTCTAATAATTCGTAAGATATTAGCAGTGTTTGCTAGTGGCTTGCTATTTATCTTCTGCAAAATGTTTTAAATGTTATTTTTATATTTCTTACCTGCTGACTGTGTTGTCATCTGTCCAGTTAAAATTTTACTTGTTCAAACATTATTAAATAAACTTTTACTTTCCGTAATAATTTTTGCCTTTATCTTTTGCTATATTGTTTGTAATTGAAAAATAAAATGTGTCTAATTCGTCAACCCAAATCAATGCGATCTGAATTATTGTTTTTGAATCTAAGTGGGCTGATCACAAGCCAATGAACATATAATATTTGGTATAAGTCATAGGAATTCTGGTCATTGTAGTTTTTCTTCACTCAACACTTACTCATATTATGCACCTTTAGTTCTCTGCACAGGTTCTCTTGATCCAGTGTAGTAGAACTACAGGGCAATATGATTGGCACCTTTAACGAAGATTAGCAAAAAGGCAAATTGCCGCCGGCAAGTCTCTTGTTTACTGAGTAACTAATTATTAGATCAGTCAACCACAATTTACCTGGTATTTGTTGGCTTGGATCCTGTGCCACAAGTGTCAGGCTGTCCAGGTTGGTTTTATGGTTTCTCCTAATGTGTACCCACTTTCAGAAAACATTTTTTAATTTGTTATCATAAAAGGGTAGTCGTTTATGAGATATTATAGATATGAATTGACATACAGTATATTTGATAATCAAATGAAACTTTAGTGAGCATTGTTAGAACACAAAGTAATTTCCCAATGTATTTGGGCATACAGTCCAGCTAAGTGATGTATTAGGTACTCTCACTACATTACAACTTTTTCATCAACGGCGCCAAATATTTTTGTTTCGCACTGTTCTTCAACAGACAGATTCTTTGTGAGTACCCTCTGTGTATTAAACAGACATATTCTTTGTGAGTACCCTCTGTGTATTAACAGACAGATTCTTTGTGAGTACCCTCTGTGTATTAACAGATATATTCTTTGTGAGTACCCTCTGTGTATTAACACACATATTATTTGTGAGTACCCTCTGTGTATTAACAGACATATTCTTTGTGAGTACCCTCTGTGTATTAACAGACATATTCTTTGTGAGTACCCTTTGTGTATTAACAGACATATTATTTGTGAGTACCATCTGTGTATTAACAGACAGATTCTTTGTGAGTACCCTCTGTGTATTAACAGACAGATTATTTGTGAGTACCCTCTGTGTATTAACAGATATATTCTTTGTGAGTACCCTCTGTGTATTAACAGACATTATTTGTGAGTACCCTCTTTGTATTAACAGACATATTCTTTGTGAGTACCCTCTGTGTATTAACAGATATATTATTTGTGAGTACCCTCTGTGTATTAACAGACAGATTATTTGTGAGTACCCTCTGTGTATTAACAGACATTCTTTGTGAGTACCCTTTGTGTATTAACAGACATATTCTTTTTGAGTACCCTTTGTGTATTAACAGACATATTCTTTTTGAGTACCCTCTGTGTATTAACAGACATATTCTTTTTGAGTACCCTCTGTGTATTAACAGACATATTCTTTGTGAGTACCCTTTGTGTATTAACAGACATATTATTTGTGAGTACCATCTATGTATTAACAGACAGATTCTTTGTGAGTACTCTCTGTGTATTAATCTCAGTTGACATTCTGATCACAGTGTGTCTGTAACACCAAAGCCTAGCGTTTGCCAGGAAACTCCCAACCTTTGTTCTGTTTCTTAAATAAAAGGTCTCACATGGATGCATTCCAGACAGCGCACAATGTCCTGTAGAGTCTATAGGAAATAGGGTGGCATTTGGAGCCTCCTATGGTGTTGTGTGCTCTAGGAACCAGCCATAGAGGAGCAGTGTCTATCTGGGAGTGATGAAAAGCATCTGACTAACCTACATATCAGTTGGAAATAGTAGAAATGTCTTTGTGTTTCGAAAGAAAAGCAATATTTGGTCCATCAAACTCAAATTGATGAGACATGCAGTGAAGACATTGTTAATGTTGGAAATATTTGTTGTAGCTGGAAATCTGATTTAAATGCAGTATTTTTAGAGGCCCATTATCCTCAATGGCACATTGTGTTTGAAATAAAATGATCATTGATCATTAGGAAACAATTAAATGATAATTATGCAAATTATGCAACTTAGCACGAATACTGAAAGCAATAACTGGCCTTGTTCAAAGCATCAGCATTTGTGGATTTGATTACAGAATCAAAATGTCTAGAAACAAAAAACATTTTTTTGATTAAGGTTATTTGATGCAAAATAATTTCCAACCACCAGAAGATCTTGTCTGGCAGCGTAATGAAATAGTACCCGCAAAACACTCTATCCATGTGAATTTTTTACTGTTCATTTGAATATGTTTCCTGTTCAAACTAATTTGTTTCAATATAATACAATAATGTACATTTTGCTCTTTCCATTATATTATAGAATGTGAATTATGTCTACAGGCTATGGTGAAGTAAACATGTTTATAGGTATGAAGTTATAAAAACACATTCCGTCTCATCCTAGATTATTTTACACCTACAACTTTTTTTCTGGCTGTCTATATCTTGAAGAATCCCATAGTCCTGAAATATTATCTTTGACTAGATTTCTGTAAATGTATAACACTGTTTATTCAACACCCATATTCACAATGAGTTGTTGGACCTCAGAAATCATGCATCATCAACTAGTGACTCCAATCTACAAAAAAGAAACATGTATGACATATGGATCTACAGACATTTGATAGTATATGAAAACAACTCTCAAGTTCATGTAATTTGTTTGTACTTTTTGTGCGAATGCATACAGATTAAATATACAAAGAACTGAGTAGTCATCACTGTAGTTAGACATGTTAACAGTAAGTTGCCAGTTGTCAGTTGGTTGTCTCTTTGTGAAGGCCACTATGTGGTTCACTGTTTATATTTGATATTATGTCTCTCAGTTCGGTTGCTGCATTTCTATGTTTTGTTGGTTTTGTTCACATATGTTCCAGTATATCCTTGCGCCCATGTCCTCCTTTTACCAGCAACGTGACACCAGTATATTTTCAAATACATTCAATAACATGGTCAAAGTGTGCAAACCTTAAAACAGGCTTAATTGAACAGAGATGTGTGAATAGTGGTTTCGGTTTGCAATAAATGTACTTATCTTTGCAAAATGGTTTTCTCTATATTGTTCAGAAAACCATGCCTTTAAATGAGAATATAACGGATTACATATATTTAAATCAGTGGCCGAATGGTTTGGCAGTGGGTATTTGAACGTAAGGAAAGGATGACAGAAGGGCCAAACCTGGAGATCAATATAGATTTGAAGTCAATATCTCCCTCTAGTGGTCATAATACGACATTGTTGATGTACTCTGCTGTTAGCAAACCCGTTTAAAAAGTAAATGTAACTATCCACAGCTTTAGAAATAATAAAGTGTACACCATGGTAAGATTAATGTCAATACAATCCACAGGATTACATTTATGAATGACAGATGAACATACAAAATCTGTTTGTAATTTGGAATGTTTTTAATAGCCAAATATCACTTGTTGAGTGAGTACTGTATGTATCCTAACACAAATTCTGTTTAAATTGTATGCGGTTTGGGGAGCAGAAGAATCTGCTAACATATGAATAGCATTAAGCATTACATTGCTGTTATGTTGACATGGTTGTGAATATATTGGTTATTTTTGGCAATGCAAACAGCCATCATGGTGGCCTACTTTAAAAAGTTGCAGTTTATTATTTTCCCGGAAAACGTTTAAAATGGAAATCTAGCCAAATTAAAAGAAGTAATTGAATGTGAGAAATAATTGTATTTAAATGAAATGATAATTGTGTCCTTAAAACTTTTTGGAGCTGTTCATTGGGTTATTGTCCTGTTGTAGGCGGAAATTGGCTGCAGTCAAGCGCCGTCTACAGGGTGGGTAGGTTGGAAAATGGAGTGATAGCCTCAGTTATTCAAGATCCCTTTTACACTGTAAAATATCAGAATTAGCCACCACAAAAGCACCCTCAAACCATCACAATGCCTCCACCATGCTTGACAGATGCGTCAAGCCTTCTCAAGCATCTTTTCCTTTGGTTTTACAAGTGTTTTTTTGTGATCCAAACACCTTTTTCTTTGCAACTCTTCCCAGAAGGCCAGCATCCCAAGCTTGCCTTGTTATTGTTGACGATGAGTCTGGTTTTTGCGGATCCTAGTTAATAAAGTTGCCAGGATCTGTAACGTGTCTGTTTCTCAAACTAGACACTCTACTGTATTTGTTCTTGTGCACAGGGGCCTGGCTCTCCTAATTGTATTCTGGTTAGAGCAAATGTGCAACGTTCTGTGAAGGTGGTAGTACACAGCGTTATGCAAGATCTTTCAATTCTTGGAAATTTTTGCATCGAATAGCATGACGAGTTTTACAAGAAATTACGTTGTTTCTGGTTATTTTGAGCCTGTTAATGAACCCAAAATTTCTGATGCTCCAGATACTCTACTAGTCCAAAGGCTAGTTTTATTGCTTCTATAACTTTGTTTTTGAATTAAACCATTGTACAAATAGGTTTTAGTTGAAATAATACACACATTATATTATTATACACAAATTATATTATTATAATTATAGTATAGGTAAATGCTATTTTGTTATTTGTTGAAAACAAAACGTTAAAAAAGGTGGTTAGAGAGATGGTCCTATAGAGTAATGTCAGTTTTAAACACAAGTCACTGACGAGAAGATTGCATTACACATTAGTAACTACTGCAGACGGAGGGAAAATTAAATGTTAATTCAACCCAAACTATTCTGTCATAGTGTTAGAAATGCAAACACAAACAATTGCTTTTTGTGTGTTCATAATTGACATTTTTATTCTGTGACTTACCGTTGTGTCATTAGTCGACGTAAATCAGAACTTCTGTGGTGCTTCTTGAACTCACATACCTGTAGCAGTTCCACACACATGCTATCAGATATGCCTGCAACAGGAAAGCCATAATCAGCAACATGATTTAAAGTACCTGTTGGCTGCTACCAGATCTGTCTTAATCTTTAGGCTAATTTGGATTGGTCATAAAGGATGTCTTCAGAGTGTATGTATGTATTACTGTATGTATCGTCTGCAGTTCACAGTGTATTTAACTAAAGTTTGAATCTTAAAGTTATTTTCAAATAACTTCATAGCGCTGGATTTAGCGGAGTTCTGCTTTTTAAAATAAACTATTGCCTTCCAAATTAGCTTTAATATTAGGGGATTTCATGAGGCATTCTTCAATCGATTGAATGCTCTGCATATTATTGCTAATTCAGGCATCAACATTAACTGTATACAGAACATTGTCACTGGGTGACAACTTACCTTGAAAGTCAAGATGCATCCAATGAATAGGAGCACGATGAAGACCAGGCACACGTTGCTCATGGTCATTATGTCCTCTTTGTAGGGAAGTTCTCAGGCTGTGAGAGTGACACCAGAGGGTTAAACAAAGGCAAAGACTGCTGGGAATTTAGGCGATTAAACATGAAGGGTTTGTAGATATTGGCTACATCCAACTAGGGTATTATTTAAGACACTTTACTAGAAAAGGAGTTTTGCCTCACCAGCTGTTGGAGATAATCTTGTATGGTGTTGGGGTAAACCACAATACTAACAGCCACCAATGTGTTCAGTGCAAAGTCAAAGACTTGGTAGCAAAAGAATGGGATGATCCAAGCTGCATGTTGCTGAAACAGGAACGTTTGAATTAGGGAAAAGTGTTCGAAGCATTTCTGCAGGAAACATATTTAAACCGAAAAAAAACATTAACCAACTCTGAAAAATAACTTGCTTCATTATATATTCGATGTGGGTATGTTTTTGTAGTAAAAAAGATATCTAGGCAAGATATCTAGACCTAGTCCAGTCGGAAACAGCCATGAATTTCATACAATACACTATTTGTACAATTTCTCCAAGAGTTAATATGCTCTGTATTCTATCATCAGAAACTCCACTATACACCACAGACATTGACTTCAATATTTCAAATCCTAACCTAATCCTGACCCTTGTACTACATTTTCTAACATTAACGCTTACCACATGTAATTGCCAATATAAAATACATTTTCACAAATGCGTTACCTATTATACATTTCTGTATACATACAGTGGACATAAAGTCTCCACACCCCTGTTAAAATGCCATGTTATTGCAACCAGGTTATTGATTAAGGTTTTTATTTTTTTTATTTCCCCCCTCAAAGATTTCAGTTTGTTTTTCAATTGAATTGTTCACATTATAGGTCACATCAAAGGTGGAAAAGCTCTGACATGATTTATATTTGACTCATTTTCTCACATCACAAAAACCTGGCATTTTAAACGAGGGTGTGTAGACTTTTTATATCCACCTATAAGTATGTATATTCAGAAACTACCCGGTTGTTCTTAGAATACACCTTATTAGTACACCTTATTAGTACACCTCGTTAGTACAAATGCTTTGTTACCTTATATGCACCGTAGGTGGCCATTCCACAAATGAGTATCATTAGCAATGAGATGGCTGAAGCAATGCACATGTCTGGAATAGAAGGGAATTCATATGCATCGTATTGTTGCCATCAGATGAATCACAAGTTGCACATTTGGTCACAATACTGATGTGAATCACCTTTCAAAGGTCCACTGAGAAAGCTTCTCAATACATCCTCTAATAAACGCTGATGAAGATTTGGTTTAACTGTTAGCTAAAGTGCATCCTAGCTAGCTAAGCAAAATTGCATTGCATGCTATTTTTAACTGACTGAGATAAAAAAAAACTGTTCCATTCATCTAATATACATATATTTCACGACATATAGCAGAGATGTTTGTAGCTCTGTTTGCATCTTTGAGTACTGCAAGTTGAACACAATCAACACCCAGTTCAAACAAATTAGCCTGTGCAACTTCCTGGTCCTTAAATAATATGTCTGTTTCATTATAAATAGTACCATCTGTCCATGATTACAATTTCAACTATGCAACTGACGGACCACGGTGCAGTTCGTGATAGGCCTAAATTAAAACACATGAATTCCGGTGGCAAATGGTCAGACAGTTAGTTATTTTTAGGTACTTGGGTGGACCTGGGTTTTGATGATTGCCGTCTATAAATCACTGATTTGTTCAGGACTAAGTAACATCTCAGAACAACTCTTGCGGTAAGAACCACTAGAACATCCAGGTCTGGTCTGCTAACCGTTTCAAGAGTAGAAACAAAGGCTGGTGAGGCAGCATTCAGTCAGTATGCTGTGCAGAGTCACAACAAACTGACAGAAAATATCAAGACTCGATCCACATTTCCCACGTTTCAATTTAGACTAAAAAACATTTGGTTCTTTCCTGCCTTTTATTAATATTATAGCCATTTTAAATGTGATTATTATATTTCTATGCTTTGTCTTTTGTGCTCAATCTATTTATATTTTCGCTCAAGTTTGTTTTCTTCTAATGTAAGCATTTTGAGCATGAAATGTGCTATACAAATAAACTTGTGCTGCTCCACAACACCTGCTGATGTGTTGTCAGGTAAAATGTGATGGGAGGAAAACATAGGGTTCCAAAATAATAAGATGAGCTCTGTTAAGGTTTAAATATGACCCAACGGTGCAGATGTGAATTGGTGATGATACTGTATGATGCAATGACAAGGGGTTTTGCATAAAACTAAATACAGCGTCATTGACTATCAGCGTCACAGATAATTAATCCTGAAAATACCATCTGTGCATAGGCCAAATTACCCATAGACGGAACGGAAGCCAGGGAGCTTTAGTGCTGTAACTAGCCTGACTAAACCACCTCCACTATCATAGAAATGTACAGATTCACCCATATTGACACAAACACTTAGAACTAAACCACCTCCACCATCATAGAAATGTACAGATTCACCCATATTGACACAAACACTTGGACAGTGATTGTTGTTCTAGTATTATTTCTATGACTGACCTAATCCAATGCCAGGTGGACCAATGGCAAAAGGGATCACAGAGTGGCTTAATCCAACAGAAACTGGGCCAACTCAATATTTTTAAATCAGACACAACCATCAGACACTAGCAGTCAGACAATTTAGTGTGGAGCGTAAAGCATTCAACTGTGTCACGTACAAAACCAGTAGATTTGGCAATGCATTGATATGCAAAGCATTAGTAGTTTTCATCATTTCAATAACATACACGACAACAGACACAGAAAGACGTCGGCAAAAGCACATAGAGACTGCCCCATCATCCGGATAATTAGGAGGCATGGAAGGGGCTATGCAATGAACATTCATCCCAGACTTAAATGCGTAGGCAACTTACTGGCGTCATCCATGTCATCTAAGTCGTTGGCCAGCTCAGCACTGGTCAGGTGATACTGGTGAGGATCTCCCAGGGCTGTAACCAGGATGAGCAGCACCACCGCATTGATCAGCTACCGTACAAAAACACACAAGGACCATATGAACAGTTGGACTGATGAATAAAGAATATACCACAGATATAAGAGGGAACAATCAGCAACTAAACCAGGACAACAATGAAAACAAACAACGTGAATAATCTAAGGAGGAGACAGCTCGACCAACACAATAACAACTGGTCCGTTATAAAGGGCGATGATAAGGTCGTTTTATAATTTGTATTAACCTCTTTAGCTCAATGTAGGATGACATTAAATGTAAACATCATGAAACATAATGCTACCACTCCACAAGCACAAGGCAGAGATGCATTTGTGAGTGATATAACTACAAGCGTACAGAGCGACTTTTATTGTGGTGACCCACTTTCTACATGACATGAGTGCACTGATGGGGGTACAGTTAAACCATCTTGCGCATCCTTCAGAATAGTCTACATATATATATATATATAAATATATATTAAGTTAAGGCCCATCACAAATACGTTTATTTGCTGGATAAACATGGACATTTAACATGGAAACATTTGCTAGTGTAGGTGTAATAACATTTTGGTTTTTTAACTCATCTAAATAGTTGTTTACATGACATGAATGCTCACCATGTACCAAACTCCCAGGATAACGGTGCCGGTGCGCACGTGACAGCACAGGCAGCAGCTGGAGGAATGCCATCGGTCCCACGGGGATATCATCTGTAAATAATAATAATATATATAATAAACAGTAGGCTACAGATGTGGACGTAGATTCCGGGTTGGACAGTCCTGTTGATTAGACAATATAATAAACTGTCCGCAACTGGTATGAACGGCGTCGTTCTGCAGATCAACTCAGTCTGTTTGGCAAACACTGAACCACGTGACCTGAGCTTGATAGGATCAAGCCCGTGATGTAACTGGTGGTTTTTATGGAGCCAGATTGGGGCCAAATTAATGTATTGGCCGTAAAGAAAATATTCTGGCTGAAATATATATTTCTACATGATGTAAATTAAAACATGGTAAACAATAAAAAAGTAATTTAAAAAAAAAATCATATAATGATTTATTATATTTGACTAACCAACACTGTCAAATTATTCACATTGCTAACACGTTTTTATAGCACATGTGCCTAGCATTGCAATTACAGTCCTTCATTAGACTGGTCACTACTACTGCTAGTTTGATTGTGTGGCTGGTTATTTGGCCTGACATACACTGCGGTTCGAGAAAAAGATCTGCATGTCCCCTTTCTTTTTTTTGGATGGCATAGCTGACCTACAAAGCACAAAAAGGGGCAAACATGTATACCGGTATGCTGAAGGGCAAAGGGAATGTTAAATAGTTTCACTCTTTTATGGGGTATGTATTAACAGAAACCATTGGTAACATACTGTTGTCTTCAGTCGCTCGCTAGCACACACCTGCGTGACTCTCCTGTGGAGTCAGATAACTCCTCCCCCCTAGGGTTATTAGCCAATCAAATTAGGGCGTTTCTAGTACGGTCCTCCTGGCGCTGGCGGTCGGAATTGATCCAAATAGCAGCACAAACTCGATAAAATATTGGTGGGGACAATTTTGTCATGTTAAAATATTGGTGGGTACAATTTTGTCATGTTTAAATATTGGTGGGGACAATTTTGTCATGTTCAAATATTGGTGGGGACAATTTGGTCATGTTAAAATGTTGGTGGGGACATGTCCTCAGCGTCCCCCCAGACTTACGCCCATGGACGCCGCATCGACTGATCTGCCTAATGGCGCTGACAAGAAATGCGGCCGCCATCTTGGAGCGTTCCCAGGTGCAATGAGCTGTCAGCGCATTCAATTAATCATACCGAACTGAATACCGAACTGATTTTCAAGTGTTTTTTTAGCTGCAAAGGTAATACATGCAGCTATGACACAGGACACATGGTTCGGCGTATTTTAATATTCATAGTAGGCTTAACAGTAATATAATATTCTGATATATGATGTGATGTAGGCTATGATAGGTCACACACTTAAATTATGATAGAGAAGCAGAAACAGATAGTGGCAGCAAAGTCAGATATTTAATAAGTTGAAAAAACAATAAATTATTATATTATACTTTAAGCTTTTTATATTTGACACACACACACGCAGAGCTTCTTTCTCGTGCTCCCTTTTTGCAGTTCAAGAGAGGTGAGTTTGGCAATGTGGTGCAGCCTTAGCTTGAGAAACACAGACTCAACCAATGACAACAAGTCTGAATGATGGTTGTCGATGCCAAACTGTGTCTCCTCAATGTGTTCCCCAAGCAGAAAAACATCCTCCGTTCCAATCTCCTCACGGACGATGTGTGTGACTGTCGACACCAAAGGAGCTTGGATTGTTGAAGCTCGACGGTTCACCCTCTGCAGCTCTCATCACCTAATAATAATAATAAAAAAATAATACATATTTATATAGCGTTTACACAGCACAATATCTGTTGATGATGAACCAAAGTTGCTGAAATTGTGAATAAGCTTGTTTGCAAACCATTCTAAGGTCAGATGTTCTGTTGCCTTTATTTTACGTGGGGTGAGTATGAGATATGAGAGGTATCTTGCTTTTGTTGAATTACATGTGAATAATACACTGTGTTGGGCAAGCTGCTTTGACATTGTAGTCAGCTAAGCTATCAGTTACTCTGCCATGAATGAAGCTTCACTACACAAAAGCTACCACACAGTCAAATGTAGAAAGCTAAGTAACACAAACACAGCAGTTTATAACTATAGTTAACTACATAGGAACTTGGAAGCTACTTTAAGTCGCGTTTATTCCACATGACAAGAAAGGTGTAACATGTGTGGCCAATATACTTGATAAATAAAAGAGTTAAGCTACTAAAAAAAGTTACTTGATTCAGGAAATAATGAATCTACCATCAACATACTAAGTTACTGGCTAAGCTACAAGTAGTGACTGCCCAATACTGATAATACGGTCTGATAATACGGTCTGATAATACGGTCTTATAATACGGTCTTATAATACAGTCTGATAATACAGTCTGTGCCGTGTAAATGGCCAATGTTATTCCTGTAGTAGGGTATATTTCTACAATAGTGTCAGTTGTAATCTAAGTGTTATATGACTTATAAGTAAACATAACCAGGTAGCTGACCTAGATGTCAGTATCCTTATACTCTCTGGTAATATTCTTTTCACAAAACACAACCAATAGTACGGTAATATTAAAACTTACTTGTGAAAGGTAATCCCGTAAGGTATTACTGATTTAAGCAGGAATATGTTGCACAGTGCTGTGGCATCTAGTATCTTCTGCTGCTACCAACTAGGAGTATCACCGCTCCAAGATGGCGGCCGCTTTTCTTAAGCCCAGCAGCCATGCGGCGTCTACTGTTTATTATGTCTATGGTTAGAAGCCCCCCAGGAGGGCTTAGCGGATAAGGGTGGTACTGCACCCCATGGCCCAGAAAAACTTTTTCACTTTTTCATATTACATAGGCTATAATATAAGTTTCAGTATTACTCTTAAATTAGGTTAATTAATTTTAAGGAAAATGTTCATTGCAAACTTAAATACAGTGTCACTATCACTAGACCTGGTTTATGTATAAAGAGAAAACTGCAGTTTCTCTTATTACATGTGTTCATGAAACTGCAGGCTAACCTACTAGCTAGCTACTAGCTAGCTACTAGCTAACTACTAGCTAGCTACCTACTAGCTAGCTACCACGACATAATAATTACATCTTCTTGGTTGTCTAAGTACATCCGTCATTTATTTAGCTAAGCATGTAAACGATCAGGAACAACGAAAACATATCGTTTAACGTAAGTGAATATTTTAGACAATAAAACGTTGAGTTCATGAGTTCGCCGTGGATTAAAGAGAGAGAAGCTCATGAACGCGCATGTTGCTATCGGTTGCTACGACAACGCAAACAAATGATTGCCTGTGCGCATGTCCACCATGACGTCATGGGACAGTCAACGCGGATGATCCAACCTCCATGTCGGCTTTATGCGCTTTTGAGCACTCTCATTGGAATGTACGGGGCTTCCTGCCGAACACTGTATCCAGTTCTCTTAATACGTCCATGGATTCAGCAGTGACTGTGAATTGTAACTATAAAATAATTGTTATTATAGGTAGGTACATTCAGTGTTTATGGATATATTAACGACTAAAATACACAACAACTTAAGTAATAATACGTTTAAGTGGAGATTTCGGGAGATATGGATGCTAACTAAATAGTTAGTTTGTGTTAGCCCTTAGCATGTCTAATGAAGCATGCTAGCTATCTAACGCAGATGTTAAACAGTGTAACGTTGGACAGAGTTACTGTTCAGTAAAGATAGGGCCAACTCAAATACCAGGGACTTCTGTTGGTGAACAAACAAACTATCGACGTTGTTCTCGCTCTTTAAATGTCCCTGGTACATTCACGCCCCACTAACAAGAGGGAGGACTTAGTTTCTGCTCTCCAGTCTGTTGTTGAGACACAGACCCCAGACCTGTACGGTCGTTACAGTTGTATATTTACCCTCATAGTTTCACTGTTCTGGGTTCAAATAGGTTTCCACAATATTTGTAGAAAGTTGCAACCTCGAGTACTGTTCAATGGTGGTTTAATATGTCATTAATAATTTAATATATTTGGGATGGTTTGTGTAAAAATGTAACTTGGTTTTTGTATGATGTATTAAGATTTTTTGTGAATAACTTATTAATATTTGTGTACGTTTTTATTAGATTTCCATCTGATTCGTATTACATTTAGGTGATCTGTGTGCATTGCTGGATTCAGAGATGGCATCAGTGTATCTGGAGGACTGCAGTCAAACACCAGGACTGAATGATATTAAACATGAAGAAGAGGAGAATGGGGATTTAACTAATCAAGGTAAGAATTAGATTATCAAGATCGTTTAATGTTAATAATGTGTGTATTTTATTATGTTGGTGATAAATGCTTTTTCATGCAACCAGTTTATCCAAACAGGGCAGCAACGATTATTCAATACAATACAACAAATAGGACATTACAACGATAAGTTTAATTAAACCTGACGAAGGATTATCAGTTTGGCCGTCTTGCATATTGTAGAACCCCGAAAATGTAAAGGTAAAATACAAAATAAAAAGGAAGTCACCATCGGACAGGCCAGGTAGTACATTTTTGTTTTTACAATGTGATCACACTTCAATCACAGCTCTCTGGTTCTGCTCCCAGTGGATTATGACACGATGTGGAGGACTGAACAAACCCACCTCAGATTCGCCTGAAAACCTTGAAGAGAGGAGAGTTACTGACTGGAATATGTTAAATATATATCGCCTTTGTATCGCCTCAGCTAGCTCAGAACCTCGCCTGATGTGGTACGAAAAAAAGTACCTGGAAGCAGGTACAGGTACAACTTTTACCCAGTGGAAAACCAAAAAAGCAGAGTCGAGCTGAGGCGAGCTGGTTCTGTGTAGTGGAAAAGCGCCATATAGTCACTGAGTCTGTGAACCTAACCTGGTCGGGGGCAGTTTTTCTTCAATAAACCTGGAGTTTCTCTCAGTCTCCTCCCTCTGCGCTCTTTCATTTCATTTTTAATTAATTCCGTCTATATCAGGCACATTTTAGCGCTGTGTTGTCATCTGCATGAATAAAATAGGATTGTTTTATTAACTTAGGTGACATTATAGATTAAAGTTTTTTTTTCTCGAACATGACATGATTGTTACACGATCCTGCAGATAAAGAAGCTGTATTACTTCACAGTGAGTTAAACATTCGTCGGGAGATGATATTGAGGAAACCCGACTAGATGTATTTTAATTTCCAGATAACTTCCTATCTGAGCGGTATAATTTTTCTCCACAGTCTATCAGATATGTACATAACCTTATCCATCCTCATATCACTAATGTAACCCATCGTGGACATGTTCTTACATCCAAGCAGATTATTTGTGTCACATTACGTTTTCTGCAAACTTCTGTTTTAGGGCAGTATTAGTACAGCCACTGTATGCAGAGACGTTATATTAAACATGTTTGTTGTGTTCCCTGGACACAAACCAGTGAGAGACATTAAAGAATAGGTCCACATTGCAGGTGAATAATGCAAAACCCTTTACAATGAATAGTTATTAATTATAATTTGGTTAATGACATGGTGCTACAAGATCAGACTGGTATAAATGATTTGAATTTATTTTAGGATTTCCTAATGCGATTGGCTGCATTGATGGCACACAAATGTGTTTTTCACCAGCAGGATTTCACCTAAATGAAATAGATTATAGCGTCAACACCATTCTACCAGTTTTTACCAGTACTAACACTTATTGTGATAAAATATGAGCGTGGGTGTGTATTTCAGGCCTGTGTCTAGTTGGTTCTAACAGTGTCAAAAAAAAAAATCCCAACTGGGAATTAATAAAAAGTTGTAAGCCTGCATCAGTATTTCAAGCTCTTTTGGGGTGACGTATGCGGTAGTAATGCTGGTTGCCATGGTGAATCGTAGAATCGCGGCTCCATTCATGCTGCCTTTTTATAGCGGCGGTGCACGCGCGTAACTCTGAGTGAACCTACACGGGGTTAATTGAACCAACTCAATTCAGCTGTTCTGAAACCCGAAAACTCAGAGTTTTCCATCTTCGGGTAAATCAACTCCGAGGTCAGAGTTAGATTTAGAGTTTGTTAAACCTCCTTCTTGAAACGGACCCCTGGTGCTATATCACTCCACATTTGAAAAGATGTTAGTTCATTTTGTAATCAGAAAATTAAACATGCTTGCATACCCCCATCAGAATTTTTGCTAGAAGTTGAATAAGGCAGTTTGAAAATGCTTTTTGAAGATATCTTAACCATGCTTTACATTTTTTTTTTACGTGCTATAGAGATATTTTCAGTCGAAGACCGAAAGTTATGAATTGGTAAATGGACTGTTTATGTGTAGAATAAGCTTACTTTTCTGAGGTCTGTTATGTAGATGGATTACCAGAAGAGGAGACGTTGTCTACGTTTGGAGAGAAACAACTCAAGGATTACAAAGGTATGAAGTTTCACCACTGCTCCCATTGTGACAAATGTTTTTTACATATGACAAAGTTGAAAAATAATGTTGCTGTATATTTTGTAGAAAAGCCTGACTCCTGTCCTGACTGTGGGAAGTGTTTCATTACATCATCTGAGGTTTGTGTGCATCAGAGCGTGCACTCCGGTGAGAAACCTTACGCCTGTCCTGACTGTGGGACGAGTTTCTCTCAGAAAATTTACCTTCTAACTCACCAGCGCATACATACTGGAGAGAAGCCTTATTGCTGTTCTGACTGTGGGAAGAGTTTCTCTCAGAAAAGTATCCTTATAACTCACCAGCGAATACATACTGGAGAGAAGCCTTACTCCTGTTCTGACTGTGGGAAAAATTTCAGTACATCATCTAAGGTTAGTGTCCATCAGAGAGTGCACTCCAGTGAGAAACCGTACGCCTGTCCTGACTGTGGGAAGAGTTTCTCTCAGAAAAGTAACCTTATATCTCACATGCGAATACATACTGGAGAGAAGCCTTACTCCTGTTCTGACTGTGGGAAGAGTTTCATTACATCATCTGGGCTTACTGTTCATCAGAAAGTGCACTCCGGTGAAAAACCTTATACCTGTTCTGACTGTGGGAGGAGTTTCTCTCAGAAAAGTCAGCACATAACTCACCTGCGCATACATACTGGAGAGAAGCCTTATTCTTGTTCTGACTGTGGGAGGGGTTTCTCTCACAAACAAAAGCTTACAACTCACAAGCACAGACATTCTGGAGAGAAGCCTTACTCCTGTTCTGACTGTGGAAAGAGTTTCATTACATCAGCAGAGGTTAGTTTGCATCAGAGAGTGCACTCTGGTGAAAAGCCTTATTTCTGTTCTGACTGTGGGAAGAGTTTCTCTCAGAAAAGTAACCTTATAATTCACCAGCGAATACATACTGGAGAGAAGCCTTACTCCTGTTCTGATTGTGGAAAGAGTTTCATTACATCAGCAGAGGTTCGTGTTCATCAGAGAGTGCACTCTGGGGAGAAACCTTATTCCTGTTCTGACTGTGGGAAGAGTTTCTCTCAGAAAGGTAATCTTAGAACTCACCAGCGCGTACATACTAGATAATAGCCATATTCCAGTTGTGACTGTGGAATGAGTTTCACACTTCTGGCTCCACTCATACATCACCAACCATACCATAAAAGAGTAACGTCGGCACCGAACAACCAATCACGTTCGATATGGATAGGGCGAGAGCAATATATTTTTTCTGCGGAGGAGCAAGAAATTAATCTTCAGAAATATGAAGAATATAAAAATGTTTTTCAAGCACGCAGTGACACCGTCTCTGCTGCCAAAGCAAGAGAACAATCTTGGAGGATCATTGCTGATTGTTAATGCCTAAGTTAAAGAAATACATTTTATAGGCGATTAATGTAAAATTATGATTTTAGGCTAATCATATTGAAAATGAATGGAATGAAAATGTGTGTATTCATATATATATATATATATATAATGTGTGTGTAAAATGTGAAGCCATTGCAACAGAGATCAGAAGCTAGGAATTAATTACGTCACCTATATGTGTCTTTGCTCACCGCTGATTGGTCCAACTTCTGACTTAGATCTCGAATGCAGAACATAACCTGCCCAGGAGCAGGTTAGCCGTGCAGCGTCAGATACCATGGCAACGAATACCGATTGAAGCCGAGCTACTTACATGGTACCTAAAACCCAGGGTTGGGGGAAACTTAACTGAAACATAGCTGGCTAGCCACCAAAACCAGCTTCATGGTACAGGCCCCTGGTCTTTTTCAGTGTGTGTGTGTTATTGTTAGGTGATTGATTGTTCTGCCTCTGATTGATCGTTCTGCCTCTGATTGACCGTTCTGCCTCTAATGGTAGTCAGTGAGACTCTCCACACGCTACATAGATCAAAAACGTGTCTCGATTGCAGCTCACAACCAACACATTACATTTCAATTACATAACAATTCCACACAAAGACATGACCAAACACAGGGAACCTAAATACTCTTACTAATGAGGGGATGGTCACCATGTGTGCGTAATGACAAGACAATAATGTGATGTGATGAACGGGGCGCTAGAAGACCGGGGAGGATAAATGCCGGAGTCCGCCTGCAGATGGCGGTAGAGTAGCTTCGTTGTCACCGGCTTTCTAGCGACCACCACACCCTCATCATCACATTGTCTTATCTATTGCACACCCCTGGTGTCCATTCCCTCATTAATATCATCTATAGGCCTCCTGTGTTTGGTCATGTCTTTGTGTGGGTGAAGATTAAGACAGGGAACACCTTCCCCCCCAACAAAAAAAACACATTGCCTCACATGGAATTTAACTCGAAAACATCAAACTTACTGTCAGTTCTAGAAACTATCGACCACAACTCCCTTGCAAACAGCCACACTATTTATCTATTAACACGTTCATTACTGCCCCTGGCACTTCTAATGTATTAACAAAGAACGTAATCGCATAATTATAGTCACCTTGGAGTGCTTTGATGTTTGGTTATTTTTGTCATAACATATTCAGCACTATAGGTTATTTAATGATATGGTTACAGTAGTGGGGGGGGTCACATAATGGAACCCTGGTGCTCATTAACAACCCAGAGACCTGTGACTAAACTCTCTTTTGACCAACCTCACGCGTGGCACTATCAAGGACCCAGGAGTAGGAACTAAGACAGACATTAGTGAAGATAACCAGCCCTTCCTTAGGCTCTGTAGACCTGAGGAGGGTCATGTATAGCATATTGGTAATGATATCAGACACATTATTATGGAGGCCTGAGGAGGGTCATGTATAGCATATTGGTAATGATATCAGACACATTATTATGGAGGCCTGAGGAGGGTCATGTATAGCATATTGGTAATGATATCAGACACATTATTATGGAGGCATGAGGAGGGTCATGTATAGCATATTGGTAATGATATCAGACACATTATTATGTAGACCTGAGGAGGGTCATGTATAGCATATTGGTAATGATATCAGACACATTATTATGTAGACCTGAGGAGGGTCATGTATAGCATATTGGTAATGATATCAGACACATTATTATGGTTATCAGAAATGTAAAATCATCATGTGACCCCTGTCATATTGCAGACCCCACCCTTCTCTGCAGTGAGGATATCCAGGACCATGTGATTCTATATGACCTGTGGAGCACAGAGCTTACTGTTCCTAACTATAAAGACCAATAGCAGTTTCTGACTCATTGGCTAACTGGAATAACTAATGTAATAAGTTTTTGTTAAGGCCCTCACTGCCAGACCCATTAGAAAGAAATGACCCTCAAACACACTCTCCTTGGCTGTCCATGGGTCAACTACCCTGTAACCTTTAACCTGAAGTGATTATCAATAGGGCACAATTAGGCCTGTTATTCTGATGACACGATATTAACCATGATTGGACAGCAACACCCAGTCGCATCTCCCAGCAACTGGTAAATGTAGACTGGTCTCTAGAACTTGGGTTAAAGAACTGGCATACTGCCTCAGGAAAAACACAGTTGTCCCCAGTGTCATTATTGGAAGGGTATGTCTTCATCAATATCTAGGGATATATAGGCTGTATTGTAAGGCGCCCGCAAGTCACACCCAGCAGTGTTCATTCATAAGCAGTGTTCAGGTTGCATTTACACCAGGGTTAATGCACAAGCAGTGTAATCAGGACATTCAGCCATTACCAACGCTGCATCAGACATAGTTACTTTATTCCTCTGTGATGCTGAGGAGAACACGACCTAAACTGTCAATCAAGTCCGACAATTATCTCAGTACCATGTGAGTTCCCCCCCTGTCTGTCAACAGTATGCTCCTTACATCCACCCATCCACTAGCTAACCTGCTAATGAGTTATGGTGAATCTATTATCTACACCTGCTCTATCTTTCCCGACAAGGACATCGTTCTCTACATGGACTCTTGCAAATATGACACATGTAATCTTTCTCATCCATTATCAGACTGGACAGAAGAACCTAAAATCCTCTCCTTACAATCTGTTCCTTTTTAAAGTCTGCCCCTCCACAGTCACTATGCCCAATAAGGCCCACCATATTAGAGATGTCATGATCCCCTAAAGAGATGGGTCATCCTACCTAGTTTCTTCTCGAGGTTTGAGACGAGTGCCTCTATTAGACACCCCCCTTTGTAGCCCCATTGACACCCCCTCCATGTTCACAAGACTGCTCTATAAAGTGGTTGCTTTCTTACAATGGGAATTATAAACCCAGTTGCTCCTGGATCCGTAGAGCAAAGGGTGTCCTCAACAATACCGGATACGGCCCCAGTGGATCATCAGTTTCCTGATTAACAGGCAGCAGAACGTCAGACTAGGGAGCATCTCATCCAAAACCTGGTCCATCAGCACTGGTGCCCCACAGGGGTGTGTCCTCTCCCCATGCTCTTCTACCTCTACACAAATGACTGCACATCAAAGAATTCAACTGTAAAACGCCTGATGTTTGCAGATGACACCACCGTCATTGGTTTGATCCAGGATGGTGATGAGTCTGCTTACAGACAGGGGGTGGAACAGCTGATCCAATGGTGCAGCCAGAACCACCTGGAGTTAAACCCCGGAAAGACTGTGGAGATGACAGTGGACTTCAGAAAAAGTCCCCCCCTCATAATCCAGAACAACACAGTGTCCACTGTGGATTCCTTTAGGTTCCTGGGATCAACCATCTCACATGACCTAAAATGGTCTCCCCACATTGACTCTGTCCGGAAAAAGGCCCAGCAGAGGTTATACTTCCTGCGACAGCTAAGGAAGTTTAACCTGCCCAAGGAGCTGATGATCAATTTTTACTCAGCCAGTCTGTCATTTGCACTTCCATCACTGTCTGGTTGGGTCAGCCACCAAACAGGACAGGGCCAGACTGCAACGAACAATTAGAGCTGCGGAGAGGATCATCGGAGCTGACCTCCCATCCATTCAGGACCTGTACCGGTCCAGGGTCGGGAAAAGGGCAGCAAAGATCTCTGCAGACCCCTCACATCCTGGCCACAAACTCTTCAACCTCCTTCCCTCCGCTAGGCGATACAGGGCACTGTTTGCCAAAACCAGCAGACACAAGGACAGCTTCTTCCCCCAAGCGGTCACTCTGTTAGATGCTCATTAACAGTCCCCTCCCTACACTGAACAATATCATCAACACTGGTCTGCTTACCTACCCCATGTATTATTTTTTCCTACATCTACATAATCCGTTATTAATATATATAGGACCCATTATTCCTATCATCCTCCCGTTGATACATATATATATATATATATAGGACCCATTATTCCTATCATCCTCCCGTTGATACATATATATATATATATAGGACCCATTATTCCTATCATCCTCCCGTTGATACACACACATATATATATATATAGGACCCATTATTCCTATCATCCTCCCGTTGATACATATATATATATATATTGGACCCATTATTCCTATCATCCTCCCGTTGATACACACACATATATATATATAGGACCCATTATTCCTATCATCCTCCCGTTGATACACACACATATATATATATATAGGACCCATTATTCCTATCATCCTCCCGTTGATACACACACATATATATATATATAGGACCCATTATTCCTATCATCCTCCCGTTGATACATATATATATATATATATAGGACCCATTATTCCTATCATCCTCCCGTTGATACATATATATATATATATATAGGACCCATTATTCCTATCATCCTCCCGTTGATACACACACATATATATATATATAGGACCCATTATTCCTATCATCCCCCGTTGATACACACACATATATATATATTTATATAGGACCCATTATTCCTATCATCCTCCCGTTGATACATATATATATATATATTGGACCCATTATTCCTATCATCCTCCCGTTGATACACACGCATATATATATATAGGACCCATTATTCCTATCATCCTCCCGTTGATACACACACATATATATATATATAGGACCCATTATTCCTATCATCCTCCCGTTGATACACACACATATATATATATATAGGACCCATTATTCCTATCATCCTCCCGTTGATACACATATATATATATATATATAGGACCCATTATTCCTATCATCCTCCCGTTGATACACACACATATATATATATATATAGGACCCATTATTCCTATCATCCTCCCGTTGATACACACACATATATATATATATATATATAGGACCCATTATTCCTATCATCCCCCCGTTGATACACACACATATATATATATTTATATAGGACCCATTATTCCTATCATCCTCCCGTTGATACACACACACCTATATATATATATATATATAGGACCCATTATTCCTATCATCCTCCCGTTGATACATATATATATATATATATAGGACCCATTATTCCTATCATCCTCCCGTTGATACACACACATATATATGTATATAGGACCCATTATTCCTATCATCCTCCCCGTTGATACATATATATATATATATATACATATATATATATAGGACCCAGAGCACAGTTTAAATACTACAGATGAGGCTAGGCCCACTCAGAGCACAGTCTCCTTCTACTATTTTATTACTTTATCCTTCTGACCTGTCGCAAACCTTTTTTTCACCTGGATTGAAAGCCACTTATGAAGTAAACCAGTCAAATCTGTTATCTGTAACATGTCAACCTGCTAATGTGAGGAACCCTACTATCTCTATCAAGATGGCTTTACTAAATATTAGATCACTCGCCAACAAATCATTATTGGTAAATGACATTATAATATCCTATAACTTAGATTTTATGTTTCTCACGGAAACCTGGTTAAATGAGGTCAGTAGCGCTACTGTGCTTAACGAGACAGCACCCGATAATTTTGGTTATATAAATACATGTCGAAATGGTAAGAAAGGAGGTGGCGTTGCTGCGCTATTCAAAGATACATTCCAGTGCAAAGAAATTGCTCTTGGAAACTATACTACCTTTGAATACCTTTGTTTTACATTGAAGGGTGCTCCAAAAATTGTTTTTATCCATTTACAGACCTCCGAGATACTCTGCAACTTTTATTGATGACTTTGCTGAACTACTCTCTGTTTTATCTGTTGATTACAAATTCTTTATTGTAACAGGGGACTTTAACATCCACATAGATAATGGTACTGACAATAATGCCAAATAACTTTTTGCTCTACTTGACACCTTTGACCTCACTCAACATGTGAAAGAGCCTACTCACACCCAAGGCCACACTCTAGATCTGGTTATCTCTAGAGGTCTCACTCTTTCCTCTGTCATGGTTAAAGACTTGGCCCTGTCTGATCATTTCTGTGTATTTTTTAAGCATTTATTACCCCTGATGTTCAAGTACCATCAGTTTCTGTTAAAAAAGGTACATTAATGAGAGAACCAATGCTCCAAAACCAATTTATAGAGGCTATAGCTGCTTCAACCAACAATAAGTGCAGAGTCCGTTGACGTACTCCTGGATAAGTTTAATGAAAAATATTGAATGTCATGAATCGTTTTGCACCGGTAAGGGTAAAGAGAACTCAAAGAAAACAGAAACCTCCATGCAGAAGCACCATAATGGTTAACACCCTTAAAAGAGAATGTAGAAAATCTGGACGTAAGTGGAGAAAAACTAAGCTTCAAATCCACTATGACATCTATAAACAAAACCTTGGTAAATTCAGCCTTGAGTTACGCAGGGCTAGACAGCAACAATTATCAGAAATGATCAACAAGAATATCAACAATACCCGCACTCTGTTTGCCATGGTCGACAAACTCACCAACCCCCCAAAGCAGATAGCACCTGAACTTTTGTCTAGTGCAAAATGTAATGAATTTGCTAGTTTCTTCAGTGAAAAAATCCAAAGTATTAGGCAGACCATCAAAACTACACAGTCAAACAATGACCCTGTATTGCCACTACAACCACCAAGAAATAACTTGTCTGTTATGTCACAATTTGATAGAATTGACCCAAAAACCCTAGAAGAAACAGTTGGACGTCTTAAAGCTTCCACCTGTTGTCTTGACACACCACCAACAGACTTTTTAACTCCATAACAATAGATCTGCAGCAAATAGTTAATAGCTCTATACAATTAGGGATTTTCCCAACGCCACTAAAAACAGCTACCATTAAACTGCTATTAAAAAAGAGAACACTGGATGCAACTATTTTGAACAACTATAGACCAGTCTCAAATCTACCTTTTATAGCCAAAATTATTGAGAAGAAGGTCTTCAATCAACTCAGCAAATTTGTGAACTCAAACGGTCTCTTAGACAAATTTCAATCAGGCTTCTGACCTCACCATAGTACTGAAACGGCTCTGATAAAAGTTTTAAATGATATACGACTGAACACTGACTCGGGTAAAATTACAGTTTTGGTTCTATTAGATCTCAGTGCTGCATTTGACACAGTAGATCATATAACACTTCTGGACAGGCTGGAAAATTGGGTAAGACTCTCCGGGACAGTCCTTAATTGGTTCAGGTCTTATTTAGATGGGCGGAGTTACTTTGTCACCATAGGCAATCATGAATCTAATAAGGTGGCTATGACTTGTGGAATTCCCCAGGGATCAATTCTCGGACCACTTCTGTTCAATCTCTATATGCTACCTCTGGGCAAAATTTTACAGAACAACAACATGAACTACCATAGTTATGCAGTGTGAGGACCAGAGGTCTATCCCTCCCTCTGTCCCTCTCTCTCTCTATGCCAGTATTGGCACTCCCCCCTGTCAGCAGAGAGAGACAATCAAAGACATTCACTGCACCTGAGATTTCTCCGCACCTGTGTTCTGTTGGGCATTTAGCCCTTGTATTTAAGCCTGCCCGATTCTGTTGGTGATTGTGGGATTATTGTTTGTATGTTTTGGATTTACGTAGAGGTACGTTCTGAGTTCTCGTGTTCTGAACCTGTGATCAATACGATCTTCTGTTTGTTGTTTTTGAAGTCCTCTGTATTTGTTGTTTGTCTTGGAATAAAGACTTTATTATTTGAATTTCTCTGCGCCTGTGTCCTGCTACCTACCTCGGAGACCGAAACGTGACATGCAGATGATACTCAAATATATATGGCTCTCTAACCATCTGACTGCAGCTCTAATGACTCACTGTATCAATGTATAGAGCACATCAATGCCTGAATGAACCAAAATTGTCTACAATTAAACCAAAATAAAACAGAGATTATTGTGTTTGGCAACAAAAATAAAAGAACTAATATTAGGAAATAACTTGATTCTCGAGCCCTAAAAACCAGGGACCAAGTGTGTAATCTAGGTGTAATGATAGACTCAGATCTCACGTTCACCAGTCATATCAAAACGGTCACCAAAACAGCGTTCTATCATCTTAAAAATATAGCCAGAATCAAGGATCTGGTGTCGAAAAAAGACCAAGAGAGGCTTATCCATGCATTTATCTCCAGTAGGGTTGACTACTGTAATGGGCTCTTAACTGGACTTCCCAAAAAGACTGTAAAACAGCTGCAGCTCATTCAGAATTCTGCTGCTAGAATGTTAACAAAAACTAAGAGAACAGAACACATCACGCCGGTTCTTAAATCTTTGCACTGGCTTCCAGTTAGTTACAGAATAGATTTTAAAGTTTTGCTAGTAGTCTATAAATCTCTGAACGGACTGGGCCCTGAATACATTTCTGATATGTTTGAGGATTATAAACCACGCAGGGCACTCAGATCACTGAACTCAGGACAGCTAGTGGAGCCCAGAGTCAAAACTAAACATGGTGAAGCTGCATTCAGCTGTTACGCTGCATGCAATTGGAATAAATTACCAGAAGATCTTAGACGTGCCCAAAATGTATCAATTTTTAAAGCCAGGCTTAAAACATTTCTCACTTCGCAAGCACATGACTGAGCGCTTAAACTTTATCACACTGTTAAGTCTATTTTAATTATCTTTTTATGCTTTTATTTGTTTTTATTCTGATGCATGGCATAAATGAAAACCTGTAATTAATACATAAAAGATCCGAAAAGGACCTTTGGTCAGCGGAGCCGTGTTTTAAAGACCAGGAGGTTCTAAAGACTTACAGGCCAGGTTCGGAATACCTCTCATCTCATCTTCAACCGCTTATCCGGGGTCGGGTCGCGGGGGTAGCAGCTCTAGCAGGGGACCCCAAACTTCCCTTTCCCGGGCAACATTAGCCAGCTCTGACTGGGGAATCCCGAGGCGTTCCCAGGCCAGTGTGGAGATATAATCTCTCCACCTAGTCCTGGGTCTTCCCCGAGGTCTCCTCCCAGCTGGACGTGCCTGGAACACCTCTCTAGGGAGGCGCCCAGGTGGCATTCTTACAAGATGCCCGAACCACCTCAACTGGCTCCTTTCTATGCAAAGGAGCAGCGGCTCTACTCCGAGTTCCTCTTGGATGACTGAGCTTCTCACCCTATCCCTAAGGGAGAGGCCAGCCACCTTTCTGAGAAAACCCATTTCGGCCGCTTGTACCCGCGATCTCGTTCTTTCGGTCATGACCCAGCTTTCATGACCATAGGTGAGGGTAGGAACAAAGATTGACCGGTAGATCGAGAGCTTTGCCTTTCGGCTCAGCTCTCTTTTCGTCACAACGGTGCGGTGAAGCGAATGCAACACCGCCCCGCTGCTCCGATCCTCCGACCAAACTCCCGCTCCATTGTTCCCTCACTCGCGAACAGGACCCCGAGGTACTTGAACTCCTTCACTTGGAGTAAGGACTCATTCCCTACCCGGAGTAGGCACTCCACCGGTTTCCTGCTGAGAGTCATGGCCTCAGATTTAGAGGTGCTAACCCTCATCCCAGCCGCTTCACACTCGGCTGCGAACCGATCCAGTGAGTGCTGAAGGTCACCGACCGATGAGGCCATCAGGACCACATCATCCGCAAAAAGCAGTGATGTGACCATTAGCCCACCGAACGGAACCCCTCCCCCCATGACTACGCCTTGATATCCTGTCCATGAATATTACAAACAGGATTGGTGACAAAGCGCAGCCCTGGCGGAGGCCAACCCCCACCGGGAACGAATCCGACTTACTGCCGAGGACACGGACACAGCTCATGCTTTGAGCGTACAGAGATTGGATGGCCCTGAGAAGAGACCCCTCACCCCATACTCCCGCAGCACCTCCCACAAAAGATCCCGGGGTACCCGGTCATACGCCTTCTCCAGATCCACAAAACACATGTAGACTGGATGGGCATACTCCCAGGCCCCCTCCAGGATCCTTGCGAGAGTAAAGAGCTGGTCCGTGGTTCCCGGCCAGGACGAAAACCGCATTGTTCCTCTTCAATCTGAGGTTCGACTATTGGCCGAACCCTCCTTTCCAGCACTTTGGAGTACACTTTACCAGGGAGGCTGAGGAGTGTGATACCTCTGTAATTGGCACACACTCTCTGGTCCCCCTTTTAAAGAGGGGAACCACCACCCCGGTCTGCCACTCCTCTGGCACTGTCCCAGACTTCCATGCAATGTTGAAGAGGCGTGTCAACCAAGACAGCCCTTCCCCACCCAAAGCTTTTAGCATTTCTGGACGAATCTCATCAGTCCCTGGGGCTTTGCCACTGTGGAGTTGTTTGACTACCTCAGCGACTTCCCCCAGTGAAACTGACGATGACCCTCCATCAGCCTCCAGCTCTGCCTCTGTACTAGAGGGCGTGTAGGTCGGATTCAGGAGCTCCTCAAAATGCTCTTTCCAGCGCCCGATCACATCATCAGTTGAGGTCAACAGTGTCCCATCCTTACTGTACACAGCTTGGATGGTTCCCCGTTTTCCCCTTCTGAGGTGCCGAACGGTTTTCCAGAAGCATTTTGGTGCCGACCGAAAGTCCTTCTCCATAGCTTCTCCAAACTTCTCCCACACCCGCTGCTTTGCCTCTGACACGGCAGCGGCTGCAGCCCTTCGGGCCTGTCGGTACCCTGCAACTGCCTCCGGAGTCCCCAGGGCTAGCATATCCCTGAAGGCCTCCTTCTTCAGTCGGACAGCTTCCCTGACCACCGTGGTCCACCACGGTGTTCTAGGGTTAGCCACCCCTTGAGGCACCTAGGACCTTGAGACCACAGCTCACCGCCGCAGCTTCAGCAATAGAAGCTTTGAACATTGCCCACTCAGGTTCAATGCCCCCAACCTCCACAGGGATGCCTGAAAAGCTCCGCCGGAGGTGTGAGTTGAAGATCTTTCGGACAGGGGCCTCCTCCAGACGTTCCCAGTTCACCCGCACCACCCGTTTGGGCTTACCTGGTCTGTCCAAAGTCTTTCCCCACCCTCTGATCCAACTCACTACCAGATGTTGAGCAGTTGACAGCTCTGCCCCTCTCTTCACCCGAGTGTCCAAAACATGCGGCCTTAGATCAGCCGATACGATCACAAAATCGATCATTGACCTTCGGCCTAGGGTGCTCTGGTACCATGTACACTTATGCGCCTCCTTATGTTCGAACATGGTGTTTGTTATAGACAATCCATGACTAGCACAGAAGTCCAATAACAAACGACCGCTCGGGTTTAGATCAGGGAGGCCGTTCCTCCCAATCACGCCTCTCCAGGTGTCTCCATCGTTGCCCACATGTGCGTTGAAGTCTCCCAGCAGAATGATGGAGTCCCCTACTGGAGCCCTATATAGGACTCCCTTCAGGGTCTCCAAGAAGGCTGAATACTCCGAACTGCTGTTTGGTGCATAAGCACAAACAACAGTCAGAGTTTTCCCCCCCACCACCCTTAGGCGTAGGGAGGCAAACCTCTCATCCACCGGGGTAAACTCCAACACCGCCGTGCTCAGACGTGGGCTCGTGAGTATCCCCACACCAGCCCGCCGCCTCTCACCCTGGGCAACTCCAGAGAAGAACAGAGTCCAACCCCTATCCAGGGGTAAGGTTCCAGAGCCACGGTTGTGCGTAGAGGTAAGTCCCACCAGATCCAACTGGTATCGCTCCACCTCACGCACAAGTTCTGGCTCCTTCCCCCCCAGTGAGGTGACGTTCCACGTCCCCAAAGCAAGCTTCTGCCGCCCGGGTCTGATCCGTCGAGACCCCCCACCTTCACTGTCACCCATATGACAGCGCACCCGACCCCTGCGGTTGTTCCTGTGAGTGGTGGGCCCACAGGATGGAGAGGAGAGAGATGCCACGTATCTCGTTCGGGCTGTGCCCGGCCGGGCTCCGTGGCAAACCCGGCCACCAGACGCTCGCTTTCGAGCCCGCCGTCTGGGCCTGGCTCCAGACGGGGGCCCTGGGCTTCCTCCAGGCAGGGTCTCGATCCTTTTTCCTCGATTTTTCATGGGGTCTTGGTGAACCATTCTTAGTCTGGCCCCTCGCAGGTAAAGAAATGTGATTTGTGACTTCGGTTGATCGGGCAAAAAAGCTAGACAAGTACCAACAAACACTAGGAGTAAACAAGTCAAAACACGTGGCAAAACTTCCAGTTACAGTCAACACAAATTATTCGGAATACCTGTTAGCTCAAAAAGACCTAGATGTTCTAGGGAAAGCCTTCTTGGCCAGGTTCTAAAGACCTGCAAAGGTTCTAAAGACCTTTTGAATAAATAAGTAGGGCACTGGTTCGATTCCCCTCGCCAGACGCTACATTGGTGTGGGATTGGCAGCGAGGGCCATCGGAGAGGCGTGTCTCTGTGAGGGACTTTGGACAAGTGAAGCGTGAGGACACGCTCTCCCGTTTGGTGGGGGTAATGTAGCGACCCTGGTGGTAATTTTGTAGATGGCTCTGCCCAGTGTTCTCCCACAGGGGAGCCTTAGGTTGCATATGCCGTCACTTCAGCATTACAGATTGTTATAAAATGCATGTATTTTTTTTTTTATTCTGATAAAAGCATGTATTTTATCATTTTATTATTATTTTCCTCTGTAAAGCACATTGAATTGCTTCTATGTATGAATTGTGCTATATAAATAAACTTGCTTGCTTACGCAACTCTGAATTTTTCCCTATGTGTGTGTTCATCTCAGTTGCTGTTAATTCTATTTTAGATTGTCTGTTTTCTGTTTCTGATAAGAAATGTTGAGGTCTGGTCTAATGTTAGACTTTTAAATTCAACAAACACTTTCCAAAACCCAATTTTAACAAATTGATACTCTGTGATGAAACAAGTTAAATATCCACCTTAGTCCCCCCTGCTTACTCTACAGTAGTCAGACAAATGACACAGGAGAGAAAGCCAACCTGATAAATCGAGTCACACAGTATTAAAGAAATAAAGTAATAAACTCTATGAATGAATATCGAACTTAAGCATGCCACAGAGTGTCGTCTCAACTCTTAAAACCACCACAGTCCTCCCCCCTCTACAGGAGAGGGCAGGCTAACATTCCAGAGATAACGTCTATCGTGGAAATTTAAAGGGAAGACAGAGACTAGTTTCTTTTAATAATGAAAATGTATTTATTCAAGATTCATGAACCTGGAGCAGTTAACAACACATTTACATGTCAAGTCAAATGCTCAACCATTATTAGGTTGAACTAGGTTATAGTAGTAGCTTTATTCAAGATTCATGAACCTGGAGCAGATAACAACACATTTACATGTCAAGTCAAATGCTCAACCATTATTAGGTTGAACTAGGTTATAGTAGTAGCTTTATTCAAGATTCATGAACCTGGAGCAGTTAACAACACATTTACATGTCAAGTCAAATGCTCAACCATTATTAGGTTGAACTAGGTTATAGTAGTAGCTTTATTCAAGATTCATGAACCTGGAGCAGTTAACAACACATTTACATGTCAAGTCAAATGCTCAACCATTATTAGGTTAAACTAGGTTATAGTAGTAGCTTTATTCAAGATTCATGAACCTGGAGCAGTTAACAACACATTTACATGTCAAGTCAAATGCTCAACCATTATTAGGTTGAACTAGGTTATATATATACACGTGTATATATACGTGTCCAGTATAAAACCCTCCTCCTGTACCGGTTGTTACATCCCCCAGTTAAAGTCTTGTGTGTAGTGTGTTCGTCTCTGTCCTCTGTCAGTCCACAGGTGGCGCTTATAAGACCAGATCACCCACCAATCAATAACTCCTCCCTTCAATAATCCGGATCACCTGGGGCAGCAATCAACCCTCAATCCCATCATTCCTTTTCCCCATAAATGTGCCACTTTGTGTTCAGTCTGGTCCTCTCTCTCTGTGGGTAAGGTGTGTCTTTTTTGTAGTTTAATAAGAGAGAGAGCGCTCTGTGTGATTGTTGGCCTAGTTATCACTTAAGAGCCGCTTGTGTGTTGTGTTAACATTTTGTTCTTTGTTTTCCCAGGGGGAAAAGGAACGCACTTGGGAGTGTGTAGATTAGAGCTGCCCTGGGGCATACACCACCCGTAGGGTAACTCCCTTGTCTACACACACTAGTTAGATCTGGGCGGACCACTCCCTGTATTTGGGTAGGGCGTTTTATTCAGGCGCCAGTAAGGTGTGTTGTGTTACGGTTAAAGGGGGGGGGGGGAGTTATAATTTAATTTCTTTCTTTTGGTCCTGTTCAGCCTTTTCTCCCAAGCTATATTATTTACTTTTTTTCTGTGGGCTAAATAAAAGCCAACTATAACCAACTGAAGCTTGTGTCTGTGTCCTCCCTCGCACCCATCACTCCGCGGCTTAAATTGCTGGCTACCACCAAAAGGCATCTGAGCAGTATAGGTGTCAAGGTCCCCTCCTTAAACGGAGTAGACTGTAACACCGGTTGTTATGAATTTGGAGCTTATGTTATCCTATCCACCCTGTACTTGTTATTAACTCTGGAGTTCCTCTTATCTGGAACCCACGACTACATGGAACACATCCTGCACCTGGGAGAGGACATGGGACTTCCCAAGGGAACTGAACTTATTTAAAGCAGAACCATTCAGATTTAGACAATGAAAATACATAATTATAAAAGATTGGAATATATAACATATTGAAAATTCTACCACACCATCTACCATCTCTCGTGAAAATCATTTTTAACTACCCTGCCAAAATTGTGAACAAAAGCAACCAATCAAAGTGTTACACAAAACCATACAAAGGTAATAGCGTGGAAAAGCATTCTATAGATTAACCCAGGCACTCAATATTGTGGAGAACAGTTCTCTATTGATTAACCCAGGCACTCAATAATAGTGTGGAGAACAGTTCTCTATTGATTAACCCAGGCACTCAATAATAGTGTGGAGAACAGTTCTCTAATGATTAACCCAGGCACTCAATAATAGTGTGGAGAACAGTTCTATATAGATTAACCCAGGCACTCAATAATAGTGTGGAGAACAGTTCTCTATAGATTAACCCAGGCACTCAATAATATTGTGGAGAACAGTTCTCTATAGATTAACCCAGGCACTCAATAATAGTGTGGAGAACAGTTCTCTATAGATTAACCCAGGCACTCAATAATAGTGTGGAGAACAGTTTTCTTTTGGTTAACCCAGACACCCAATAATAGTGTGGAGAACAGTTTTCTATTGGTTAACCCAGGCACCCAATAATATTGTGGAGAACAGTTTTCTATTGATTAACCCAGGCACTCAATAATAGTGTGGAGAACATTTCTATATAGATTAACCCAGGCACTCAATACTATTGTGGAGAACAGTTCTATATAGAATAACCCAGGCACTCAATACTATTGTGGAGAACAGTTCTCTATAGATTAACCCAGGCACTCAAAAATATTGTGGAGAACAGTTCTCTATAGATTAACCCAGGCACTCAATAATAGTTTGGAGAACAGTTCTCTATTGATTAACCCAGGCACTCAATAATATTGTGGAGAACAGTTCTCTATAGATTAACCCAGGCACTCAATAATATTGTGGAGAACAGTTCTCTATTGATTAACCCAGGCACTCAATAATATTGTGGAGAATAGTTCTCTATAGATTAACCCAGGCACTCAATAATAGTGTGGAGAACAGTTCTCTGTAGATTAACCGAGGCACTCAATAATAGTGTGGAGAACAGTTTTCTATTGGTTAACCCAGGCACCCAATAATATTGTGGAGAACAGTTCTATATAGATTAACCCAGGCACTCAATAATATTGTGGAGAACAGTTCTCTATAGATTAACCCAGGCACTCAATAATATTGTGGAGAACAGTTCTCTATAGATTAACCCAGGCACTCAATAATAGTGTGGAGAACAGTTCTCAATTAATTAACCCAGGCACCCAATAATATTGTGGAGAACAGTTCTATATAGATTAACCCAGGCACTCAATAATAGTGTGGAGAACAGTTCTCTATTGATTAACCCAGGCACTCAATAATATTGTGGAGAACAGTTCTCTATAGATTAACCCAGGCACTCAATAATATTGTGAAGAACAGTTCTCTATAGATAAACCCAGGCACTCAATAATATTGTGGAGAACAGTTCTCTATTGATTAACCCAGGCACTCAATAATATTGTGGAGAACAGTTCTCTATTGATTAACCCAGGCACTCAATAATATTGTGGAGAACAGTTCTATATAGATTAACCCAGGCACTCAATAATATTGTGGAGAACAGTTCTCTATTGATTAACCCAGGTACTCAATAATATTGTGGAGAACAGTTTTCTATAGATTAACCCAGGCACTCAATAATAGTGTGGAGAACAGTTCTCTATAGATTAACCAAGGCACTCAATAATAGTTTGGAGAACAGTTCTCTATTGATTAACCCAGGCACTCAAAAGTATTGTGGAGAACAGTTCTCTATTGATTGACCCAGGCACTCAAAAATATTGTGGAGAACAGTTTTCTATAGATTACCCAGGCACTCAATAATATTGTGGAGAACAGTTCTATATAGATTAACCCAGGCACTCAATAATAGTGTGGAGAACAGTTCTTTATAGATTAACCCAGGCACTCAATAATATTGTTGAGAACAGTTCTATATAGATTAACCCAGGCACTCAATAATATTGTGGAGAACAGTTCTCTATTGATTAACCCAGGCACTCAATAATAGTGTGGAGAACAGTTCTCTATTGATTAACCCAGGCACTCAATAATATTGTGGAGAACAGTTCTATATAGATTAACCCAGGCACTCAATAATATTGTGGAGAACAGTTCTCTATTGATTAACCCAGGTACTCAATAATATTGTGGAGAACAGTTTTCTATAGATTAACCCAGGCACTCAATAATAGTGTGGAGAACAGTTCTCTATAGATTAACCAAGGCACTCAATAATAGTTTGGAGAACAGTTCTCTATTGATTAACCCAGGCACTCAATAATAGTGTGGAGAACAGTTCTTTATAGATTAACCCAGGCACTCAATAATATTGTTGAGAACAGTTCTATATAGATTAACCCAGGCACTCAATAATATTGTGGAGAACAGTTCTATATAGATTAACCCAGGCACTCAATAATATTGTGGAGAAAAGTTCTATATAGATTAACCCAGGCACTCAATAATAGTGTGGAGAACAGTTCTCTATATAATAACCCAGGCACTCAATAATAGTGTGGAGAACAGTTCTCTATAGATTAACCCAGCCATCAATAATAGTGTGGAGAACAGTTCTCTATTGATTAACCCAGGCACTCAATAATATTGTGGAGAATAGTTCTATATAGATTAACCCAGGCACTCAATAATATTGTGGAGAACAGTTCTATATAGATTAACCCAGGCACTCAATAATAGTGTGGAGAACAGTTCTCTATTGATTAACCCAGGCACTCAATAATATTGTGGAGAACAGTTCTATATAGAATAACCCAGGCACTCAATAATATTGTGGAGAACAGTTCTATATAGATTAACCCAGGCACTCAATAATATTGTGGAGAACAGTTCTCTATTGATTAACCCAGGCACTCAATAATATTGTGGAGAACAGTTCTATATAGAATAACCCAGGCACTCAATAATATTGTGGAGAACAGTTCTATATAGATTAACCCAGGCTCTCAATAATAGTGTGGAGAACAGTTCTATATAGATTAACCCAGGCACTCAATAATATTGTGGAGAACAGTTCTCTATAGATTAACCCAGGCACTCAATAATATTGTGGAGAACAGTTCTATATAGATTAACCCAGGCACTCAATAATAGTGTGGAGAACAGTTCTCTATTGATTAACCCAGGGACTCAATAATATTGTGGAGAACAGTTCTATATAGAATAACCCAGGCACTCAATAATATTGTGGAGAACAGTTCTCTATAGATTAACCCAGGAACTCAATAATAGTTTGGAGAACAGTTCTCTATTGATTAACCCAGGCACTCAATAATATTGTGGAGAACAGTTCTCTATAGATTAACCCAGGAACTAAATAATAGTGTGGAGAACAGTTCTCTGTAGATTAACCCAGGCACTCAATAATATTGTGGAGAACAGTTCTCTATAGATTAACCCAGGCACTCAATAATATTGTGGAGAACAGTTCTATATAGATTAACCCAGGCACTCAATAATAGTGTGGAGAACAGTTTTCTATTGGTTAACCCAGGCACCCAATAATATTGTGGAGAACAGTTCAATATAGATTAACCCAGGCACTCAATAATATTGTGGAGAACAGTTCTCTATAGATTAACCCAGGCACTCAATAATAGTGTGGAGAACAGTTCTATATAGATTAACCAAGGCACTCAATAATAGTTTGGAGAACAGTTCTCTATTGATTAACCCAGGCACTCAATAATATTGCGGAGAACAGTTCTCTATAGATTAACCCAGGCACTCAAAAAAAGTATTGTGGAGAACAGATTGGAGAAACCCAGGCACTCTATTGTGGAGAACAGATTGACCCAGGCACTCAAAAATATTGTGGAGAACAGTTTTCTATATAGATTAACCCAGGCACTCAATAATATTGTGGAGAACAGTTCTATATAGATTAACCCAGGCACTCAATAATAGTGTGGAGAACAGTTTTCTATTGATTAACCCAGGCACTCAATAATATTGTGGAGAACAGTTCAATATAGATTAACCCAGGCACTCAATAATATTGTGGAGAACAGTTCTCTATAGATTAACCCAGGCACTCAATAATATTGTGGAGAACAGTTCTCTATAGATTAACCCAGGCACTCAATAATAGTGTGGAGAACAGTTCTCTATTGATAAACCCAGGCACTCAATAATATTGTGGAGAACAGTTCTCTATAGATTAACCCAGGCACTCAATAATAGTGTGGAGAACAGTTCTCTATAGATTAACCCAGGCACTCAATAATAGTGTGGAGAACAGTTCTCTATTGATTAACCCAGGCACTCAATAATATTGTGGAGAACAGTTCTATATAGAATAAACCAGGCACTCAATAATATTGTGGAGAACAGTTCTATATAGATTAACCCAGGCACTCAATAATATTGTGGAGAACAGTTCTCTATTGATTAACCCAGGCACTCAATAATATTGTGGAGAACAGTTCTATATAGAATAACCCAGGCACTCAATAATATTGTGGAGAACAGTTCTATATAGATTAACCCAGGCTCTCAATAATAGTGTGGAGAACAGTTCTATATAGATTAACCCAGGCACTCAATAATATTGTGGAGAACAGTTCTCTATAGATTAACCCAGGCACTCAATAATATTGTGGAGAACAGTTCTATATAGATTAACCCAGGCACTCAATAATAGTGTGGAGAACAGTTCTCTATTGATTAACCCAGGGACTCAATAATATTGTGGAGAACAGTTCTATATAGAATAACCCAGGCACTCAATAATATTGTGGAGAACAGTTCTCTATAGATTAACCCAGGCACTCAATAATATTGTGGAGAACAGTTCTCTATAGATTAACCCAGGAACTCAATAATAGTTTGGAGAACAGTTCTCTATTGATTAACCCAGGCACTCAATAATATTGTGGAGAACAGTTCTCTATAGATTAACCCAGGAACTAAATAATAGTGTGGAGAACAGTTCTCTGTAGATTAACCCAGGCACTCAATAATATTGTGGAGAACAGTTCTCTATAGATTAACCCAGGCACTCAATAATATTGTGGAGAACAGTTCTCTATAGATTAACCCAGGCACTCAATAATAGTGTGGAGAACAGTTTTCTATTGATTAACCCAGGCACTCAATAATATTGTGGAGAACAGTTCAATATAGATTAACCCAGGCACTCAATAATATTGTGGAGAACAGTTCTCTATAGATTAACCCAGGCACTCAATAATATTGTGGAGAACAGTTCTCTATAGATTAACCCAGGCACTCAATAATATTGTGGAGAACAGTTCTCTATAGATTAACCCAGGCACTCAATAATAGTGTGGAGAACAGTTCTCTATAGATTAACCCAGGCACTCAATAATAGTGTGGAGAACATTTCTCTATTGGTTAACCCAGACACCCAATAATATTGTGGAGAACAGTTCTCTATTGATTAACCCAGGTACTCAATAATATTGTGGAGAACAGTTCTCTATAGATTAACCCAGGCACTCAATAATATTGTTGAGAACAGTTCTATATAGATTAACCCAGGCACTCAATAATATTGTGGAGAACAGTTCTATATAGATTAACCCAGGCACTCTGTAATAGTTGGGCTTCCAAGCAATTGGGGGACACAAGCGCAGAGGTGTTTTTTGAATAGGGGTTTATTAAACTCAGGACAGGCAAACAGGCACACACGAGGAGTCCTTACGACCGGGGAGCTTAAACAATACAAAAGAACAAAACAAAAGGTCAAACAGAGGAAGATGCCAGAACAAGATAACACAAACTAAACACACAATGAACATAAACATCACAGAGAACATGGATAAACAATCAAACTGGGAACATAAAGCAGGTAACAGAAGACTACATCCAACAGTAAACATAATACGTCAACGAAACACAGAACCAGCAAACATAAAAGTAACAACAGAACAAGCAACGACGACAACGACGACGACGACACAGAGACAACGTACCTTAAACAATGCCCGACACTCACACAGTGACACAGGGGAGACTAAATACTAAACATAACGAGGACTAACAAGCAACAGGTGAGTAACATGGCAGGGACAAATGACAAGGGAAGGGCAGGCACCAGGAAGAAACTATGAGAACAACCACAAGATGGAGACAGAAACAAGCACACACAAGAACCCAACATATGAACCCACAGAACACACCCGTGAATCCTGACAGAACCCCCCACTTAAGGCGCGGCTCCTGAAGCGCCAAAAATAGTCAACTCCAAACTGCTGCGGGGAGGCGGCAGAGGAGGTGGGGAGGGAAGGAGGCGAGAAACAACAAAACAGGTCTAAAGCATGGCCCCTGGTACGGCGACAAAAGTCTGGGAAACAGTCCAGGGCATCTGGTGGCGACAGGTCAGACAGCCTTACTGGCTGAGGGGGAGCAGAGGCCCGGACGGGCGGATGCAGGTCAGGAGACCGGACCGGCGGAGACGGGTCAGGGGTTCGACCAGGCGGGAGCGCGTCAGGAGGTCTACCCGGTGGGAGCGCGTCAGGGGTTCGACCAGGCGGGAGCGCGTCGGGAGACCCGGCGGGAGCGCGTCAGGAGGCACCCGGCGGGAGCGCGTCTGGGTCTACCCGGCGGCAGCGCGTCGGAGGACCCGACGGGAGGCGTCTGAAGGCAGCGCGGGAGCGGACCCGGGGGAGCGCGTCTGGAGGTCTACCCGGCGGGAGCGCGCGGGAGGTCTACCCGGAGGGAGCGCGTCGGGAGGTCTACCCCGGCGGGAGCGCGTCGGGAGATCGACCAGGCAGAGGTGGGCAGAAGGCAGCGCCGGAGGAGACGGGTCAGAAGGCAGCGCCGGAGGAGCGGGCCGGCAGCGCCGGAGGAGGTCTGGCGGCAGCGCCCGGAGGACGGGAGGAGACGGGTCTGGCGGCAGCGCGGGGTCGGCGGCAGCGCCGGAGGAGACGGGTCTGGCGGCAGGCCGGACAGGAGGGTGCAGGTCTGGAGGCCGGACAGGCGGGGACGGGTCAGGTGGCCGTGCCGGAGGACACGGTTCAGGTGGCCGTGCCGGAGGACACGGTTCAGGTGGCCGTGCCGGAGGACACGGTTCAGGTGGCCGTGCCGGAGGACACGGTTCAGGTTCAGGTGGCCGTGCCGGAGGACACGGTTCAGGTGGCCGTGCCGGAGGACACGGTTCAGGTGGCCGTGCCGGAGGACACGGTTCAGGTGGCCGTGCCGGAGGACACGGTTCAGGTGGCCGTGCCGGAGGACACGGTTCAGGTGGCCGTGCCGGAGGACACGGTTCAGGTGGCCGTGCCGGAGGACACGGTTCAGGTGGCCGTGCCGGAGGACACGGTTCAGGTGGCCGTGCCGGAGGACACGGTTCAGGTGGCCGTGCCGGAGGACACGGTTCAGGTGGCCGTGCCGGAGGACACGGTTCAGGTGGCCGGGGAACTGGTTTTGGCCCGGCAACAGTCCTTGGCCCGGGAACTGGCTCGGCCAGGATGACGGCCTCGGGCATAGGACGGGGCTCGAGAACAGGACGGGGCTCGAGGACAGGACGGGGACCGGACTGGGGTCAGGCAGGGGGACGGGACTGGAGTCAGGCAGGGGACAGGACAGGAGTCAGGCAGGGGGACCGGACTGGAGTCAGGCAGGGGGACAGGACTGGAGTCAGGCAGGGGGACAGGACTGGAGTCAGGCAGGGGACAGACTCCGACAAGGGGTCTGAAGTGAGCTCTGGGGCTGGAGTGAGCTCTGGGGCTGGAGTGAGCTCTGGGGCTGGAGTGAGCTCTGGGGCTGGAGTGAGCTCTGGGGCTGGAGTGAGCTCTGGGGCTGGAGTGAGCTCTGGGGCTGGAGTGAGCTCTGGGGCTGGAGTGAGCTCTGGGGCTGGAGTGAGCTCTGGGGCTGGAGTGAGCTCTGGGGCTGGAGTGAGCTCTGGGGCTGGAGTGAGCTCTGGGGCTGGAGTGAGCTCGGGAACCGGGACAGCCACGGGGACAGACTCTGGGACGGACCCGGGGCTGGCTCAGGCACGGGGACTGGCACCGGCAAACGGGGACTGGCACCGGCTGGGACTGGGACAGGCAGGGAAACTGGGACTGGGACAGGCAGGGAAACTGGGACTGGGACAGGCAGGGAAACTGGGACTGGGACAGGCAGGGAAACTGGGACTGGGACAGGCAGGGAACCTGGGACTGGGACTGGGACAGGCAGGCACACTGGGACTGGGACAGGCACGGGGACTGGGGAACCTGGGACTGGCTCAGGCAGGGAACCTCAGGCAAGGACACGGGGACTGGCTCAGGCAGGGAACCTAGGACAGGCAAGGACACGGGGACTGGCTCAGGCAAGGACACGGGGACTGGCTCAGGCAGGACACGGGGAGGACACACGGGGACTGGCTCAGGCAAGGACACGGGGACTGGCTCAGGCAAGGACAGGACTGGCTCAGGCAAGGACACGGGGACTGGCTCAGGCAAGGACACGGGGACTGGCAAGGACACGGGGACTGGCTCAGGCAAGGACACGGGGACTGGCTCAGGCTGGGAAACTGGGACAGGCTTAAGTTCAGGAACAGGGTCAGTGGCAGCCTCCAGGAGCGTGAGAAGGTGGGGTGCACGGCAGAAAAACTGAGGCATCAGGTACTTCAATGCTGGAGGAGGAAGCACTCCCTGGCGAGCTCGCCACGCGAAGAACCGGCTGAACAGCCCGCTCTCCTCCTCCGGGTCACACCCTGACTCTCCTACCCAGGCCCTATAGTCCCCAAAGACCCCCCGATCCTCCCGCAACGCCTCCTCTATAGCCCGAACGGCGGCCATTTTGGGCAGCGGCGCAGAAACCAACCTGGCCTGCCATCTTGAGGAGCGGCAGCCATCTTGAGCTGCGGGGCGGCAGCCATCTTGAGCTGCGGGGCGGCAGCCATCTTGAGCTGCGGGGCGGCAGCCATCTTGAGCTGCGGGGCGGCAGCCATCTTGAGCGGCGGGGCGGCAGCCATCTTGAGCGGCGGGACGGCAGCCATCTTGAGCGGCGGGACGGCAGCCATCTTGAGCTGCGGGGCGGCAGCCATCTTGAGCTGCGGGGCGGCAGCCATCTTGAGCTGCTTGAGCTGCGGGCGGCAGCCATCTTGAGCTGCGGGGCGGCAGCCATCTTGAGCTGCGGGGCGGCAGCCATCTTGAGCTGCGGGGCGGCAGCCATCTTGAGCTGCGGGGGGGCGGCAGCCATCTTGCCAGCTGCGGGCGGCAGCCATCTTGAGCTGCGGGGCGGCAGCCATCTTAGCTGCGGGGCGGCAGCCATCTTATGCTGCGGGGCGGCAGCCATCTTATGCGGGGCTGCCATCTTATGCTGGGCGGCAGCCATCTTATGCTGCTGCGGGGGCAGCCATCTTATGCTGCGGGGCGACAGCCATCTTATGCTGCGGGGCGGCAGCCATCTTATGCTGCGGGGCGGCAGCCATCTTATGCTGCGACAGGGCGGCAGCCATCTTATGCTGCCATCTTATGCTGCGGGGCGGCAGCATCATGCTGCGGGCGGCAGCCATGGGTGGTGAGGTGGAGGACTGAAACGTGGAAGTTGAGACGGGAATCAGCTGGAGGGTGAAGGGATCCCACCGGAACTCCCCCTCCAGGTACTCCTCATCCTCGGACTCGTCCTCTGGCTCGGAGTCCTCCGCTTCATAGGGCTCCATGTAGAGCCCGTGCATGAACCCCTCGTCGGGGTTTTCGAGCCGTAGGCTGGCCCATGATACTGCACCCTGCTGTGTCCTTTCTTTTGGGTCGGGCATTCTGTAATAGTTGGGCTTCCAAGCAATTGGGGGACACAAGCGCAGAGGTGTTTTTTGAATAGGGGTTTATTAAACTCAGGACAGGCAAACAGGCACACACGAGGAGTCCTTACGACCGGGGAGCTTAAACAATACAAAAGAACAAAACAAAAGGTCAAACAGAGGAAGATGCCAGAACAAGATAACACAAACTAAACACACAATGAACATAAACATCACAGAGAACATGGATAAACAATCAAACTGGGAACATAAAGCAGGTAACAGAAGACTACATCCAACAGTAAACATAATACGTCAACGAAACACAGAACCAGCAAACATAAAAGTAACAACAGAACAAGCAACACGACGCAGCGGCGGCGGCGGCGGCGGCGGCGGCGGCGGCGGCGGCGGCGGCGGCGGCGGCGGCGGCGGCGGCGGCGGCGGCGGCGGCGGCGGCGGCGGCGGCGGCGCGGCGACACGACACAGAGACAACGTACCTTAAACAATGCCCGACACTCACACAGTGACACAGGGGAGACTAAATACTAAACATAACGAGGACTAACAAGCAACAGGTGAGTAACATGGCAGGGACAAATGACAAGGGAAGGGCAGGCACCAGGAAGAAACTATGAGAACAACCACAAGATGGAGACAGAAACAAGCACACACAAGAACCCAACATATGAACCCACAGAACACACCCGTGAATCCTGACACACTCAATAATAGTGTGGAGAACAGTTCTCAATAGAATAATCCAGGCACTCAATAATAGTGTGGAGAACAGTTCTCTATAGATTAACCCAGGCACTCAATAATATTGTGGAGAACAGTTCTCTATTGATTAACCCAGGCACTCAATAATATTGCGGAGAACAGTTCTCTATAGATTAACCCAGGCACTCAAAAATATTGTGGAGAACAGTTCTCTATTGATTAACCCAGGCACTCAAAAATATTGTGGAGAACAGTTTTCTATAGATTAATCCAGGCACTCAATAATATTGTGGAGAACAGTTCTATATAGATTCACCCAGGCACTCAATAATAGATTGTGGCACTCAACAGTTCTCTATAGATTATCCCAGGCACTCAATAATAGTGTGGAGAACAGTTCTTTATAGATTAACCCAGGCACTCAATAATATTGTTGAGAACAGTTCTATATAGATTAACTCAATAATATTGTGGAGAACAGTTCTCTATAGATTATCCCAGGCACTCAATAATATTGTGGAGAACAGTTCTATATAGATTAACCCAGGCACTCAATAATAGTGTGGAGAACAGTTCTCTATAGAATAATCCAGGCACTCAATAATAGTGTGGAGAACAGTTCTCTATAGATTAACCCAGGCACTCAATAATATTGTGGAGAACAGTTCTCTATAGATTAACCCAGGCACTCAATAATAGTGTGGAGAACAGTTCTCTATAGATTAACCCAAGCACTCAATAATAGTGTGGAGAACAGTTCTCTATTGATTAACCCAGGCACTCAATAATATTGCTGAGAACAGTTCTATATAGATTAACCCAGGCACTCAATAATATTGTGGAGAACAGTTCTATATAGATTAACCCAGGCACTCAATAATATTGTTGAGAACAGTTCTATATAGATTAACCCAGGCACTCAATAATAGTGTGGAGAACAGTTCTCTATTGATTAACCCAGGCACTCAATAATATTGTGGAGAACAGTTCTATATAGATTAACCCAGGCACTCAATAATATTGTGGAGAACAGTTCTCTATAGATTAACCCAGGCACTCAATAATAGTGTGGAGAACAGTTCTCTATTGATTAACCCAGGCACTCAATAATATTGTGGAGAACAGTTCTCTATAGATTAACCCAGGCACCCAATAATATTGTGGAGAACAGCTCTATATAGATTAACCCAGGCACTCAATAATAGTTTGGAGAACAGTTCTCTATTGATTAACCCAGGCACTCAATAATATTGTGGAGAACAGTTCTATATAGATTAACCCAGGCACTCAATAATAGTGTGGGGGACAGTTCTCTATTGATTAACCCAGGCACTCAATAATATTGTGGAGAACAGTTTTATATAGATTAACCCAGGCACTCAATAATATTGTGGAGAACAGTTCTCTATAGATTAACCCAGGCACTCAATAATATTGTGGAGAACAGTTCTCTATTGATTAACCCAGGCACTCAATAATATTGTGGAGAACAGTTCTCTATTGATTAACCCAGGCACTCAATAATATTGTGGAGAACAGTTCTATATAGAATAACCCAGGCACTCAATAATATTGTGGAGAACAGTTCTCTATAGATTAACCCAGGAACTCAATAATAGTTTGGAGAACAGTTCTCTATTGATTAACCCAGGCACTCAATAATATTGTGGAGAACAGTTCTCTATAGATTAACCCAGGAACTAAATAATAGTGTGGAGAACAGTTCTCTGTAGATTAACCCAGGCACTCAATAATATTGTGGAGAACAGTTCTCTATAGATTAACCCAGGCACTCAATAATATTGTGGAGAACAGTTCTATATAGATTAACCCAGGCACTCAATAATAGTGTGGAGAACAGTTTTCTATTGGTTAACCCAGGCACCCAATAATATTGTGGAGAACAGTTCAATATAGATTAACCCAGGCACTCAATAATATTGTGGAGAACAGTTCTCTATAGATTAACCCAGGCACTCAATAATAGTGTGGAGAACAGTTCTCTATAGATTAACCAAGGCACTCAATAATAGTTTGGAGAACAGTTCTCTATTGATTAACCCAGGCACTCAATAATATTGCGGAGAACAGTTCTCTATAGATTAACCCAGGCACTCAAAAGTATTGTGGAGAACAGTTCTCTATTGATTGACCCAGGCACTCAAAAATATTGTGGAGAACAGTTTTCAATAGATTAACCCAGGCACTCAATAATATTGTGGAGAACAGTTCTATATAGATTAACCCAGGCACTCAATAATAGTGTGGAGAACAGTTCTTTATAGATTAACCCAGGCACTCAATAATATTGTTGAGAACAGTTCTATATAGATTAACCCAGGCACTCAATAATATTGTGGAGAACAGTTCTATATAGATTAACCCAGGCACTCAATAATATTGTGGAGAAAAGTTCTATATAGATTAACCCAGGCACTCAATAATAGTGTGGAGAACAGTTCTCTATAGAATAACCCAGGCACTCAATAATAGTGTGGAGAACAGTTCTCTATAGATTAACCCAGCCATCAATAATAGTGTGGAGAACAGTTCTCTATTGATTAACCCAGGCACTCAATAATATTGTGGAGAATAGTTCTATATAGATTAACCCAGGCACTCAATAATATTGTGGAGAACAGTTCTATATAGATTAACCCAGGCACTCAATAATAGTGTGGAGAACAGTTCTCTATTGATTAACCCAGGCACTCAATAATATTGTGGAGAACAGTTCTATATAGAATAAACCAGGCACTCAATAATATTGTGGAGAACAGTTCTATATAGATTAACCCAGGCACTCAATAATATTGTGGAGAACAGTTCTCTATTGATTAACCCAGGCACTCAATAATATTGTGGAGAACAGTTCTATATAGAATAACCCAGGCACTCAATAATATTGTGGAGAACAGTTCTATATAGATTAACCCAGGCTCTCAATAATAGTGTGGAGAACAGTTCTATATAGATTAACCCAGGCACTCAATAATATTGTGGAGAACAGTTCTATATAGATTAACCCAGGCACTCAATAATATTGTGGAGAACAGTTCTCTATAGATTAACCCAGGCACTCAATAATAGTGTGGAGAACAGTTCTCTATTGATTAACCCAGGCACTCAATAATATTGTGGAGTACAGTTCTATATAGAATAAACCAGGCACTCAATAATATTGTGGAGAACAGTTCTATATAGATTAACCCAGGCACTCAATAATATTGTGGAGAACAGTTCTCTATTGATTAACCCAGGCACTCAATAATAGTGTGGAGAACAGTTCTATATAGAATAACCCAGGCACTCAATAATATTGTGGAGAACAGTTCTATATAGATTAACCCAGGCTCTCAATAATAGTGTGGAGAACAGTTCTATATAGATTAACCCAGGCACTCAATAATATTGTGGAGAACAGTTCTCTATAGATTAACCCAGGCACTCAATAATATTGTGGAGAACAGTTCTATATAGATTAACCCAGGCACTCAATAATAGTGTGGAGAACAGTTTTCTATTGGTTAACCCAGGCACCCAATAATATTGTGGAGAACAGTTCAATATAGATTAACCCAGGCACTCAATAATATTGTGGAGAACAGTTCTCTATAGATTAACCCAGGCACTCAATAATATTGTGGAGAACAGTTCTCTATAGATTAACCCAGGCACTCAATAATAGTGTGGAGAACAGTTCTCTATTGATAAACCCAGGCACTCAATAATATTGTGGAGAACAGTTCTCTATAGATTAACCCAGGTACTCAATAATAGTGTGGAGAACAGTTCTCTATAGATTAACCCAGGCACTCAATAATAGTGTGGAGAACATTTCTCTATTGGTTAACCCAGACACCCAATAATATTGTGGAGAACAGTTCTATATAGATTAACCCAGGCACTCAATAATATTGTGGAGAACAGTTCTCTATAGATTAACCCAGGCACTCAATAATAGTGTGGAGAACAGTTCTCTATTGATTAACCCAGGGACTCAATAATAGTGTGGAGAACAGTTCTATATAGAATAACCCAGGCACTCAATAATATTGTGGAGAACAGTTCTCTATAGATTAACCCAGGCACTCAATAATATTGTGGAGAACAGTTCTCTATAGATTAACCCAGGAACTCAATAATAGTTTGGAGAACAGTTCTCTATTGATTAACCCAGGCACTCAATAATATTGTGGAGAACAGTTCTCTATAGATTAACCCAGGCACTAAATAATAGTGTGGAGAACAGTTCTCTGTAGATTAACCCAGGCACTCAATAATATTGTGGAGAACAGTTCTCTATAGATTAACCCAGGCACTCAATAATAGTGTGGAGAACAGTTTTCTATTGGTTAACCCAGGCACCCAATAATATTGTGGTGAACAGTTCAATATAGATTAACCCAGGCACTCAATAATATTGTGGAGAACAGTTCTCTATAGATTAACCCAGGCACTCAATAATATTGTGGAGAACAGTTCTCTATAGATTAACCCAGGCACTCAATAATAGTGTGGAGAACAGTTCTCTATTGATTAACCCAGGCACTCAATATTATTGTGGAGAACAGTTCTCTATAGATTAACCCAGGCACTCAATAATAGTGTGGAGAACAGTTCTCTATAGATTAACCCAGGCACTCAATAATAGTGTGGAGAACATTTCTCTATTGGTTAACCCAGACACCCAATAATATTGTGGAGAACAGTTCTCTATTGATTAACCCAGGTACTCAATAATATTGTGGAGAACAGTTCTCTATAGATTAACCCAGGCACTCAATAATATTGTTGAGAACAGTTCTATATAGATTAACCCAGGCACTCAATAATATTGTGGAGAACAGTTCTATATAGATTAACCCAGGCACTCAATAATAGTGTGGAGAACAGTTCTCTATAGAATAATCCAGGCACTCAATAATAGTGTGGAGAACAGTTCTCTATAGATTAACCCAGGCACTCAATAATATTGTGGAGAACAGTTCTCTATTGATTAACCCAGGCACTCAATAATATTGCGGAGAACAGTTCTCTATAGATTAACCCAGGCACTCAAAAATATTGTGGAGAACAGTTCTCTATTGATTAACCCAGGCACTCAAAAATATTGTGGAGAACAGTTTTCTATAGATTAATCCAGGCACTCAATAATATTGTGGAGAACAGTTCTATATAGATTCACCCAGGCACTCAATAATATTGTGGACAACAGTTCTCTATAGATTATCCCAGGCCCTCAAAAATAGTGTGGAGAACCGTTCTTTATAGATTAACCCAGGCACTCAATAATATTGTTGAGAACAGTTCTATATAGATTAACCCCGGCACTCAATAATATTGTGGAGAACAGTTCTATATAGATTAACCCAGGCACTCAATAATAGTGTGGAGAACAGTTCTCTATAGAATAATCCAGGCACTCAATAATAGTGTGGAGAACAGTTCTCTATAGATTAACCCAGGCACTCAATAATATTGTGGAGAACAGTTCTCTATAGATTAACCCAGGCACTCAATAATAGTGTGGAGAACAGTTCTCTATAGATTAACCCAAGCACTCAATAATAGTGTGGAGAACAGTTCTCTATTGATTAACCCAGGCACTCAATAATATTGTTGAGAACAGTTCTATATAGATTAACCCAGGCACTCAATAATATTGTGGAGAACAGTTCTATATAGATTAACCCAGGCACTCAATAATATTGTTGAGAACAGTTCTATATAGATTAACCCAGGCACTCAATAATAGTGTGGAGAACAGTTCTCTATTGATTAACCCAGGCACTCAATAATATTGTGGAGAACAGTTCTATATAGATTAACCCAGGCACTCAATAATATTGTGGAGAACAGTTCTCTATAGATTAACCCAGGCACTCAATAATAGTGTGGAGAACATTTCTCTATTGATTAACCCAGGCACTCAATAATATTGTGGAGAACAGTTCTCTATAGATTAACCCAGGCACCCAATAATATTGTGGAGAACAGCTCTATATAGATTAACCCAGGCACTCAATAATAGTTTGGAGAACAGTTCTCTATTGATTAACCCAGGCACTCAATAATATTGTGGAGAACAGTTCTATATAGATTAACCCAGGCACTCAATAATAGTGTGGAGGACAGTTCTCTATTGATTAACCCAGGCACTCAATAATATTGTGGAGAACAGTTCTCTATAGATTAACCCAGGCACTCAATAATAGTGTGGAGGACAGTTCTCTATTGATTAACCCAGGCACTCAATAATATTGTGGAGAACAGTTCTCTATAGATTAACCCAGGCACTCAATAATAGTGTGGAGAACAGTTTTCTTTTGGTTAACCCAGACACCCAATAATATTGTGGAGAACAGTTCTATATAGATTAACCCAGGCACTCAATAATAGTGTGGAGAACGGTTCTCTATTGATTAACCCAGGCACTCAATAATATTGTGGAGAACAGTTCTCTATAGATTAACCCAGGCACTCAATAATATTGTGAAGAACAGTTCTCTATAGATAAACCCAGGCACTCAATAATATTGTGGAGAACAGTTCTCTGTTGATTAACCCAGGCACTCAATAATATTGTGGAGAACAGTTCTCTATTGATTAACCCAGGCACTCAATAATATTGTGGAGAACAGTTCTATATAGATTAACCCAGGCACTCAATAATAGTGTGGAGAACAGTTCTCTATAGATTAACCCAGGCACTCAATAATAGTGTGGAGAACAGTTTTCTATTGGTTAACCCAGACACCCAATAATATTGTGGAGAACAGTTTTATATAGATTAACCCAGGCACTCAATAATATTGTGGAGAACAGTTCTCTATAGATTAACCCAGGCACTCAATAATAGTGTGGAGAACAGTTCTATATAGATTAACCCAGGCACTCAATAATAGTGTGGAGAACAGTTCTATATAGATTAACCCAGGCACTCAATAATAGTGTGGAGAACAGTTCTCTATTGATTAACCCAGGCACTCAATAATATTGTGGAGAACAGTTCTCTATAGATTATCCCAGGCACTCAATAATATTGTGAAGAACAGTTCTCTATAGATAAACCCAGGCACTCAATAATATTGTGGAGAACAGTTCTCTATTGATTAACCCAGGCACTCAATAATATTGTGGAGAACAGTTCTATATAGATTAACCCAGGCACTCAATAATATTGTGGAGAACAGTTCTCTATTGATTAACCCAGGTACTCAATAATATTGTGGAGAACAGTTCTCTATAGATTAATCCAGGCACTCAATAAAAACTGCCCTTAACTTTGACTAGGCCCGGCCCAAAGCAATCGGCGCGTGGAAACTTTTAAGTAAAAGCACAACATATATCTTAATATTAGCTACTGCATGTGGCATTTTACAGCTAAAATGTTGACGTTTAGCTGTTTTAACTACATCATACACGTGGGCCAAATTAGAATTCAGAAAATAAAACCTTAAAAATTATTTTAAAATATATATTGTGGCATCTGGTGGAGAATCGAACAGTTTGACTTTCTCTAGTGCTTCTATTTATACATAGTTTTTACTCTAAATGTACGTCTTTTTCATCTGAATTCAGAAAACTCACCTTTCTGGGACTCTAACCCTGTATGTCTTTTTCACCTGAATTTTAATGTGTTTTCTGCTTGTAGGGACTGTAACCCCGGGCCTCTAACCCAGCTACCCTTCCTGGGACCTGATCTTTTAATACAAAGATCTTTGGAGTGTTACGTCCCCAGAGTTCTGGGTTCGTATATTTTGATTTTTGTATTGCTGGTGGTGGTTGTGTTTGGGTTTCCCACAGGCAAGAGAAATTCTGAGACTGTTCCAGCAGCTGATTGGTTGTTCAACGGGTGATTGGGACTTGGGACTCCGCCCATTCATCAGTGGTTGCAGCTGGCTGGGCTCTTTAAAAAGCCCAGGTTGTGATCAGTTTGGGCTCTCTGTTCCTGCCTACTGTCGGTTTGTACCCTATGTGGGGATTTATGATTTTTAGAGAAACTTCTTTTCCATTTAGTTTAGAACCGTTTTGACAGAGGTTACATTGGTTTGTGTGTATTAGTTTATCCCAGTTTTGTGTTCCAGTGCTAACTTTTAGAAGGACGGAGCATTTTGTTTGTTTGTGATTGTTGGTGATTATAATTTGTAATAATTGTCTTTCTCTCCTTTGTTGTTCTTTAGGGAGTTGGGGAGTAGATTTAGAGCTACCCCGGGGTATACATCACCCGTAGGTATCCTTCTGACTAGAACCACTAGCTAGACCTGGGCGGACCACCAGCTGTGTTTGTTTAGGGCACCTTGGTCGTGTGCCAGATAGGGGTTGTTCATTTGTGTTATGTTACTTGCAGGTTAGTGGTTGTGTTTTGTTTATTTCTTTGCTTTGGTCTGTCCAGCCCTCTCCAATTTCCCAAGAACTTTTACTATTGTTTAGTATTTTCATTTACGTAATACCGTGGCTGAATAAAAGCATTGTTTTACGGTATTTGAATTTGTT